>CM045761.1:178457290-179057290 GCA_025200525.1 Camellia lanceoleosa | reverse complement strand
TGTGTCAAAATAGTCCAGACTTTCTTTTTGTCTGTAACCTTTTACTACAAGTCTTGTTTTATACTTGTCTATTGAACCATCTGCTATCATTTTTCTCTTGAATATCCACTTATATCCAAGAGGTTTAGAACTAGGTGGAAGATCCACCAATTCCCAAGTATGATTTTGCATAATGGATTCAATTTCATTATTAACAGCCTCTTTCCACAAAGGTGCTTCAAGACTTGTCATTGTTTCCTTGAAGCTTTGAGGTTCATTTTCTAACAGGTATGTCAGAAAATTTGGACCAAAGGATTTTGATGTTCTTGCTCTCTTACTACATCTTGGTTTATCATCAGTTAAATCATGTTGGTCAAGACCATTACTAGTCTCTTGTGTTTGATTGTTATTAGCCTCTTGACTTTGTGTACAATCATAAGTTCTTTTATGTGAACTTAATTCTTGTCATTTCTTGTAAGGAAAGACATGTTCAAAAAACACAGCATTCCTTGACTCTATAATAGTGTTCATATTTATATCAGGTATTTTTGATTTATAAGTCAGAAATCGATATGCACTACTATTCTGAGCATAACCAATAAACACACAATCCACTATTTTCGGTTCTATCTTGGTCTTTTTAGGAACAAGAACTTCTACCTTTACCAAACACCCCCACACTTTTAAGTATTTGTAGGAAGATGGTCAACCTTTCCATAATTCATAAGGAGTGCTGTTGGTTTTCTTGTGAGGTATTCTGTTAAGAACATAATTAGCAGACAATATTGCTTCCCCCTACAAGTTCTGCGGTAATCCCGAACTTAGTAACATGGTATTCATCATTTCTTTAAGGGTTCTATTCTTTCTCTCAGCAATTCCATTTTGCTGTGGAGAATAGGGTGCTGTAGTTTGGTGAATAATGTCATATTGTGCACAAAATTTATTTAATGGTGCATCATATTCACCACTCTTATCACTTCTAACCATTTTAATGGTTTTACCAAGTTGGTTTTCAACTTCAGTTTTGTAGAATTTAAACATTTCTAAGGCTTCATCTTTACTTCTAAGTAAATAGACATAACAATATCTTGTGCAATTATCGATAAATGTTATGAAATACTTTTTGCCTCTTTTAGTTTGAACAAATTTAAGATCACATACATCAGTATGAATTAATTCTAGATGTTCGGTTTTTCTTTCAACCGATTTAAATGAAGCCTTAATTAGTTTCGCTTCTACACAAATCTCACATTTGTGGTTAGATCAATTTCAAACTTTGGTATATAATCCAAACCAATTAATCTACGCAAAGTATCAAAATTTACATGTCCTAATCTACCATGCCATAAATTCTACTCAAGAATATAAGCAAAATATGTATTATTCTTATTAATAGCAAGTTTTGGTATAACCGTCATTACATTCAACTTGAAGAGACCATCACTCATGTATCTTTTACCCACATACATACCACTCTTTAATAATACAAATTTATCAGACTCAAATACAAGCTTAAAACCATTTTTACTTAACAAAGAGCCAGAAACTAAATTCTTTCGGATGTCTGGTACATGCAATATGTTGTTAAGGGTAAGCTCTTTTCCTAATGTTATCTTCAAGATCACCTTTCCTTGTCCAGCCATAGTAAAAGTAGAAGAATTTTCCATGAAAGTTGTTCACCATTTGCAGCCTCATTGTAAGTAGTAAACATTTTCTTGTCTGCACAAATGTGATGAGTTGCCCCAGTGTCAACCCATTATTCTTTGGGATTTCCAACCAAATTAACCTTAGACACCACAACAGAGAGATTGTGACGCCCCAAAATTTAAGGACATCATAATAAGATTTAGACTTAAAATCAATATTGCCACCAATATTACTAACATCCATTTATTTACAACCCAGAAAATTTAAGTTCTTATTTTCAACTTAGTCTTAGTACAAAAAAAAAAAAAGAAAAAAAGACACAAATATAAAAAAAGAAAACTAAAAAACTCAGAAAAATGGATCATGGAACTTTGGTACGCTTCAAGCTAATCAGGGTTGAATGTTGCCTTCTAACACCTCGGTGTTTCTTTAAGTTTCTTCGATACCTGGCATAAAACGCCGTGGCAACTAGAATGCCAATGAGCGACGAGCTCAATAAGATACTACAACCCGAAAATACCCACCCCGATAATAATACTCACAATTAATGAATACTGTCTAGTAACAGAATAACAAGCAACATTTAATAAGTATAACAAGAATGCTATCAGTTGAAATAATAACAATAGATAATAAGAACAATGGCAAGCGAAAGCAGTATTTTATCATAAGGAAAAATGCCAACTTTTCTTTTAAATTCACATAGATTTAGTTTATTAGATAAGTTTAAGCAACTCCCCGTGGAGCATTATTTCCACTTAACCGCTAAGTAATGGCCACGGACAATTCTGACTCCCCCTTGGTCAATTATTCAAATGTTATTTGCTGTAACTACCAATGATGCCTATGCACCTGGGTTACGTACCCGAGTCGTGACATCATGGTCTACCCCAAGGGAACGGTCTATGTTGTGACACCCGCACCACCAACCTTATATCGCCTACATCGATAAGAGTCGAAATACCTTCCCGTGCCATGTTAGGGTTCGCAACTTACTTGCGCAAGATTCTAAACTGGGCTCACCCTATTACTTTTAAATTCTAATGTATCGGTTCAATTTCGTTTTTCTTTACTTCGTCTAATTCACATTTTCATGCATGTACAAGTTTTAGTTTGAAGACCACAGTGTCATAATGTTTATATATCACAACACAATCATGTATGGCAACCAAAATAGATATGACAGAATGTTTTAGGACTCATCACAAAGTTTTTTAGGAATTCACACACTTCTTCTTTTAGTACTGTATGGTTTAACGAAAAAAATATGAAACCCAAATCAAACGAAGTTCAACCATTACAATATTTTAACTAGTGCTAGTTCATCGAGTTAGAAAAATATTTCGAGAAGAATACCAGGGCTAAAAACGATTTTGAAGTGGAGAAATAAATTTTGGAAGAAAACTAGTTTTTCTGGGACAGTGAGTTATATTAACTTCGAGCACAGGTGATCTGTATTTGAAAAATAAAAAGGGGCCTCAAACGGTGTCAAAAAGAGGTATGGTCAAAATGGGTTGCTAGATATTTGAGTTTAGAACACTTTTCCAGAGAGTTTGAAAACTGAAACCCAATAGAAGATAGTCAAATAAGTTTTCTAAGAAAACTAGAAGATTCTCTCACATTTTGAAAAAATTGACGTTTCTCTCTCAATATTTAATAAAAAATTATGAAACTAGCGGCATTTGAAAGGTAACTTAAAAATCTAACTTTTCCAATTTGAATCACTTGAAAATTCACTCTGTAGAATAAACGGTGACCTAGTAAAGTCAGAATTGCTATTTCCTCCAAACAGCAATGAAGTTAAAAATATGTTTTGGCCATGAAACGTTGTCAAATAATTTTTTTTTTTATTCTAGCACCATGAAAACATGTTAAACTACTCCAGTAGTTTCAGATTTTATGAAAGTGTTCACATAAGTTTGTTTGGGTTTATTCAAAATGAATTAAAAATCTGTTTTTGTTGGAAGTTCAGTATTTTGTGAAAAAAAAACACACACTTTTTATTCACCATGAATCACATGCAAGACTATAAAAATTGTTTCTTACTATTATTCCCATGTGAAACTCTAATCTTTCATATTTATTTTCATTAGCGGTGACAGGGAATAGATAAAAATAATATTTATAAAGAGTAAATACAAATTCATAAGCATGCAAGACTAATTCAAACAATGGAAAATATTTGAACACATAAGAAGAAAAATCAGTAACTAGACTCCCTAATCTATACTTGCAAGAAGGATAAAAATCATATAATCATAAGATCATCATTCTATAAACATGCATTGAGTTATTGGATATTAACAATACATACTCTTGCATATTTTTGATATATAGATTTAGTAAAAAAAATCTAAGGGAGGATAGATGTTAAGTATTCTTACTTTAATGAAGTTTAAAAAAAAAATCTTAAAGTGTTGAGCTCTTTTTCTCCTCTCTTTTATCATTTCCCTTTTGCTTTCTCTCACTTTCTTTCTCTCTTGTTCCATTCGAATTTTTCAAGTTCTGTGCTGGAGGATTTTGTGTTTCTTATATAGACTAAAATGGGAGGGAAAACTTGGACAAGGGATTGGTTAGAGAAAGCATGCATGCATGGTCATTGGTGGGCTGCCTATCCCATATGGCACACTTATGATAACCCACCCCTACACTTAAAGGTGAGAAAAATTCAAATCGAGCATGCAAAAGTGGCTGCACTTTTGAGAGGGCATCTCCATATAAGACAAATTTTATCCTTCCCCATGAGGGTTGACTCATGGCTGGCCTCCTCTCCTATTTTTTTTTTTTTGCTAGTATATGTGTGTGTGTTAAAGAATAAAATCAATGAATATATACAACCTAGTCATTAGATATTTTGCTCTCTACTATCCTCTGATTAATTCAGTTACTATTTATTTAACTCATTGAGTTTCCACAACTGTATTTAGATACAGAAATTTAATCACAGCAAGATAAATAATTTTATTTAAAAGAATTTAATATTAGTATTAATTATGGTGCTATTAACATTATAATAGTTTAATAATCACTATTGATTGACTTAATATTATTATTAACAAACTAATTAGTTGTTTAAAAATTCAGGTTCTTACAAAGATTGATGTCATTTACCCCGTCAAAGATGTAATCTAATTCTGTCACATTGGCTTGATTAGTGGTCTTTTTACTTGTACTTTCGCGATCCTTCTTAGGGCAGCGACAATCAGAAGCTCAATGTTCGGTCTTGCCACAGTTATAACATTTACCTTTAAACTTTTTATTGCCATTGTTGTCGCTTTGTTTAGGACCATCTCCAGTAAACTTCCTCTTTTTGTTATGTGGTTTGTGCACTTGTTCAACCACATTAGCCTTGGACTCAATGAGATTTTTACTATTCCTTTTTGCAGCCTTTCAGGTATCTTTCTCAATTCTTAGTCTTACAATCAATTCATCCATGGTCATCTCCTTGCGTTTATATTTTAAATAATTTTTGAAAATTTTCCAAGTCGGTGGTAATTTTTCCACTAAAGCAGCGACTCAGAAAGACTCGTTAAGAGACATACCTTCAGAATGAATATTATGCAAAATTAATTAAAAATTTTGAACTTGAGAAATTACCGTTTCGGAGTCTATCATAACGAAGTCTAGAAATTTACTGACAACAAATTTCTTTGTGCTGGCATCCTCTGTCTTGTATTTTTTCTCCAAAGAATCCCATAATTCTTTTGTTGTTTTTAGAGGGCAGTAAACATTATACAATATGTTGTCAAGGCTATTGAGGATGTAGTTTCTGCACAGGAAATCAGAATGTTTCCAAGCATCTATAGCGGCAACAACTTGCTGATCACTTTCATCCTCTCTAAGTACTGGAGCTTCTTCATGGAGAAACCGGGCCGAATTTAGAGTTGTAAGATAGAACAACATTTTCTATTGCCATCTTTTAAACTCAGTGCCATTAAATTTTTCCCATTTTTCTCCATGATTTATCGGAACTTGAACATGGTTCTGGATAAGGACCGGAGTCGTTGTAACGATCGAATTTGGAGCATTACTTTTAGCAGCTATAATATCTGATTACAAAAATCAGAAAAAACCAAAACACAAGTTAATTTTCTAGCTACTAAAACCAGAAAATAAATTATAATACAAAATAATTTTATTTTCCTTATTACTAAAACTAGAAAAATAAAATACCACAATACTTTTCTGTAACACAAATTAATATTCTGTAATTGTTAATGATATTAGTATATTACTACTAGTTGTCAAAGAAAATAAATAATAAATTACTACTATTTGTCAAACAGTTTATTACTACTATTTTTATTTTCCAACAAGAATATCACTTTGTAAAAGCACAGAAAATTAAATACAATGAAGACACCAAAGAAAAAAATCTGTCTTAAGATTGTTGGACAATCTTCACTGTATTTGATGAAATAAATTCTGTTTGTGTACTAAACAACAAACAAAATTGAAAAGAAATATAGGAAATAAGAGAGTTTGTTTAATTACAAAAATCAAACCAGAAAATGAAATAAAATAAATAAAACAGATTTTTATTTTGTTACAAAAACAAAATCAAAATCTGAAATAGAAAAAATAATAAAGAAGAAACGTAAATTAATTACTTACCAAATTAATTTGTTGAACAAATTTTCTGATCAAGTCCAGTGTTTAACATTGTGTCCTTAAGATAGATTTGTCCTCTCCGCAGTGCTTTCAGAATGTGAACGTCTATCTCTCAGGATAAAATGATCAACAGCAAACAATAGCAACACTACGAATTGTTTGTACAACGAACACACTTTGTGTTTACGTTCTTTCTCACAAGAAAACAATGCAGCAAAATGCAAAGAGAGTAGGCAGAGTTAGGGATGAAATTGGAGTACAAAAACTAAGTGAAGGATTGCCTATTTATAGATGAAGATGGTGGCTGTTAGGTTTGAATCCAATAGGTATGGTACCTGTTCGGACAGATCAATAGATCTGTTTGAATTTCAAACAGATAAAAACTATTTTGGGTTTGAATCTGGGCAAATTCGAATCTGTTTGGACAGATATGAAACTGTACAAAAATTCTGAAGAGGTGCAACAAATTTGAATTCAAAAAATTAAAATTTAAACTAGACAGATTTTATTTCACCAAAAAATAAAATTGAATTCAAATGTTTTTGATCCAAAAAGATAAGTATTGGGCTGGATAAGCCCAACCCAACCTCACACCACATACTCGCATCCAAGCCTAGTCCGCCCGACCAACCGGACAGACGGCGGCGACAGCGCGCACATACATGTTTATTTTTGGGTCTAATGGGTCTAGCCTAATTTGCCCATAACCTCTCACTTCTACAAATTTGGGATACCCCTTGGGGCCCTCCCCAAGATACAAACCCACAAAAATCTTCCCACCAAAACCAATGTGGGACAAGCCTTAAACCACACTTTTAAGAAATTTTCACCAAAACTCCATATTCATGGAGCTCACTTTGGCTTCAATTTTTCAATCCCCCGATAATGGTTTTGAGCAATCAAATATACCACGTAAATCACAACGCGGCATAGAATGCGTTACTACTTAGACTTGCCAACTTTGGCATATGGGTCCTATCTAAAAATAGATCAAAGTTAAGGAAAAATCAAAATTTTTCAAAACTTTAAAACCATTTCTAACAAAGTCTACATGTGAGACTCACCCATTTGTGACAAGTATGTGTTTCATTATGTGGAACAATTATGTGTTAGTGCTTTATATATAAATAATTTTTGTAGTATTGTTTTTTTACTATTAGACATAAAGGTAATAAGGTTTATATTAAGGCTTTTGTTTAGCATGTGCTAAAATAGCACATGCAATTTTAACATATTATTTTATTTGGGTTATAATAATTTTATTTGGGTCATATCTTCTTTCTACCACATCATTTCAAATCCAATTTATATTTCATATTTTTTTCATAAAAAATCAAAAATATATTAATCTAATACTTCCTAAGCAATCCCTAAATATATGTGAAATATGCTACTTTATATGTTTGTTACAACCTTTGTCTATAAGGGTCTGTTTGTTTTGGGTTATAAGGCTCGTTTGTTTTTAAATGTAGAATGAAGGAGATTGTTAGTGAGGAGATTATGAAAAATTGTATTTTTTTAAATATTAAAGAATCCAACAATCAATTTTTTTTTTACTCAATGTTATTCTTTTTCATTTTTTTTTAATATTAATGAATCCAGCTATCAATAAATTTTTACTCAATGTTATATCTTTTTTTTTTTTTTGCAAATATTAAAGAATCCAACTATTAATAAAATTTGAGTTATTTACCTAAAAATCCTATTTATAAATGTTACGGTAGCTCATGCCCTATTTAAGATCTTTTAAACCTATAAGTCCTATTTAGTAAAATTGAGAATATTATTAGTTTTTCTCAATTTTTAAAACTAAAAACATTATTAATTTTGCATAGTAATGTTCTAGATAATTATTTCACTAACTGATAAAAAAAAAACAGAGAATGAGATTAAACGTTTTCATCTTTTTACTTATTGGTTTTATTCAATTATCCAATAAAATCAAAAATATTATCCAGTTTTTTCAATTTTAAAACTGAAAACATTATTAGTTTTTTCATTTTTGAAGTTTTTTTTTTTAATTATAATTTTGCACAACAATGTTTTCATCATTATACTCCTTTATAGGCACAAAATTTTTAGTTTCGTATAAAAAAATAATTCAGTTTATTTAATTTTTTTTTTCAATTTGAAAGTTCATTTTTAAAGTTTTGGAAATCAAAATAAATATCAAATTATCATATTCCTTTATAAATAATCATAAATGATGAACAATCATTATTTAAAGGGTAATTTTAACTAGAAAAAAGACTTATACCCCCTTTTTGGCAGCACCCCCATGACCCCCTCTGCCTCCTATTGGTCCAATTTTTTTTTTTTTTCTCTTTTTCCCCCACTCACCAACCCCCACGTGTGTGTGGGGATGGAGGGGGTGGAATCTTGATGGGGTCCCAATCGGGACTGTTTTAACTATTACAAATTTAATAGGACTTGAAAGTCTAAAAAATTCTAGTTAGAACTTAATGGAGTATAAATTCTTAAATTAGGATTTGTGTGTAAATGTCCCATAAAACTTTACTCAATTATTTGTGTTTAATATTACATGAGCCATATTATGAGTCTCATTTTAAGTATTAATAAACACAAGGGTAAAATAGTCAATTAACCCATAGTCCTAAGGGATTTATTTTTGAATACCACCTCCCATTGGCCACTATTAGTTCCCTCATCCAAGGCCTTTCATAGTCCCATGGTACTCTTAATCCCATGGCCACTTTTCAAAACAAACACAATTTTTTGAATCCCATCTCACTACTAGTCCCAATTCCATCCTCTAACTCTAGAAACAAACGGGGCCATAACAGATGAGATTGGATTAAGATGGATGTGGGGTCTACTAATATTGTGTTTGTTTGCAAAATGGGAAAGGAAATTCACAATACCTTGGGACTATAATAGATCTCCATGGAACGGATTAGTAGTCCCTCATGGGAGATGTATTATAAAAACAATCCCTTGGGATTAAAGGAAGATTTACTATTTTGCCTTCTATTATCCTAATTAATTTACTTACTTTACTTGATTAGTATGGTCTTTTTTCTATCTTTTTTAAAAAAAAAAGAAAAAAATTATTCCACCATTTTTTACTCCACTATTCTTTATATCAAAATAATTTAATATAAAAAGAATTTTTAACATAAAATTATAATAGTATAATAATATTTATACCCAAAAAATTATATTAAAAAAATAAAATAGTACCAAAAATATATATATATATATATTTATGAAATATAATTTTTAATATTAAAATATAATTTTAATATTTATAAAATATATTTTTAATATTAAAACATGTAATGCATTTATTAGTTGGTACAAGTCCAAATTTGATAGCAATGCAACAAGGGTATTTGTGAAATTTTATATTGTTAATCTCATTCATATCTCTAAAAACAAACATAAACTATTGTTAGCCCACTAGCTGTCGTACAATACAATTTTTCTTAATCCCCTCACTAACAATCCTCTCACTAATAATCTCGTCACTAACAATTCTACCAAATTTATCTCTTAAAACAAACAAACTCTAATAACTTAAAAGTTAAAAGAATGATTTTTTTTTTTTGGTTTAAACTTTCGTACAGTTTGTTTAGTACAACTTTTTACATGTCAAAAGTTGATAATTAAAAAATATAAATTAAAAATATCCATTCCTCTATTTTCTTTTTCTTTTTTTCCCCTTCAAATTATATAATTTTTACTTCATAAGCGGTGAACAAAAATTATACCAAATACTTCAACACATAATTCTTTAATTTTTTTTAGAAAAATAAAATTATAAATAATACCATAAGTTGCATTATATAAGGCCTTTTTATTAAATTTTAATTTATTTAAAAAATAAAAAAATAACACAAAACATACCCCTAATATGGAAAAATTATATGATTGTCTAGGACATTGTCACTTGGTCCTCCAACTTGAATTATTAATTAAAATTATGAGATTCAATATTTTTTATTGGATTATTAAGAGACAACTTAACAAGTGCCAAATGTTTAGTAATGAAAAGTATTATTCCAAAAATACCAAGTAACTTCTCACTAATAAGACTTCAAAAATCTTGACTCGTGGACATTAGCCCGTTGGTCTACCCAGCCCGCCCAACCCAGCCCTATTTTTCTAGAGCGTGGGAAGGTTATTTTAGCTCATAAAGTCAGGCTGGATCAACATTTTTAACCCAAAATATTAATGGGTTAGACTTAGGATTTATACTTTCAACTCACCCCGCCCCGCTCCACTCCGCTATTTAATTAATTAATTAATTATTTATAATATATTATAGGGGCATTTACACACAAGTCCTGTTTTGACAATTAATGATAGCTTAGGTCTTACAAGTCTTATGTTAATTTTATTTGACCAATTTACTCTTACAAATTGAAAACCCCAAATATTTTGTTCCTGCACTCTCTCTGACTCTCTCTCTCTTACCATTTCATTCATCTCCCCTCTCTCTATCTATAACTCTTTTAACTCTTTCACTTCATATATGAATCACTATTAGCAGATCCATATAAGCAAAGCACCCATGGCAGCAATCTCACTTCAACTAGTCAACTCTCTTCTCTTAGTCTCTTCATTTTCCTCCCTTGGTCTCCAAACAATAGTATTTTCTTCATAGAGCCAATTCTCAGCTCGATCCCAATCCAAACCCAGAATTAGACCCATTCGCCTATCAATCGTTGGATCTCAGGTTGATGATTTTAAGAGCAAGGAAGACATAGTCATTGTTGCCCATCGCTTCTCGCCATCGTAGCTCGTTGTCGCTCTCACCGTTTTAACCATTCATGTCTATTCGGAACCAGATCTAGACATTTTTAGATTTGGAAAGTGTAGAAAAATAAGGATGAAGGTGAGGGTAAGAGAGAGAGAGAGAGAGTAGATTGATGATATTCTCAATTTTAACCTTAAAAAAATTGAAAAGGGCTTGAAAGGGGCTCTGTTTCAGTTGCATATTTCAACGGCTTTCGAAGAACAAAGCAGCCTCCAGGCTCAGAATGTTTGTAGGTAAGAACTGAGACATTCTTAGTTCCAAAACTGAGAATGTTCTCAATTTAAAATTGAGAATGATTTCAGTTTACAAAAATGTTCAATAAAATTGAGAAAATTTTCAATTTTTCTGTGTTAAAATTGAGAATATTATCATTTTTTCAATTTTAAAATGATAATATTCTCAATTTACACATCTTGAAATCAAGAAGTGAAGACTTCTGTTTTTTTCAATTTTTGCATTGACTTCTATATGTGGTCCATGGTGGAACAGTGCTTTTTGGTTGCGTACTATTCTACTAGTTACTAAACTCCTGAAGTGGTTAGCGGCATCGGCAGAGAAGGCGTCGCCAGTGTCGGTGACAGTGATACCACGGCGGTGGCAGGCGATGATTGAATTTATTTAAGAAATATTTATTTAAGACTTTTATCGAATTTATCATTTGTGGTGATGTGTGATTGAATTTATTTAAAAAATATTTTAATTTATACACAAAATCTTTCAATTTATAATAATGTCAATATTTATTTAAGAAATATAATGTGTAATTGAATTTAATTATTAAATATTTTAATTTTTTTTTAACATATAGTCTAATGGATGGACTTATGATTTATAATTATTTTTTAGATTGGACTTAGACAGATATAGAAATCCAATGTTAAGATCGAACTGGACTTAGACTAACAAAAAAATCTTTATTATGTAATATTAACCCGGCCCACGTTTGCCAAAAGATATTCCGATATGGAGGAAGCTCATTTCCAGTCCAAATTAAATTGATGGATATTATTGAAATTTCATGAGCCCACCACAAAACTTACATCAATGATATAAACTGTTCAATACGTAGTCGAAAACGCGACTGGGGTGGAGCCTGCTCCGTGGGATATAATCGACGGAGCCGTTATACACAAAACGTCACATCCCCGCTAAATTTGGAGGAACCATCTCTCTCTCTCTCTCTCTCTCCTCTTTGTTTCTAAATCATGGTAGTCAATCGTCATCCTCTCTCTCCAAATCGTGGATTTAGCAGTTGATGATTACCACTATCCTATATTTTCTGTTTCGTTGCACAAAGAGAAAGAGAGAGAGAATAATAAAAGTATGCAATGGAAAATTATAATTCTCTCTCTACACCTTCTCTCTCTAGCCAGCTTCTCCTCTGTCAAGAATCTGAGACTTGCCTAGACCAACAACAGCTAGACGATGAAACCACCTTCATTGACCTCACAACTAATTCCTCTGTTGTTTCATACACTAGTCAAGAAAAAGAAGATGATGATGAATACGTACAAATGTTGCTTCACAGGGAGCTCAGTGTTGGACTCCAATGGCGCCAATCGAAATCCGAACCTTCAAACCTCGCCGCGATCGATAGCTGGATCGAATGCTCTCGCTTAGACGCCATCACTTGGATTCTCAAAGTCAGCCCCAAACCCATTCAATTCTTTATCACACACTAATCTATATAAGATATATAACTTGATTTGCTTTAATTTAATTAATTTTTTTTTTCCTCTTGTAATCTCAATCCAGACTAGAGCCTTGTTCGGATTTCGATTTCAAACTGCCTACTTATCAGTGATCTATTTCGATCGGTTTCTTTCGAAGCGATTCATCGATGTAAGTTTTTTAATTTCTAATCTCAATTATGATTTTTTTGTAAAATTATATTTTTTGGGGGGGAATTTTGTGATGCAGAATAAAAAAGATTGGGCGATTCGGTTGCTATCGTTGGCGTGTTTATCATTGGCTGCAAAGATGGAGGAGTGCAGAGCACCAGCGGTGTCGGAGTATCGGGATATTGAAGAGTACAACTTGGAGAGCAAAGTGATTCAGAGAATGGAGCTTTTGGTATTGAATACATTGGAATGGAGATTGAGTTCAGTCACTCCTTTTGATTACATTAATTATTTCATCACCAAGTTCTGCAAAGATCAATCTCCACCAAGGAATATAATCTCTAGAACTGGACATCTTATCTTGGCTATGATGAGAGGTAACTAATTAAAAGCCACATTCATGAAACTTAATTGATTAAGTTGGATTCTTATTACTTATTTATCCGCATTAATTATGTATGCATAGACGCAAAATTAATGGCTCATCGACCATCAGTCATAGCCGGGGCAGCCACATTTGTGGCATTGGATGGAAAATTAACAAGACAGGCCTTGGAGCTTAAGATCAATGCCTTATCTCCAAGTAGATTTCTTGAAATTGTAAGTACTCATTCTCATATTTATCGGTCCAATTCTATATATATGTATATACTGTGTTTTGATCAGTTTGTAGTAGATTTCAACCTCTTTGGTGCTTCTTTTTTTTTTCCGGGTGGGTGGGGGGGGCTAACAGGAGGATGTATTTTCTTGCTATAATCGAATGCAAGAACTGGAAATGGGGAAAATCACAATACCCAAATGTATAAAATCGGCGGACCAGTCACCGGGATTGAGAGATGCTTTTGAAAATTCTTCTGTTACTTCTGCTCTGAGCACTAAGAGAAAGAGGCTTACAATCAGTGGTTGTGATCAAAATTACGGCGTACCAGACGAGAAGCGGCAGCAGCAGCGATAGAGGAATGCTAAGTGATTATTAGCCTAATGAGTGGTTTGATTTTTATATATTTTTTTCCTCTCATCACTTCTTGGGTATGATTTTGGAGTTGATTGGGTTTCTGGACAGCAACACATAAAAGAAAGGAAGAGAAGGAAAGAAGGGGAAAAGAGAAATAAAAGCAATGCTTTAGGCAACAAGAAAAGTGTTTTTTTGGGTCCAAATGTTTCACAACAAAGTGGAGCGGAGGTCCCTAAGATAGGACATGAAAGGTGCTTTGTACAACAACAACCATTCTTAGTTTGTGTCACTTGTTCAATTTGTTTTATTTCTTTCAATCTTTGCTTTTTTTCTATATCTTTTGGGTGTTGTAACATCCTTTGCAGCCCTAACTTTTGATGATTGGGGTGTGCTTGGGATGCTTTTCATGTCTTTGAAAAGCAATTGAGGACTTGAGAAGAGTCAAGAGAGGAGAGGGAGGGGGACTTGGGGAGCTTCTGTTTGGGTGATTTGATGTTTCTGTGTTGCATGTTGGGCCATCAAACAAGGTTGTAAAGGTGAATGTGATTGGATTTGCTTGAATGTTTGGGGCATACCTTTTAAAAGTGGGACCTGTCTTTTTTCCCCCTTTGAAGTGAAGCTTTGGTCTGGCGTTGAGGGTTCATTAAAACCAAGACATTTGTGGAAATCAATAGGACTTTCTATGTTGATTATGTATTTACTAATTGAATAGATCTTTATGTGACAAAATTGTTGGCATGACATTTGATGGGAATGTGATTAATGCTTTACTATATGGAAAACTCTATCATTATGGAAAACTTATATATATAATTAATATAATCAATGCTTTACTATATAATGTGACAATGTCATTTTTTTTATATAATTTTAAAAATAAATTATTTACCAAATTATATAATTATCAATATTTAATCAACTTAATTTTCAATATAGATGATGTAAGAGAGTTATTCATTTTCTTCTTCACGGTCTCTTTTTACTACAATTCAAGATATGGGCGAGATCAAGTCCAAGTCCTTTTTTTTTTTTTTGGGTAAATGTATGCGTGTTATAAATTAAAATAGCTAGTACAAGATAGTTCTGGGATATAGAATTCCCATAGCATCATTCATAACCATCTGAGAGATAAAAGAAGATGGAGGGTAGGAGAAAACATGAAAATTTCCATCCATCATGAGTAGCCCATAATTGGCTAGCGCATCCGCACTTTGATTGGCTTCCTTGAAATTATGTTTAACAATTGGCGATCTGAGGCTGTCTAGGAGAAACCTACAGTCATGAACAATATTGCTAAGGTGGTGTTCGTCATTGCAATTATTTAATACCATGTGCACAAGAGTGAGAGCATCAGATTCAACTTCAATTGGTGTAAGACCCATTTCAAGAGCCAATTTGAGACCATCCCTAAGGGCCCAAAATTCAGCAGTTAGACTGTTGGTTTTGCCCAGAAATCTGCAGAAGCCCGAAACCCAATTGCCATGAATGTCACGAATGATACCGCCTGCGGTAGCATGGTTTTCATTTGCCGCGCCATTGGTGTTAAGTTTGAAGCAATGAATGGGGGGTGGTTTCCAACTGCAAGCAATGGTTTTAGTGGCACGGGGTTTGCTGGTGTAAAAGAGATGATACCATTCGGTAGCCAAAGCAATGGTCCAAGTAGGTTTGAGTGGGTTTGGGGAACTGGGCTCGAAGGAGTCAGAGTTTCGATTTTTCCAAATGGTCCAACAAGCAAGGAGAAAGACAATGGCCCAAGGAATTGAAGATGAGTGAGGCTCAATGGAGAGGCAGTTGATTTTGAGCCATTCCATTGAGCTAAGGTTGAAAGAAGGTGATAACTTAGTGGGGATAACGATTGAGTCCCAAAATCTTTTCGCAGAAGTACAGTCTCTCAATGCATGGAGGATTGTTTCTAGATAAGACCCACAAAGTTGGCAAGAACTATCCGAGGTGATGTTTCTTGAAAGTAAGAGGTCTTTGGTGGGAAGACGTTGTTGGAGTGCTAGCCAGATGAAATGGGTTACTCTCGGTCTGGTAGGGAGTTTCCAAACCCAATCCCAACTGGATAAGGGAGGGGAGGTGGAGAAGTTTTTGGAAATCAAGTACGTAGATTTGCTGGTGAAAAGGCCATCGGGGGAGTGATTCCAAGAGGTCGTATCGGGTGCAAGTCCAAACCAACACAGAGTGATTGTTTGAATTTGGGAAATGATGTTTGGTGGAATCGGTATGGACAGTTTATTAAAGTTCCAATAATTTGAATTCCAGCAATCGCAGACTGTGAGAGGAGTTTCCTCGCAGGTAAGGGGGCCTTCCATTAGGTGACGCAAAGGGCCAAGGTTGGTCCAATTGTCGAACCAGAAGCTTGTATTAGCACCACTTCTAATGAGGATTTTGGTTCCTTTGTCAAAGAGGTCTTTACCTTTAAGTATACTTCTCCAAATGGGAGAGGCGTGCCTCCTAGGATTGGGATTGCTTGGGTATTTGGCTTTGAGAACTCTAATCCACAGTGACTGATTATCATTTGCTAGACGCCAATTTAAATTGGCCATGCACACTTGATTGACCAGGAGGGTTTGTCTGATGCCTAGACCACCAAGATTTTTGGGTTTGGAAACATTCTCCCAATTCACCGCGTGGAGTTTCCTTTTTTCCGATGTTGATCCCCACAGGAAGTCTCTATTAAGCTTGTCAATGATTTGGATGGTTTTCTTTGGGAGGAAGTTGGTTTGCATAATATAGGAGGGGATGGCAGCATTGACAGATTTTATGAGGGTAGTTCTGTCTGCTAGAGAAAGGAGTTTGGCTCTCCAACCAGTGAGTTTGTTCTGGATCTTCTCAATGATGAAATTGAAGGAATTGGCATTTGGTCTGTTATGATGGATGGGGCATCCCAAGTATTTGCCAAGGTGCAATGTAGGGGGGATTTGGAGTTGGTTGGCAAGCATGGAGCGAGTTTGGTCATCCACATTGTTTGAGAAAAAGACTTTGGATTTGGTGGAGTTAATTTGGAGTCCCGACATCTCATAGAAATTTTGAAGGGTGTTGGCTATGGTTTGACAAGTTAGGGCATTTGGCATTTGCTACGCCAAAGAGGATAAGGTTATCGGCGAAGAAAAGGTGTGATAGGATGGGCCACCTCTAGACACTTGTATGGGATTCCAAATGTGGAGGTTGCAAGCGTGGGTGATAGAGAGGGAAAGGTATTCCAAGCAAAGGATAAAAATGTAGGGTGAAAGGGGATCACCTTGGCGAATACCTCGGGAGGGTTGAAAGGTTTGAGTTGTACCACCATTAAACAGGATTGCAAATGAAGAAGAGGAGGTGCAAGAAAGAATGAGATCGATCTAGAGTTGCGGAAAGTTGAAAAAATGGAGGACTTGTCTGATGAAAGAATGAGATCTGATCCTTTTTAGTGTTTCGTTTGGCATTTCTTACAAAATCAGAGGGGGTGAGATCATTGCTGTGCAGTCAAAACTGGGCAAGTAAAATAATATTTGACTGCTTTACTTGTGACTTTGCTGGCCAAAAAAAGAAAGAAAAGTATCTTGATTTCATCTGCTGTGAAAAATGTACTGTCCATTTATTTCTATGCTACATATCTCTCCAAGGATGTGTATTATATACACTTTGTTAGAGTAACTCGAAGAGTACTAGACAAAATGTCTTCTAAAAGTACACAGAAAAATACAATGTTTATTTTACCTAACTAGTTTAGTTAAAGTGCATTCTAATCATACTCTTTATTTTAATTAATCTATCAAACAAATTTAACTAATTTTAAAGGAAAAAATACTATAAATAAAAAATTAATATCTTTTGATAATATGTTGTTTATGCATCTAGTATTGACCTAACATTGACAAAAAAAAAATTTAAATATATAATTAAATTATTTTTAAAAATAATATTTTTATATGATATTTTTAAAAATAACAATGAGCTTAAACAAACAGAGATGCAATAAAGATTGAGAGAGCAAGTAAAGATGAAGTCCTCAAAACAGTTAGAAAACCATTTTGCCTAGATGTGGAGAGCAAAAATGAAAATAGACAAAATGCCTCTTGAAATGCAGAGCCTGTTGGAAGAAGAGAAAACCAACTTAACTAGCCAAAATACCGCATGTGGCCCTATTGCCTCCTCCCTTGGAGATGATCTTACGTATTTTTGTGGTGTGTCATGTATTTTTGTGGTAAATGTTATATACTCTTCTAGTAGAAAATTACAATAATTTGTGATTGAAAAATGAAGTTACCCATTTTGGTAGTATTGTTACATATTTTTATAGTATTATCACAAATTTTATGGTTAGAAAATATTTGGATAAAATAATATAAAACATTACCACAAAAATGTGTAACACTACCATAAAGTGTATAATTTCATTTCTAAATCACAAATTACCGTAACTCCTATCCTATTAGAAAAATACATAACATTTATCACAAAAATACATAACATTTATGACAAAAATATGCAATACGTGCATATAGTACAAACCCCTTGAAGGAGTGTGTAACATAGTGTTTCCTTTTATTTACCCCCCCCCTCTCTCTCTCTCTCTCTCTCTCTCTCTCTCTCCTTCCTTTGTTTTTTTCACCTGTATGAAGACAGATTTGCTACAGTCATAAGGCGACTACTGATGGGATTCCAATATTCTGTTTCTCTGCTTTTATTTCTTCTGATCCTGCTAGGGTTTGTGTGTGTGTGTGTGTGTGTGTGTGAGCACGCACGCATGTATAATTAAAAGTAAAGATCAATTGCTAAAACATTGAACACATGAATAACACTGTAAATAAGACACCCCAACACACACACACCAAAAAAATAAAAATAAAAATAGAATAAAAAATATTAAATAAGCATAAACATGGGGAGCAAATCCATTTCTAATGTTAGCATACCTGAAAGTAACTTTAAGATTAAGCCAAACTAGTCAACAAAAATTTCCTAGTGTTCTGTTAACTTTAATATTAAGCCCAAAAGATTCTTACAGTAGTATGAGACTTTTTCAGCAATGTATGTTGTGTGGTAGATCTTCTTCAGCCTTCAAATTTGCCCGGCTGCAACTTTACTGTATGAGAAATGCTATTGGTGGCTGTGATGCTCCCTCCTACTGTGATATTGGGGGCAAGTGGAAAGTATCTGTTTGCTTCGCCTGAGTTTTATGAAGATCCCACAGGGATCATCTTGACGGCAGCAGCAATAGGCATGCCAAGGAATCCAAGAGAAATGCTCACGAACCATTGAGGCAAAGTGAGAGGATAAGTGTTTGCAAAAGTACCAAGAAATTCGATGATAATAATTTGAAAGAGGACCGTGCAAGTGAGTACTGCCACAAATACATAGTTGTTCAGTATGCCTTTGAAGACGTTTATCTTTTCCATATCTCTGGAGCTTATTTCATTGAAAACCTGCAGGGAAAGAATAAAAAAAAAAAAGGCATTCTGTCACAAGTCACAAACATGTTTGGTAAATTAATTTGTCCTTTGAAGAAATCATTGGGATTTATGGATTTTGATTCAGACAATGCTCACAATTATATATTTTACATCAGCCAATCATTACCTAGATCAGAAAAACAAATGTAAGTTCTCATGAATGAAAAGTTGCACACTTTCACTCAAATGCAGTTAAAGCCGTCTATCATGCTATATTTGAAAATAAATAAATAACACCATCAATAACTCAACCTTCAAGCTCATTTATTAAGTGTAAAATCACATCAAAAAAGGATTTGGTCAGTTCTGAAGAATGAATTGTCTTTGCACTATCAATAATGGCCATCAACGGGGCTTAATAAAGGGTAAAAGAAGCATTAGTATTAGTCTAATTTATGGAAACAACATTACTAACAAATGTAGTAGTGAATGCACACAGCAGAAGGATATTATTCATTACAGAAAACATCATCTAAAAAAATTTAAAAAAATTAGAAGTTACCTGACAAAAGACAAACGTGTTGAAAATAAGTGTGTCTAGAATCAGATCAGAATCTGGGCCTTCAATATGAAAGACTGTTTTTCCTGATGTCTGAAGATACCAAATTATGATAAACTGATATATCGACTGCCCCAAAATATTCCTCCACATAACGTTAGTAATGAAGTTTCCTTTCCTTCCAACTGGTTGTCGCTTCATTAAGTCGTCATTAGGAGGTTCGGTTGCTAGTGCAAGTGCTCCTAGTGTGTCCATGATCATGTTGACCCATAGAAGCTGAACAGCAGTGAGGGGAGCACTTCCTGTTAGCATACAGTAAATGAGAAAGAAAACGGGAGAAAAGGATAGTGTTATGAGAAACATGATGTTTAATGAAATTGGATATAGAGAGTGATTAAGGCCAGGATTGCTTTACCTGTCAAACAAGCTGAAGAAAAGTTGACAATTAGGGCAACCACATTGACTGTCAGCTGAAACTGGACAAATTTTTGAATGTTTATGTATACCGAGCGTCCCCATTTGGTCACAGTTGGAATTGTGGAAAAGTTGTCATCTAGAATTATGACATCGGCACTCTCTTTAGCCACCTAAAAAGCCATGAATAATTTAATAACTTAATAAAAAATTTCTACTGATTTCATATATGTAAGAATAAAGCACAGGACGGTGAGAATTTGTTTAAAAGAAAAAAAGAAGAAGAACCAGGACTAGAAGAAGACACAGGGCAATATCTTCACAACCAGTTGCAAGATCAACAAGATCAATCCAATCAAAAGAAACACAATGGCTTCTGATACAGAAGTTGGGGCATCAGGATCTCCAAAGGACAATCAGATGCCTCCAAGAACAATTCTATCATTTATGACATACCTCCCTTCTTTTTATTATTCTCTCTTGTTTTTGGGGTCATGAGCACTGTCATCTATGATTCCTAGTCGAAACTTATCAAGGCCGATCCTGCTTTCCCACTCAAGCCTCTTGTGATATTACAGATATATGTTAACATATAACATATATATCATATATGTTCTGAGAAGTTTATTGATATAAAATCAATGGAAGATTAATCTTTCCGTAAGCTACAATGATGGACTTGATTCAGTATAAAAAGTTCCTAAGGAATTTCCAAAACTAAATTGCAAGCAGTATTTACTTTTCCAAAGATCTTGATTTGCAATGGTTAATTGACAGAAGTAGATAGGTTATTCCTCAAATAATCCTAAACATGGAAAAATAAAATAGGATAAATTACAAATACACCCCTTGAGGTTTGCTTAAATTACAGATTGCCCCCAGTGGTTTGAAAAATTACAAATACTCTCTTGTTAGAATTTTTTATTTAACAGAATTAACTAAAAAAAGAAAATTCATAATCACTCTCCTATATAATAATACAATTATCTAAATTATTAATTGAAACATATTTCTATCATCATTAAAAACTGTTAATTAACTTGATGATTTATTAATAAAAGGGGCGATTTATTGTGAAATTAGAAACCTCAGCGGGTGAAATATAATTTTTAAAACCACAGCGGGCTATTAGTATTTTAATTAAACCTCAGGGGGCATATTTGTAATTTACCCAATAAAATAATATAGACAAATTCCATTTTTCCCGGCTGTCCTCTATCATCCTCCTCCACCAAATCCAAACCACCACCACACTCGCACACCAACACCATAGAAGTGCAGAAACCCATATGCAAAATCAAAACATATTTAGTTAACAAAAAAAATGGTCATTGTGTGCAGATATCAACCCCATACCAATCCCATCTGAACTTGAAGCCATGTTTGTCAGATTTTCACAGATAACATTGTAGAAATGACAAAACAAAAGGAGTTTTAAGAAGTCCTAAAATGTTATAAATTGGAAATCCATCTTTATTAAAGTAAGTTCTATTCACGGGCAAGAATAAGAATAAAATAATCACCTCAGTTCCCGCAATACCCATTGCAAGCCCAATATCTGCTTCATGAAGCGCAGGAGCATCGTTTGTGCCGTCTCCAGTGACTGCAACGACTTCTTGAAAGATTGTTCGTATATGTTTCACCAGTGTATGTTTATCCATAGGTGAGGATCGAGCCATTACCTGCACAAGAAAAAATATAAGATATTGATTGCTGAATGAATTTCTGCTGAGTATATAAAAGATCAGAAAGCATATTTAGAACCAACTTCAAATAATGATTTTCAAGGTTAGCTAATGGCATGTTTTGGTTATATTGTCCTAGAGTCATTATTGGTGCTGCTATATTTGCTTTTAGTTTGGAGTCTTGTGAATAACTCATACATTGCCTTTGTCAAAAAGTTTCAGGGAAAAAAAATAAAATGGAAGTTTTATCCAAAATGCAATACTGCAATTCAAAAGTTCAAGAACAGCAGACCAGGAAGAACAGCATTTGCATGGATGATTGCCCTGGTGATACCCTTTATTGGGCGAAAAAAGCATGTGGAAATGTAGTGCCAGTTTTAAACCTCAAAAAATGAACCTTTTCCCCCGTTCTGCACAAGACAGATACAGCACTCTTTTTTCTAAGAGTCAGTTCAACCGTAAAGTCAAAAAGAACTACATGTTCAATTGGTCCTATCATTGATGGTTGTGGAAGTTGCATTCTGAACTCTAGGAGACTTCAAAATCCATTCATCCCCAAATTTGTTTCTTGGAAACCCTAAAAGCAGCCAGAATGATTCAATTACAAATATAGAAGCACCTGAATTTTTGGAATAAGTTCATGCAACTCCTCCTCACTCTTTACCCGAAATTCTGGGCCTTCAATGGCTATACCATCAGTCAGGATACCACATTCTCTAGCAATTGCCTTTGCAGTGTTTATGTTGTCTCCTGTAACCATCCGCACATTAATGCCAGCTGATCTACAAATTGCAACAGACTCCTTGACTCCAGGACGAACTGGATCTTTAATTCCAACAATTCCTATACAAGTATACCCCTCAAAGGGAATAGGACTTTCAGCAGAAAACTCATTTCCCAGTTCCTTATAAGCAATGCATAAAGTTCGAAGAGCTTCACTAGCAAAATTTTCAATTGTACCCTTCAGATGATTGGTGGATGCCTCGTTAAGATGAACAACCTCACCATTCGAGCCTATAACCTTGTCGCATGCAGCCAAAACTATTTCAGAAGCCCCTTTACAATGTGCAAGGAAACCTCCTCCAGGAAGCTCTAAAACTACCCCCATCCGCTTCTTTGCAGAATTGAATGGCTCAACTTTTACAAGTTTTGATTTTTGTCGTTCTGCTTGGAAATCCCCACCAAGCAACAACCCAAATTCCAATAGAGCTGTTTCAGTAGGGGTTCCCAGGACTTCAATTTTGTTGTCTTCATTCTGAACGATGTCTCCCCCAGTGTTGTTAAATATGGATTGAAGTAGCATTTTCAAAGCAGAATCAGGAATCCCAGAGCAAAGAGTAGAGGTCTCTACAGAGCTACTAACTTCCTTGATTTGCCCGCAAATGCAAGCTTTCACAACAGTCATGTGATTAGTAGTCAGTGTCCCAGTCTTGTCACTACAGATACTCATGGCAGAACCCATAGTCTCACAAGCAGCCAGATGGCGAACAAGTGCCTTGTCATTCATCATCTTCTTCATGGCAAAAGCAAGGCTCAATGTCACAGCTAAAGGCAATCCTTCAGGGACAGCAACCACAACAATTGTAACAGCAATAGCAAAGTGTTCCAGCATTTCTAGGGCATCCTCTACCGACCAACTCCAATGGGTCCCTTCTTGCAGCTTGCGGCTAAACAATACTTGAACCAAAACAGAAAATGTAATGACGGCAAAAAACAGTCCTATTTTCCCAATAATGGTTGCTACTCCATTCAGTTTAACCTGCAATGGGGTCTCGTCATCTCCTCCTTCACTAAGGGTAGCCATCAGTTTTCCCCATTGTGTTCTCATCCCAACAGTGGTAACAAGCATTTTACAGGACCCGTCCTGAACTTTAGTTCCAGATAGGAGAAATGGCTTCTCAACAGTCACATAAACTGGCTCACTCTCTCCTGTTAAACTAGATTCATTTATCAACAAAGAATATCCTGAAACAAATAGTCCGTCAGCTGGGACCTGATCTCCTACAGCGAGATGAACAATATCACCAGGAAGTAAATCATATATTGAGATCTTTTGCCTGTATCCATTTCTAGTAACCTGAACTGTAATCTTTTTCTTCTCCTTATCCAAATCCTTAAACTGCAAAGATTGCTTATAATCACTCGTAGCAGTGACAAATACAACCAACAGGATGCTTGCAACAATTCCAAGTCCATCATGGGCACCCTTTGGCCATCCTTCCATTGTTATGCCAACAATTAGAGATATAAAGGCACAAGCAGCAAGTATCATGAGGGTCGTATCCTGAAAAGCTTCCCACACAAAAACCCAGTAACCCTTGGCTGGGCTTTCAGTGAATTTATTAATCCCATAAATTTCTTTTCTTCGGCTCATTAAATCCTCAGAAGTAGAAATACCTTTGATGGTTGATGTGGAGAGCTTGTTTGCAATACTCTCAATCCCACCATGATCTCTCATCTTCTTAACATTACGGCCTTCGACAATGGATCCTAACTCATCAGCACAAATTTGAAAACCCGCAGCTTTGACTTCCTCTGGTACAGTGTATGCTATACCTAGAGACATTTACATAAAAATTAACATGAAAAAAACAATAATATTGCAAACTTCACAATTTAGTACATTTTAAATATTCATACCATGGATGAACTGAAGGGCAGCTTGTGAAACCAACACAGCTACTCTGAACTTCTCCTACGACATTGAAGAGTAAATCGGCAAATAAGAGAGCCAGAAAGGAGACCCAAAAAAAAAAAAATTCTACTTTTTCAAAGATAAAAAAAGATAAATTTTAATCTGGTTCACCATTAAGTATTATGCAAATGTTTTCATCATGATCTAACCTTATTTTCAGATGCTGTGTCAGACAGAAAAATCAGGCCTGCAGTTCAGTTCAAGATGGAATTGCTAAAAATGATGAAACAAAATTTTAGGAAAATTGAATTTCACCGCAGTAAATAACATTTACGTGGTTCAAACAGGGAGTAATGCCAGGGAATAGGTATGGACCAGAACCAATGTGGTTGAGACAATGAGGAAAGCCATGAAACCAGGCCGCTTAACAGAAGTAGGGCCTTAGACGTAGTGAAAAAATGAAACAGGATTCATGAAACCAGGCCTCTTAACAGAAGTAGGGCCTTAGACATAGTGAAAAAATGAAACAGGATTCATGACTTTAGTTGATGTTAAGGCTCTAGTTATTTTTCTTTTTTCCCCCCTCAAACTGAAACATTTTCATGGGGTGTTCTTTTTTTTTTTCAAATGGCACATGCATGGGATTCCTTTCTCACTAAATGTTGTTTTTCTCTCTCTCTGTGGTCTTCCTCTGTAAATTGCCAATGATTGATTTAAAACAGCTAGCTGGATTAGCTTTTTCATTGTCAGTCCCACAGTCCACCAAAGTCTTCATAGTAACTTAGTGAATCCCCATAGGACGCCAAAAATTGGAAAATTCACCTACAATGTAACTAACTTGTTTTCAAACCAATGGGATTAGTCTAGTGGCCAAGTCAAAACCTATGTATCACTCACTAGGAAATCACATGTTCCCCTCCCCCTCCCCTCCAATGTAACCTTAAAAAAATTCAAAATAAATTCTTTTCTAACATTTTATCCATGCAACCAGGCCATTCTATTACAGTACTGGATCTGCAGTATCACCAGATTACATTCAAAAGTTTTTTGTGAGTTGCAGCATGGCCAATTGACATGTGTTCTTAAATAGAATCTAATTGCTTGTGTCCAGTGTCCACTTCCAACTGATATCTGTGTGTTCTTGGTTTTTTCCTTTTTTTTCTTCATATATATATATGTATATATATATTGTTATTCCCACAGTGGATGTGTGTATGTGTAAATAAATGTATAAATAAAATAAACAACAAAATAAAAAATAATTAATTTAGAAAATAATTATATAAATTAAATTCCGAATCGATTGCTTATAGAAATTATAAGTCGAGGCTTGTGTTGGACATAATCTCCTTAAAATAGATTTCGCTCTCACTCCGGTGTTTCGAGATTTACCGGTGTCTACTTCCCAAGATGAAATGACTAACACTTGATTTGCAACACTACAAAATCAAGTCTGGCGAACCAAAACTTTGCTGTGACTCTGTCTTTTTCTTCCTAAAAATAAATGCAGAACAGATGCAAAAAACAGAAAGATGGAAAGGGAAGAAGAAAGACGAAAATCTGATGAAAAAATTGAATTAAATGAATTGCTGGATGGCAGGCTTTATATAAGATAACTGGTGGCTTTTCCGAACAGGTTTCAATAGATAGAAACCTGTTCGGACAAATTCAACAGATAGAAAACTTGTTTGGACAAAAACAGATCTGTTCGGTTTGAATTTCAACCTGTTTGGGTGGAGTTTAAACATGTTTGGATAGAGGAAAAAATCTGGACTAATTTATTTTGAATTTTGAAACCAAAATTAAAAAATAAATAAATAAAATACAAATGTTTTTGGCCCAAAAAGATAAGGATTGGGTCGGACAAGTACGACCCAACCACACACCCACGCCCCAGCCCAGCCTAGCCCGCCCACCCAACCTGACAGACGGCTGGCGGCGTGTGCATGGTTTTTGTTTTGGGTCCAATGGATCTAGCCCACTTTACCCATAACCTCACCTTTCCACAAATTTGGGTACCCCTTGGGGCCCATCCCAAGTATCCCAAGCTAGAGTTTATATACCCATACAAATCCTTAAGCCTTTTCAATGTGGGACAAGCACATTTCACAAATATGTAAGGAACCCACCTAAAGCCATTTCCACGAACCCGAAAATGCATGTTGAATTCTTATTCATCCGGAAATAATTTTGAGTAACCAAATACACGATGTTATTCACTACGCAGCATTAAACACAAACCCAATTAGAAACGTTAAAAATAACGCTTGGGTCTTACCTTAATTAATGCTCAAAGTTAGCAAAAAATAAGGTTTTTTCAAAGTCATTTTCTAACAATCCCCTACATGAATAGAATTCATGATAACAAACATGCAACAAGATGTAGATAAAGAAAGAGTACATTAAGAAGATACACCACATCGAGATAGGTCGCTTTTGGCTTTGAACCTCCTCTAGTGAAAGCTTACCGGACTTACTGGCTAACCAGTGGACATGATGCCTTGAACTTTTGAGCTGTTTGTGTAAGCCAAGACAATAGACTACACTTAGGCCAGGTTTGGGAAGACTAAATAAATGCACTTTTTGACTTTTTATGAAATATGGGTTAGATTTGGGTTGGGTTTGAAGTGATGTGTTAGAGAGGTGATGTGACTTAAATAGGATAGTGACTTTTTGACTTTTTAAATTTTTTTAAGGATGCCAAACTTGGCCTTAGTGTAGCTGCAGACACAGTTTGGCTCTTACGGTTGTGTTCATTTTGGCCCTGAACAACACCTGATAATTAATGAGTGCTCTAGAGAATTTAGTTTTATCTATTCTCACAGAACCAGCCCAGCTCACACTCGTATAGGTGACTTCTTATTAAGAGTATCTTGCTATACCTTACTTGGATGTCCAAGCTATAAGAATCATTAAAAGCAAAGCTTATCCTACTAACACTGCAAGTATCACTCTTCTTATCATAAAAATGGGTAGGAGTAAATCTCCTTAGTGATACGTGAAGTCATCTATAATTCGGTTGTCTTTTTGAACCTAAATTTTGGGATCTCCAGTCAACCAGGTTGGGTTGCCATTATGGTGACTTTTAAGTAATAGGCTTTAATTCCATTCCCCTCAATAAATGGTACACTTGCTCTCTAACTAGCCTTTTAGTCAATGAATCCGCAATATTCTCCATTGACTTTACATATTCTATGGAAATTATTCCATATGAGAGCAAATGCCTAACGGTATTATGTCTTCGACGAATGTGTCGAGACTTACTGTTATACATATGATTTTGTGCCCGGTCTATTGCTGCTTCACTATCACAGTGAATGCATATAGCTAGCACAGGCTTAGGCCACATTGGAATGTCTTCTAAGAAATTACGAAGCCATTCTGGTTCTTCTCCTGTTTTATCTAATGCGATAAACTCAGATTCCATTGTCGACCTTGCTATGTATGTCTGCTTGGAAGATTTCCAAGAGACTACAGCACCTCCCTGGGTAAAGATGTATCCATTAGTGGATTTTGAGTCTTTAGTATCCAATATCCAATTTACATCGTTATACCCCTCGAGTACTGCTAGATATTTGGTATAATGTAAGCCATAATTCTGGGTATGTCTTAAACACCTAAGTACCCTAATTATCGCTTTTCAATGATCGAACTCTGGATTACTTGTGTACCTACTCAATTTGCTTATAAGCTATACCTGGCCTAGTGCAATTCATTAAGTACATCAGGTTTCCGATTATCCGAGAGTACTCTAATTGTGATATGCCTGCACTTGTATTTTTTGACAAATGAAGGCTAACGTCAACAGGTGTTTTAGCAAGACAGACGTCATGCTTTCCAAATTTCTCCAGAATCTTCTTGACATAATGAGACTGAGATAAAGTATATCCTTCAGATGTTCTAGTAATTTTTATTCCTAGAATTACATCCGCTACTCCTAGATCTTTCATGTCAAACTTTTTGTTCAACATTTTCTTTGTGGATTTAATCTTGTCATTATTGTTTCCAATAATGAGCATGTCATCTACATAAAGACAAACTATAAAATATTTTAAAGAAAGTGATTCAAGTTTGATTGTGATATCATTCCCTTTTATATTAATGAAGATTAATAATTACAAGGGAGCCCTAAGACATAGAATAATTACAATAGAATAATAACCCAACTAATAATAATATTCTAACACTCCCCCTCAAGTTGGTGCGAAGATATCACTCATGCCCAGCTTGCCTAAGATGTCATGCAATGGCTTACTCCCAACTCCCTTGGTGAGGATATCAGTGAGTTGTTCACCAGACTACACAAATGGAATACATATTATGTCACTGGTGAGTTTCTCTTTAATGAAGTGGCGATTAATCTCAACATGCTTTGTCCTGTCATGTTGAACCGGATTGTGAGTGATATTGATAGCGGCCTTATTATCACAGTATAGCCGCATGGAGTCCGTCTGATCAATACCTAGATCACGCAACAATAACTTGATCCATAAGAGGTCACACACCCCTTGTGCCATAGCTCTAAACTCAGCTTCTACACTTGACCAGGCAACCACATTCTGTTTTTTACTCCTCCAAGTAATTAGGTTGCCTCTAATAAAGATGCAATACCCTGAAGTCAACCTCCTATCAATTACGGATCTAGCCCAGTCCGCATCTGTATAGGCTTCCACACAAAGATGATCATGCTTTGAAAAATAAAGACCCTTACCAGGAGAAGACTTCAAGTACCACAAAATTCGTATGACAGCCTCGAAGTGAATCTGATGAGGAATATGCATAAACTGGCTAACCACACTGACAGCAACAGCAATATCAAGACAGGAGTGAGATAAGTAGATGAGCTTATCCACTAAACGCTGATAGCTACCCCTATCAACAGCCGCTCCTCCTTCATCATCTCCAAGTTTCTAATTGGGTTCCAGTGGAGTGTTACAGGCCTTGCAGCTAAGCATCCCAGTTTCCTTCAATAGGTCAAGCACATACTTCCTCTGTGAGATAAATATTCCATCTTTGGAGTGAGCAACTTCAATTCCTAGAAAATACTTCAAGCTCCCCAAGTCTTTGATTTCGAACTCACTTGCTAAATATTTCTTCAACAGAGGTATTTCCTCACTATCATCACCTATAAGAACTATGTCATCCACATAAACAATGAGTGCTATAATCTTACCACGTGAGGAATGTTTTACAAACAAAGTGTGATCTGCCTGACTCTGTTTGAAGCCATATTTAAGCATAGCTTGAGTGAATCTCTTAAACCAAGCCCTTGGAGATTGTTAGAGACCATATAATGATTTTCTAAGCCGACATACACTTTACCCTCTGTCTAATGATCCTCAAAATCAAGAAAAATGTCCATATATACCTCCTCTTCAAGGTCACCATGGAGAAATGCATTCTTTACATCAAACTAATGAAGTGGCCAATCTAGATTAGCTACTAGAGAGAGAAGTATTCTGACTGAATTCATCTTAGTCACAACTGCAAAGGTCTCTTGATAGTCAATGCCATATGTCTGAGTGAACCCTTTTATCACAAGTCTAGCCTTGTAACGCTTAATAGAACCATTTGCTTTGTGTTTCACAGTATACACCCATTTGCATTCCACAGGACGTTTTCCTTTAGATAACTCAGTCAATTTTCAAGTGTCATTCTTTCTAAGTACTTTCATTTCCTCAATCATGGGAAGTTTCCACTCAGAGGTAACAAGAGCATCCTGAAAATGATTATAAATGCTAACAGAGGAAATATTTGACATAAAAGCTCTATATGAGAACGACAAATAAGAGTAGGACACAAAATGTGAGACATGATGTTGAGTACAAGATCTTGCACCCTTTCTGTTAGCAATAAGAACATCAAGATCACTAGGAGTATCAAGATCACTGGACTCAAGAGATTCAAAGTTACCTGGACTCTCATCAGAAGTAGGAGATGGAAGTGGGTGAGCAGAAGTGATCTCTTGTATCCAATTAACTTTCTGTCTGTCTTTGTCTCTAACATAAACTTGCCCTTCCCTATCCTTGGTGACATTGGGTTTTGTAGTCCCAGTAAGAGGTGGTAGTGCAAGAACAACTGATTCCACCATAGGAAGTACAGGAATCACTTCACACCAAGGCTCCCCCTGAAGGAAGGACTGTGACATTGGAGAGGACAAGAAATAGGACTGAGACTCAAAAAACGTGACATCCATGGATACAAACCACTTACGAGAAGGAAGGTGATAACACTTATACCGTTTTTGAGTAGGAGAGCACCCAAGGAAAACACATTTGAGGGAGCGAGGATCCAACTTACCACAAGTAGGAGAGTGATTGTGGACAAAATAGACGCAACCAAATATTTTTAGAGGAATAGTAAATAAGGACTCGGAACCTAGGAGGACTTAAAGGGGAGCTTGTTTTTGCAAGACCTAGGCAGGAAGACGATTAATAAGATAGGTAACGGTGAGGACAGCATCGCCCTAGTAGGACCGAGGCACACTCATAAAAAAACACATGCATCGAACCATGTCAAGAAGATGACGATTCTTGCGTTCTGCTACCCCATTCTGTTGAGGGATATTGGTGCAAGAGGTCTGATGGACAATGCCATAGGTAGAAAAATATTGCCCTAACCTAAAATCTATGTGTTCTCCCCCATTATCATAATGGAATATTTTGACAGTGGCCCTGGCCCCAAATTGAGTAGAAATCATCTTATGAAAAAAAATTACGGAACACAGAGAAAACCTCACTCTTGTCTTTTATGAGATATACCCAAGTAGTATGAGAAAAATCATTAATAAATGTAACAAACCGTGTATGACATTTCACAGACATAACACGAGATGGACCCTAGACATCATAATGTATTAATGAAAAATAAACTAAACTTTTATTAAAACTAGGACCAAAAGTAGGCTTTGTGTTGTTTTCCAAGTTAACAAGACTCACAAAGAAACTCAGACACATTATTGTTTGTAAAAATAGATGGAAATAAATGCTTAAGTACATAAAAAGAAAGATGCCCAAGACGCCGATGCCACAACCAGAAATCATCTGTGGTAGTAGGACTTATGGTTGAAGAATAAGCAAGCGTGTCCGGTTGATCCAGGAAGTAGAGACCATTTTCTACACTACCACTGCCAATCGTCCTCCTCGTGACAAGGTCCTGAAAAAGACAATGATCAGGAAAAAAAGTCACTATAATTCAAATCCTTTGTAATACGACTTAAGGATAATAGATTAACAGAAAAATTGGGAACATGGAAAACAAAAGATAGAGGTATGGTAGGAGTGACATGGACTAAACATTTCCCAAAAATAGACGAAACAGTACATCGGCAATCCTAACTTTGTCCTGACCTGAGGAGGCCTTATAGATAGAGAAAAGGTCCGAGGACCTAGACATATGATCTGAGGCATCAGAATCAATAATCCAGGGCAAAGACTTACGTGAAAGGAAAACATGAGAAGAAGAGGCTAAGTTACCTGAACGGACAAACGACGAGGAAGATGTACTGAGAGTTGTAGAAGATAGACGGTCCAATAAGTAACGCAGAACATCCTCAAGCTCATGAGTAGTCATGCTAGAGAGATCATTAGTAGCCTGGCTAACGGAAGCAGAAGTAGAATCAAGTGTGTCAACGGCACTAGACTGATGAGCTCGTGGATAGGAGCCACGTCCGCGAGACTAGCCTGACCTACCTCTTCTAAAATCAGACTGATCACCTTGACCCCTGGATGGAATCCTATGAAGCTTCCAACATGTTTCACGAGTATGCTTCGGCTTACGACAACAATCGCAGAACACAGACTCCTTGGCAGTAGACGGAGGGATGGGAGTCAACCTGAGGCCATCTCTAGGTGTAGACAGTAATGCAAAGTTGTTAGTAAAGACAGGTGACATCATAGTAGACCGACGACTCTCCTCATTCTGTACATAGGCGAATGCCTCCTTAAGTGAAGGAAGAGTATCCATACCCAGAACTCGACTCCGAACCGAATCATACTCCACATTGAGACCTGCTAGAAACTTGAATACCTGTTCCTGTGCAATAAACTTGCTATAGCAGACTGAATCAGCAGAACAAACAGGCTTATAGTCCTGCAAGTGATCAAAGCGTTTCCAGCCGTTAGTGTGGAATGTGAAGTATTGGAGAACAGGCTGCTCCCCCTGAACAGAGCTCTCAATAGAGCGGCACAACTCAAATGCTTGTGAGAAATTCCCTTTGTGAGAATAGGTGGCAGCCACAGCATCTCAAATATCCTGGGCAGTCTTTATAGACAAGTAGCCCTTACCAATTTCTGGTACTATCGAATGAATAAACCAACTCATAATCAAAGAGTTGGTAATCTCCCATTGGTCATAACCCGAGTCAGTGGTGCTGGGTGCTTATATCTTACCATCAACATAGCCCATCTTTCCTCTGCTTTTCAAAAACATAGTCAAACTCTGCGACCATGCTAGATAGTTCTAACCATTAAATAGAGAGGTGGTGATTTTAAGACTATGGTGAGATTATCAGTCATAGTAGTAGGTATAATGAAACTCTCACTCCGAGGTGTCTGAGAAGTAGTGGACACACTAATGGAATCTGTCATGGATACTCTACTACCTAACCCTCAACAAAACTAGTGCCAATCACAAACCCGATGATCACTAAAAAATCATACGAAAAATTAAGAACTTTACTTCTTCTTTTCCTTTTTCTTTTTTCTTTCTTTCTTCTTTTTTATTTTTTTATTTTTTTATACAGAATCAAGACACGCACTTAACCACACACCAAGGGAGTAATAGAATCAGTCAAGCTGAATTATAGGGTCATATACAGACCTAAGAAATAACAAAAAAACTAAAAAAATACCGTCAATCAAAACAGGGGCCTGAATGAGCAAAGTATGAACATATGAGCCAATCACCACATAGGCTTGATTAGAAGCCTCCAAACAGAGAATAAGGGACTGGCAAATTGGGGTAAGGCTGTCGAAGTCCTAGCCCATCATCAAGAATGAGCTGAATGAGCCCTAGGAGTGTTCGGGGTGAACAGACCACTCTAGCGAGACAATCTGGAGGTGTGACAGGCCCTAGAGGAGTCGTAGGTCAGCAGCGAATGGCCCCTAAGGGTCGCAAGGCAGTGTCGAGTCACTGCCAGATGATGGGCAGTGACGGAGGGTGCTGTCGGAAGGGCAAGTTTTGGGTGCCAGCTGCTCTGTGGTGGTGTTAGGTGGTGTTATGCTTGACTGGTAAGAGGCAAACGAAGGTCAAAAGCTAGGGTTTAGGTGGCTCTGATACCATGTAAAATATTTTAGAGAAAGTGATTCGGGTTTGATTATGATATCATTCCCTTTTATATTAATGAAGATTAATAATTACAAGGGAGCTCAAGGCATAGAATAATTACAATAGAATAATAACCCAACTAATAATAATAATATTCTAACACTATGACACAGCCTTTGTCTGTGTTTTTAATATAGACGCATTTGTCACATTCGTTTATCGTAAAACCATCCGAAAGCATAGCATGATCAAATTTTTCATGTCATTGTTTCGGAGCTTGTTTTAATCCATAAAGGATTTGATAAGTTTATAAACCTTTTTCTCTTGGCTGGAAACTAGAAACCCTTCCGGTTGTTCCATATAGATTTCTTCATCTAACTCGCCATTCAAAAAGGTTATTTTAACATCCATTTGATGTATCTCCAGATTATACAAAGTTGCAATCGCAATTAGCATGCGAATAGATATTATTCTTGTCACTGGTGAATAAGTGTCAAAATAATCAAGGCTTTCCTTCTGCCTGTATCTCTTAACAACAAGCCTAGCCTTGTATTTATCAATTAAACCATTTGCTTTTATTTTTCTCTTGAAATCCAATTATATCTAAGAGGTTTACACCTTGGTGGAAGATTCACCAGCTCCTAAATATGATTTTGCAGTATTGATTCAATTTCACTATTCACAGTCTCTCTCCACAATGGAGCTTCAAGACTTGACATTGCTTTCTTGAAGTTTTAAGGCTCATTTTCTAACAAGTATGTTAGAAAATCTGGACCAAATAATTTAGAGAACCTAGCCCTCTTGCTACATCTAGGTTCATTTGCTTCATTATCATTTTGGTATTCACTGCCAACCATTGCAGCATCAAAAGTTCTTTTATTTGAACTTGTTTCTTCAGTTTCCTTTCAAGGAAAAATGTGTTCAAAAAATGACACATTCCTTGACTCAATAATAGTGTTTACATGCATTTCAAGATTTTCAGATCTATAAACTAAGAATCTGTATGCACTACTATTATTTGTATAACCAATGACCACATAATCAACGGTTTTTGGTCCTATCTTAGTTGTTTTGGTACTAGGGACTGCCACCTCAGTCAAACACCCCCATACTTTGAGGTAATTGTAGGTAGGTCGTCAACCTTTTCATACTTCATAAGGTATTTGATTGATTTTCTTGTGGGGTACACTATTAAGGATAAAGTTAGCAGACAAAATCGTCTCCCCCCACAAGTTCTGAGGTAACCCTGAACTAATCAACATGGCATTCATCATTTCTTTAAGAGTTCGATCCTTTCTCTCAGCAACTCCATTTGATTGAGGAGAATAGGGTGCAGTGGTTTGGTGAATAATACCATGTTCAGAACAAAATTCCTTAAATAGTGCATCATACTCACCACCTTTGCCACTCCTTACTATCTTAATAGTTTTGCCAAGTTGATTTTCAACCTCAAGTTTATATTGTTTAAAAGCTTCTAAGGCTTCATCTTTACTTCTCAATAAGTAAACATAGCAATATCGAGTGCAATCATCAATAAAAGTAATAAAATACTTTTTATCTCCTCTAGTTTGAACAAATTTTAAATCACAGATATTTGTGTGAATTAAACTTAGAGGTTCAGTACTTCTTTCTACTTTATTAAATGATGCTTTAGTGAGTTTTGCCTCGACACAAATCTCACATTTATGATTAGGATCAAACTCTAAATTTGACAAACATTCTAAAGAAACAAGTCTACGCAAAGAATTAAAATTAATATGTCATAATCTACCATGTCATAAAAAAAAAAAACTCGGCAATATAAACAGAAGATGTGTTCTTATTATTAATAGCCAAATTAGGTACAATAGTTATTACATTGAGCTTAAAAAGCCCATCACTCATGTAACCTTGCCCCACATATATTTCACTCTTAGATAGTACAACCTTGTCAGATTTAAAGACTAATCTAAACCCATTATTGATCAACAATGACCCAGAAATCAAATTTTTTGTGAATCTCTGGTTCATGGAGTACATTGTTAAGAGTGAGTTCTTTTCCCAAGGTCATTTTTAGCATGATATTTCCTTGTCCTTCTATAGTTGAAGTAGAGGAGTTTCCCATAAAAAGATGTTCCCCACTTTCCACCACTTTGTAGGTTGTGAACATCTTCTTATCTGCACAGATATGGCAGGTTACTCCAGTATCCACCCACACCACACTTTGGGATTGCCCACCAAATTTGTCTCAGAGACTACTGCAGCAAGATTGATGTCTGCCACTCTATCAGAAAGATAAAAATCCGCGGCTATGTTGGCTTGTGTTGGCTTTTTGCTTGAACTCCCTCCGTTCTTGCAAACGTGATAATCCTTAGCGCGATGTGCATCTTAACCGCACACAAAACACTTGCCTCTGAACCTCTTGTTGAACCCGTTGTTGATCCCTTTGTTGATCTTACTCGTGGATCCTTATTTGGAACCATTGCCATCATGCTTCCGCGTTTTGTTGTTGAACTTTGACCCTTGTCCATATTCCATAACATTTGCTTTAGCTTGCATAACATGGTTTCCTGACTTCTTGTCGGAACACGGTTATTCTCCTCAATTCTGAGCTGCACTATCAGTTCCTTCAATTTTATCTCCTTACGTTTATACTTTAGATAATTCTTGAATTCTTTCTAGGATGGTAGCAATTTTTCAATAATTGCCGTTACTTGGAAAGATTCACTGAGAACCATCCCTTCCGCATGTATGACATGGAGAATTAATTGGAGATCTTGAACCTGACTAATAAGCGTCTTGGAATCTACCATTTTTAAATCCAGATTACGGCCGATAACAAATTTCTTTGTATCGGCATCTCTGTCTTATATTTATAATCTAGAGATTCTCACAGTTCTTTTGCAGTGCTTTTGACACTATACACATTGTACAATGTATTGTCCAACCCATTGAGGATATAATTCCGACACAGAAAATCACCATGTTTCCATGCATCGACTGCTGCAACTACTTGCCGGTCAGTTTCTCCCTCATTCAGTAGTGGAGCTTTTTCATGAGTGAAGCGAGCCAAATTCAACGTCATAAGATAAAACATCATCTTTTGTTGCCATCTTTTAAAATCATTTCCATTGAATTTTTCTGGCTTCTCCCCATGATTTACCGGTACTGCCAGAGTCATCACTGGCACAACAGGTATGGGGGTTAGGGTAATAACAGTCTCAGTATTGTTTGTTTCAATAGTCATATTTCTGTCGAAATAATAATGCACTAATCACAAATTTATACAAAATAGAATTTACACACAATATACAGAGTAATATTCTGTAACAAAATTTCAATGATAAATAATATATGACTATTATGTTATCAAAGAAATTATTAAACAGTATATTATTACTATTTAAAAAATTAAACAGTATATGACTACTATTTCATTTTTCAAAACAAAATATTCGTTTGTCTAACACACAAATTTAAAATAAAATAAAAAAACATAAATCTACCTTAAGATTGTTATTCTCACAATGGATGTGTATATGTGTAAATAAATGTATAAATAAAATAAAGAACAAAATAAAAAATAATTAATTCATAAAATAATTATATAAATTAAATTCCGAATCCATTGCTACAGAAATTATAAATCGAGACTTGTGTTTGACACAATCTCCTTAAAATAGATTTTGCCCTTGCTCTGGTGCTTCGAGATTTACCAGCGTCTACTTCCCAGGATGCAATAACTAACACTTGACTTGCAGCACTACAAAATCAAGTCTAGCAAACCAAAACTTTGTTGTGACTCTCTCTTTTTCTTCCTAAAAATAAATGTAGAACAGATGCAGAAAACTGGAAGATGAAAAAGGAAGAAGAAAGACGAAAATCTGAAGGAAAAATTGAATTGCTAGATGGCAGACTTTATATAAGATAATTGATGGCTTTTCCGAACAGGTAGAAAACCTGTTTGGATAGAAACAGATCTGTTTGGTTTGAATTTCAACTTGTTCGGGTAGAAGAAAAAATCCCAACCCAATCTCGCACCTCGCACCTGCACCCAAGCCAAGCCCAGCCCAGCTCGCTCGACCAGACAGACATCGGCGGGCGGTTCTTGTTTTGGGTTCAATAAGTCTAATCCACTTTACCCATAACCTCACCCTTCTACAAACTGGATACCCCTTGGGGCCATCCCAAATATCCCAAACTAGAGTTTATATACCCATACAACTCCTTAAACCTTTTTAATGTGGAATAACCACATTTCACAAATGTGTTAGAAACCCCACTTAAAACCATTTCCACAAACGCGAAAATGCGCATTGAATTCTCATTCATCCGGAAATGGTTTTGAGCAACCAAAAACACGATGTTATTCACTACACAATATTAAATACGAACCAAATTAGAAACGTTAAAAATAACGCTTAGATCCTACCTTAATTAATGCTCAAAGTCAGCACAAAATAAGGTTTTTTCAAAGCCATTTTCCAACATATATATATATATATATGGATCCTTGAAAATCAAACAAAAGCATATGTCACACCCTTCAGCCTTCAAGCTCAATCAACGAATAAGGTTCTGGTTTATCACAATGGGCTTCATCAATAGTCTTTCATTGTAATCATCTATACTGCAATTCATTTCTTTTGGTAAAGTATAAATGTTCACCTATGAATCAGAAAAATCCTCAAGGTCTTCACACTGTTGTGAATTGTATAAGGAATGCATAAATATAAGCGAATAGTTTCCCTAGAACAGAAGGAGAGTCAAAACATTGGACTAGATCGGCATTAATCACTTGGTTAGAAATTTCGCATTACTTATATTGTTTGAAAGCATAATTTGAAATGCTTGTCTTTTTGCTCTTAATAAAAGCAAGAAAACGGTATCATAAATTCATTATTACTAATATTCTGAAGAATTCACATAATAAATAAATTTCCATATCTAAAGACTCACAACAGAGCATAAAATCTCCAAACGCGAAGATCAATTAACCAAAAGCATCCAAATTAAGAAAAACTCCGGCACATGACGATTTCATCTATTATTTTCCTTCAACTTTCTGAGGAACCAAACAAAACAACAGATAGATGTGAATTTGAGTGGGATTGAGAGTGAGACCTGATTGGAGCGTTGAATAGCCCGAGCTTCAAAACGCTTAGAGAGATTAGCAGTAAATCGAAACCTCCGCTTAGGGTTCTTAACAATCCAACAAAGCTTCCTCCATCTCTGAAGCGCCTCCTCGGACGAGTTCTTCGGCTTCACCTCCCCAAAATTCTCTTTCAAATAGTTCTCCATCTCCTCAACACCAAATCCCAAATCTCTATTACTTATACAATTTACACAGAGAAAAAGGATAAAAAAAACAAAAGTTGTTATTGAGTTACAGTGAAACAGTATGATTTTGTGATTCTTGTGAAAAATAGAGAGATGGAGAATCACATTCCAAAGCACCGTGATCTGGTTGTTCCTTTTCTTTATTCTTGGGTGTACCTAATCTTTAGAAAAAGCAAGGAATGAAGACTGCTATTGACTTCAGTTTACAGAGAGCATCTCTTCTTGTCTTCTTCTCTCTCTACAGTGATGGGGCAGGTAGAGGAGAGAGAGAGAGAGAGGACAGAGGCGGGAGGGAAGGAGGACAATTTAGGGTGATTGGAGATTTGTAAACCAATTGCTGAGACTCTGTTTTCTCTGTGTGTCTGATAGTCCGATCTCTTCGTATAAGAAACTATTGTGGGGGTCAAACCCGGTAATCCAATATCACTTTCTTTTAGAAGATAGTTATTTCTTAATTTTTTTTTTAAAAAAATGTAATCACTTTCTTTTAAAAGATAGTTATATTTTTTAATTTTTTTTAAAAAAATATGTAAAAATTGTGAAAGATACATGATTTAAAATAGATTAAAAGTTAAGAGATAATTTTTAATTCATTTTTCAAAAGACGTCAATACCATGCACCACTGGTCATGTCGTGGGCGTTGTATTAAGGTCCAGCTCGTCTCCGGGTTAAAGATTAAGGGTTCATTTGCTTTCAGATACATAGAATAGAGGCGATTGATAGTGAAAGAATTAAGTAAAAATATATTTATTTTGATGATAGTTATTTGTGTATGAATTGTTAAATTATTTTTATATAATAAAAATATAAAATAATAAAACAAATAAAGTTATGATTTTTACTTAATAAAAAATAGGGAGCTTTTTTAATAAGTCCATTCTCTAAGAATCCTATTCCATAAACCCCATAGTGTTTTCTACTATTCCATTAGATCCTATTTTATATTAGAAGACCAAAACACCCTTCTCCTCTTCCCCTCTCGTTTTGAATCAAATAACTGTCCCTCTTCCCCTTTTTTTTTTTTTTTTTTTTTTTTTTTTTTGCAGAAAATCACACATAATATCTCCACCCTTCCGAAAATCCAAAATCGTATTCCATATCGTCTCATACCCATACGTATCTCATTGTTCCATCATCGCAACGTCTCATCGCTTAAATGCCACATACCTCCACCATCTGTCTACGGAAACGTGAAAATCACCATTGGCGAACATCTTGAAGTTCCATCTTCGTCAAAATCATCACCGATGACCATTTATGACAACCAAACCGTCAATATGGAAAAATAGTAAGTAATCTCATCAATCTTGTATGTAAACCCTAAATCTCTTGTTCAAATTACACCATTGTGAACTTCCAATATCCCCTGTTTCTATTCATACAATATGTGGAATTTCATATTTTTATTATTCATGCCCTAATTGTTAATGTGAACCCCTCAATCCCAATCTCCAAGTATATGGTTTTGTTCACCCAAAAATAATGCAGTGGCAATTACGTTGTGTTGTCAAAAGCTGTGAACATTTACATGGGAATGAAAAATGTTGGGCCAAGCCAATTATTTCAGATGTTGTTGTTGTATGTTTTAATCATGTGAATCTCCTATACCCATTTCATCAATATGAACTTCTACAGTAGTGAGCTTTATAGTATGTGATCTTATTCATTCAATGTGTGAACTTCATATTATATCTGTTATTGCAAGCATAGATGATGTAAACATTCACATTACTGTTTATTACTGGATAAATTTACATTAGTAGATACTGATGTGAACATTCACATTAGTGTATAATGATGTGAATGTTTACATTACTATCCGTTGATATTGTTGATTGTTGATGTTTATAGAATCCCCAATCTTCACTGAACAATGTAATGGAATATGATGTAAACATTCACATTGTGACATCAATGTCAGACTTGTTGGTGTTGTTGGGTGTTGTTTGGTGCTGTTGGTTCCACCATTTGTTTTTCAGCTAATTATAACATAATGTGATCACCCATGTAAATATTTACATTGCTCTTTAACTGTTGTTTTCGGAATTGATTTTGCAAACATAGATGATGTGAACATTCACATTACTGTTCATTACTGGATAAACTTACATTAGTAGACACTGATGTGAACATTCACATCATTACCATGACCGCGGAAGTAGCATACAAAATAAAGGAGATGGATTACGAAATCAAAGATGAACTAATTTAAACAAAGAATTGGAATGCACAAACCAAAATATAATTCAAAAGCTAATATATTAAAACATTTAATTGATACAGAAATAACTTGCACTTACAATTGTTGTAATCTGCAAGGATCTTTAATTGGTACAGAACATGGGAATGTGAAAGTAAACCTCACTCAGAATCTGTCTTTCTTACAAACTGAAGGGTTGAAGAAAAGAAGGTGTCGAGTGATTACAAACAATTACAAATATATAGAAAATAAAATTAACTATGCAGCATGTGAACTGGAGACTGTGCAACATGTGAACTGGGAACTATGCAGCATGTGAATCTGGGAACTATGCAGCATGTGAACTGGGAACTATGCAGCATGTGAACTGGCTGAATGATGAAAGTTGTCGGCTTATTGCTTTTGATTGATTGAATAGTGGAGCATGTGAATAAAGGAATCAGAATAAATATAAATTGACAGCTTTTCTCAAAAGAGTATTGATTGAAGTCAATTTTATATTTATAAAGAATCCTATGTTGATTATTTCAAGCAAATGGGTCCTGAGCATCTTGAAATTCGGGACGATCCAGTTGATTGGTTGATTCTTCTGAACTGTTTGAATTAGCTGAACTGTCTTCTGAACTGGACTGTTGGACTGGTGTAGGAGATTGTTCATTCTTTGATTGGGCTTGGGCCTGATCTACCAGGAGACGGGCCATCTGGAGCAGCTGATCACTAGTGGATCCAGGTTGAACAATGGGCTGAGGAGGAGGTGAAATGGGCTTAGCTTTTGATTTGGATTTTGACTTGGGCTTTGAATGAGCCTTAGGCTGGTCCAGAACTATTGGAATTTTGGACTTTCCTTTGGATCTAATCTTGGATGATTTGGGCTTGGAGCCACTAGATGAAATTTGCCAAGATTGGAGGAAGACTGGTGACTTCCTTGGTGATTCGTGATTGGGTTCTCTTGGGCTTTGGCTATGCATAGAGTAGGAGCACAAGTATCCTGAGGAAATTCCTCATAAACAATTTCAATAATCTCAGGCACATTGAACTTAGCCCACCATTTTAAGAGTGTTGTCGAATAATTATGTTATCATCAATTCCATAATGCCATTTGAATATCCATGGAATTTTGTATTTGGATATAAAAGTGAGCAATATAGGAAATTGTGTTTGATGAGCAGTGAATGGGTAAACAGTAGCAAAGTATGCAATTGTTTCATTAAGGGAACTTGGGAGAATATCGAAATGGGGCCATAATGAGTCCACCATCTCGAAACCAAAGTTGGTAACTCGGATTTGAATTTTTGATCAAAGGAGATAAACCAGAGGATTTGACGAATGACTCATTTTGGTGCAGAACAATTTGAACCAAGCATCAACATAATCATGGTAACTATATTGAATAGAGTGGCGGGGAGATCACGAAGCGATTAGGATTTCCCATTACGCTAAAGAAACAATGTTGTGAATATAAAGTGAATGGTATAGGATCTTATAAGCATATACTCGATCTGAATGGGTTTGATCAAAATGGAACGGTGGTTGAGCAGATATCTTTGTAATAAGAGAGGTTTTCTCTCGAGGTGAAGAAATGAAATGACATCGAGCCAAAATGGAATTGAGCAATTTCATTAATGGTTTGACTTCGGGGTGACTAGGTTCTTTGTAGAAACGAGTTAGTAACATGTGATTTGGTGTACTCGATTCGGGATGGGCGAACTGGTTAATTGAAGCGAATGGCTGTTTGGCTTGAAGCAAAAGGATCATTAGCCAATGCAGGAGTAATCGGAACGGTGAATAGTACCAAGAGTATGGTAACGGTTTACTAAGTCAATGGATTTGGTGGCGCCAAGGAGGAGGAACTATAAGTTGATTAGGTTTCTTTGGAACTAGAAGAGGGACCAAAGCCTTGGAAGGAGGCCTTGGACGAGACATCGTGGAATAGGAAACAAAGATTAGCAACCAGAAAGAAGATCTAAATAATTCTGGTAATAAAATAGATCATTATAATAATTATGGCGTAAATTGCGTTGAGCTTGTAATCGGTGGTGAAGAATGTATTGGGCTCTTTTAGTAGTAGGTCTGGCTGATTTAAGGCGGTTAATGCGGCGGTTAACCTGTTTGATCAGGGTTTGGAAATGGGTAATTTGGGTTTTAACATAGGAAATATGTGGAGTAGCAACTTAAAATAGATTGCCAGCGGGCAAAAATTTGTTTACTAGCAAGATTTTGAACATCTTTTTCCAAAACATATTTAGCTGATTTGCAATCGACACGAAGTAAGAATTTTTGATTTAAAATATCATCTTGAAATTTTTGAATACATAAAGCGAGAGATAAAATTTCTTTTTTAATAGTACTATAATTTAATTGTGCTTTATTCCAGACACCAGAATGATAGCGAACAATTTGTTCAGATGACTGGGGAGTGACCTTCTGGAGTAGAATGCCACCATAACCAATATCAGAAGCATCAGTTTGAATAATTTTGAATGAGTCCTCAGTAGGAATACCAAGACAAGGAAGGGACTTAACATATTGTTTGACTTGTTGAACAACAGCAGTATGAGCAGAAGACCAAGGAGGAGGATTATCCTTTAACCTATCGAACAATGGTTGACAGATTTTCCTAAGGTCTTTATAAAATTCAGCAATGTAATTGAGAGATCCTAAAAACCGTTGTAATTGGGTTTTATCAAGAATTTCATCAGGAAATTTAGACGCAAACTCAATAGAGCGACTAATTGGGAGAATAGTATTATGGTGAATATCATAACCTAAAAACCTAACTTTAGTTTGAAACAATTTAATCTTAGGGGCAGAAATGACTAAACCATGACTTTTAATAGTATAAAAGAATGCGATTAAATGTTTCCAATGTGCACTAATGGATTTGGAAAAGATTAATATGTCATCAATCTAAGCAATTGAAAAGTGACTAAATGTATTGAATATTTCTTTCATTATGTTTTGAAATTCACTAGGAGCATTTTTTAATCCAAATGGCATGACATTCCATTCATATTGACCAAAAGGTGTATTAAATGCAGTTTTATATCTATCTTTAGGATGAATTTGGATTTGCCAAAAACCACTTTTTAAATCAAATTTACTAAAAATAACAGCGTGATTAAGTCTTTTAATTAGGTCTTTTTTATTGGGAATAGGATATCTAATCCATTCAAGAACAGCATTTAATGGTTTATAATTAATAACTAGGCGAGGAACACCTCGTTCTAATTCAGCATTTTTATTAACATAAAAAGCAGGACAAGACCATGGTGATTTGCTGGGACTAATAATTCGATTTTTTAATAATTCATTAATTTCTTTTTTACACATTTCTAACAATTCATGATTCATTTGAATAGGTCGGGATTTAGTAGGTATTTGTCTTTCATGAAAACCTTTAATATATGGTAAAGTAACAACATGCTTTTTCTATGCCAAAATCGTTGGGTAAAGATGAGCAAACAGTTGATTCAAGTTTTAATTTAAAATCATTAATTTGAGAAATAAGAATGGATCGATTAAGCTGTTGATCAATTCTTTATAATTAATTTCTTCTTTAAGAAAATTAATATGTCGAGTTAATCGGTTAATAGTATGAGTAATAGAACAATCTTGTAATTGATTTAATTCTAATGGTTCAGAGGAAACAAGAATTTAAATGTGACAGATGTCCTAAAACATGAGTGGTAATTCCTTCAGTAGAAGTGGTAAATGGATATAATAATGATATAAATGGTGTACCTAAAATGATTCTATCAGTCATGTTTTTGACTAAAACAAATGTAGTTTTGAAACAAACATTATTTTGACAAACATGTACTTTAGGTAATTTATATTTAATATGCATTTTACTACCATTAGCAGAGGTCAATTTCTCTTGGCATTTGTGATAATATTTAGTAGGGAGTAATCCTTCTTGAATACAGTTTAAATCAGCACCAGTATCAATTAAAGCAACTAGGTCTAATTCAAAATCTTCAACAATGATTTTAATTCTTGAATACCATTTTTGCATATAAATTTTATTAAGTAAATTTAATCTTTTATCGTCAAGGTTAGCAGATTGAGATCGATTATCAAAAATAAGTTTATCTGGATTTGTATGATCGTATTCGGGATCGAATTATGTTACGATTGATGAGGTGATCTTTGGATTAGGTTGAAAATCATTTAAATTTTGTTTAAGTTTAATATTGATGATTTCATTTTCTAATTTATTATCTTTATTACGAAGTTCTTTGATAGTTTGTTTAATTTGATTGATTTCAAATTGTAAATCTTGAAGTGTAACTTCTTTAGTTTTATTTTTAAATTTTTCCAAAGTTTTAGACAAACTAATTATAGGTTTATTAACCTTAGGTTTAGTTTACGATTGAAGCATTAAGCCTTTCAATTTATCAATATATTGTTGTTTTAGTTGAGGATCTTCTAATTTACTAATTAAATCGATTAAGCGATTCTTCTTGAGTATGTTTGGTAAGAACGAAATTTGTTTAACGTGTTTACAACAAACATCAGTACAAGCCAAAGTAATTTGATTATCTGAATCAGAATGATTATTATCAGAAGAGGAACTAGATGTAGTTGGAGGAGCAGAAGAGGAATCATTATCAGATTGATTTAATTGGAAGATTTCAAATAATTGAATTTTGGATTCTTCATTAATTTGGAGTTGATTAACTCTGTCTTTGAGTTTGTGTTTCTCTTTACATTTATTAGCATAATGACCCTTTTGTCCACTGATTATAACATGTAATATCTTTATTAGATTTTGATTTCGGATGTGATTTAGATTTGTAATATTTCTTTTTGGGTTTAGTATAAAATTTATCATTCGATTTGGAAGATGAATAAGGCTTCTTGTATTTATTATAATATTTTGATTTATGTTTTGAATATTTGTGTGATTTCCTACGAGAGGGTGCAACAGGGTAATCCATATTGTTCACAAAAATTACCTAATTCATATTTAGCTTTATGTTTATCTTTAGAGGCTTTTTGACTAAGTTTTAGGTCAATACACATTTTAAACCTTCTTTTTGAATAGTACTAATTATATCACCATATGTTAAATTATCATATTCAATAACACCAGTAGGGTGACTAAGAACATCTCGTATTTTATGAGCAAATAAACTAGGTAATCCATTAATAAATTTTTCTTTCCAGAATGATTTAGTACAGTCTTCTCTTAGCATAACTCGAGAGGTGAAAACATCTTTATACCATCTGAAATCACTTAAGGTTGGACAAGTAAGATTACTGAGTTGATCATGTATGCGAGAATATATATTAGTTGGGGTACCAATAAAATGTCTAATAATTGTATAAATTAATTGGTTAATACCATCATGTTGGCAACATCCTAAATTTTCATCAAATATAGGTAATCCTTGATCATCAGTTTGGTTAGCATAGATGATGGAGTCTCGTTGGGTGTCAGTTAAATATTTTTCCCACCAAGATTTGAGTTGACCAGTAAAACCAGTAGTAATTAAATTTACAATTTCAGGTTGAGTATATTGGGGATAGTTAGAGAGATAACTATTCGAGACCATAGATAAATGATTTAATTTTTGGAGGAGTTGATCTTCACTAAGACCATCAATATTCCATTCGTATAATTTTTTGGCAGATGTAAAATTGATTATTAACATTATTTTCTTCAAATTGTAAATCAACACGAGTAGGTTTAGTATACCAATTCTTAGTAGTTTGAGGATTAACTTTAGGATAGTGAATTTTCGCAACTTGGAATTGTTGAGCTAATTTATTGATGTCATTGTCAGTATCAGAGGAGGTAGGATCTGGGTTAATATCAAATTGTTGATTTAGGACAGTAATACCTTTATCTCTAGAAGGCGAGGGAGTATCGGGTACAGATAATTTGGTAAATAATTTTTCAATAGCTTGGACAGTAGATGATTGATCATTTGTAACTAAGCTGGTTCGGGTGGAACGTTTACTAGGTAGGTTAAGTAAAGGTGCATCTAAAGGTTGTTTAGAAGTGTGAACAGATTCTAAATTAGTTTCTATTTTATCTAATTGTTTACCAATTGTATTTAAACATTGGTTAGTATAATTATTTTGTTCAATAACTTTTTTGAGTTCATTATCATCGGAGTAATTTAAAAAGGAGAGGCAGGAATTTCAGAACCTTGTTGATTAAGAATAATTTTCTCTAAGGGAGGATGACTAGAACTAATTGTAGTGGTAGCAGAAGTTTTCCATTTATGTTTAGTAATCGTAGTAAGTGTTTTATAATATTTTTCTTCATATTCTAGTAAGGGTAATTCAAAACCATATCGAATCATAAAATTATACCATTCTTGGGAGATTTGAGACATTTGAGCAGTATATTTAGCATAATAAGCATGGTATTTGGAGTGCGATTAGCTTTAGATTTAAAGTCAATAAGTAATTTATCAAGATTGGGAGTAAATTCCTTTTAATTGTCAATAATTGGGGATTGACAGGTGGTGTAAATTCTTCCATATCAGTTTGAGTCGGAGAGTTAGTCGAATGAACTTCTTCATCAAGGAAATGAGTATGTGTAGAATAAACAGGTTTACTAATTTGAGAAGTTGAGGAATTATCAATTCCTTTTAATTTTGGATTGATTGTAGGACCTATGGTTGGACCAATATTGAGTTGACTATTTTTTCTAAATAGAGGTGTGGTGAATATTTCATCTTGATTTCTATTTCGCTAGGGACACTAGATGTACTATGTCTAGAGGATTGACTTGGTTAAATTTAATATGAGCAGAACCATCATTATATTGTCTAATATCTTTAATATCTTGTTGAGGATTGTTCTTGATTATGTTTGTAATTTTCATTATGATAATCCATTCATCGTAAATCTATATCTTTCCATTCAATCATTTTAGGAATATTAATATGTGATTCATTATGACTACTACTTTGAATAAGTAAAGTTTTATCTTTAGGTGATTTATGCGAGCATGAACATTTAAATTAGTTTGCATACATTTATAGTGAACACGATAAATTAAAGCAATATTATGTGTCTTAGCCATCATATTAGTAAATGAACCATGTAGTTGAATATTTAATGTTAAAGCATGTAAAATATTTGGATCACTTTAACCGAGTATAAAATCGGAAAACAATTAAAATGTCTTGGACCTTTATGAAGACCGGTTTCCATCATTCCCATTAGACTATCATTATAATTAAGAAAGCGAGCATCTCTTAAGCATAATAAAAGCAGTATTTTTTCCAAGCGTGAGTGGATTAAGACCAACTTGGATTAGACCAATGTGAATAAAATTGTAACCATTATCTTTGTGTCTTTTAATTAATTTAGTATCAAATAAGCGCAAGTTTCTCGAGGTTTTCTAAAGCATAAACTTGTTCAATCGTTTTAACATGTAATGCAACTTTAAAAACATTCTGTAGAAATGTTGTTTTATAAATTTCTTTGATCTGTAATTTGGTATATTCCAATCTCTATTAAATTGATCATTTTGTATTTCAACATCTTCTTCATTAATTACTAATCCTTGATTAGGTATTGAAGGCAAAGTGGTTGACCTAGAATCGATCGATGAGTTACTTGAAATAATCGACTCATTGTTCTTTCTAATTAATCGCTTTCTGAGATATCTTAATACATACCCTATTCTTGTCAAGTTACCACAGACCATAATGGTTTTGCAGACCCTATCCTAAATGTCCACTTGCCTAACTCTAAGGACTTACTCGGACGAGAAAATGGAAGTGGGTGGTGAAACCAGTGGATAACGGTGATCTCGTGGGTGATTAAGATGGAACCGAAAACTAGATTAATCAAATAAACAATGGAAACGATTAATTGGAAGAAACTAAACAGTTAGAAACAGGATACAACATCACCGGGCTCTGATACCATGACTAAGATGGAACCGAAAACTAGATTAATCAAATAAACAATGGAAACGATTAATTGGAAGAAACTAAACAGTTAGAAACAGGATACAACATCACCGGGCTCTGATACCATGACTAAGATGGAACCGAAAACTAGATTAATCAAATAAACAATGAAGCGATTATTGGAAGAAACTAAGCGATGTTGTATCTCGCTTTCAACATCGCTTAGTTTCTTCCAATTAATCGCTCATTGTTTATTTGATTAATCTAGTTTTCGTTCCATCTAATCACCCACGTTTGATCACCCACTTCCATTTTACGTGAGTAAGTCCTTAGAGTTAGGCGGTGTGGACATTTAGGATAAGTGCATGCGAAACCATTATGGTCTGTGGTAACTTGACAAGAATAGGGTATGTATTAAGATATCTGTAAAACTGATTAATTAGAAAGAACAATGAGTCGATTATTTCGAAGTAACTCATCAGTCAGTTCTAGGTCAACCACTTTGCCTTCAATACCTAATCAAGGATTAGTAATTAATGAAGAAGATGTTGAAATACAAAATGATCAATTTAATAGAGATTGGAATATACCGAAATTACGGATCAAAGAAATTTATAAAACAACATTTCTCTGAGAATGTTTTTAAAGTTGCATTACATGTTAAAACGATTGAACAAATTTATGCTTTAGAAAAACCTCGAGAAACTTGCCAGTTATTTGATACTAAATTAATTAAAAGACACAAAGATAATGGTTACAATTTTATTCACATTGGTCTAATCCAAGTTGGTCTTAACCCACTCAGGTCTGTTGGAAAAACTACTTCTGTTTTATTATGCTTAAGAGATGCTCGTTTTCTTAATTATAATGATAGTCTAATGGGAATGATGGAAACCGGTCTTCATAAAGGTCGAAGACATTTTAATTGTTTTCTGATTTTACACTCGGTTTAAGTGATCCAAATATTTTACATGCTTTAACATTAAATATTCAACTACATGGTTCATTTACTAATATGATGGCTAAGACACATAATATTGCTTTAATTTATCGTGTTCACTATAAATGTATGCAAACTAATTTAAATGTTCATGCTCGCATAAATCACCTAAAGATAAAACTTTACTTATTCAAAGTAGTAGTCATAATGAATCACATATTAATATTCCTAAAATGATTGAATGGAAAGATATAGATTTACACGATGAATGGATTCTTGTTAATGAAAATTACAAACATAATCGACAACAATCCTCTGAACAAGATATTAAAGATATTAGACAATATAATGATGGTTACGTTCATATTAAATTTAACCAAGTCAATCCTCTAGACATAGTACATCTAGTGTCCCTAGCGAAATAGAAACCGAAGATGAAATATTCACCACACCTCTATTTAGAAAAATAGTCAACTCAATATTGGTCCAACCATAGGTCCTACAATCAATCCAAAATTAAAAGGAATTGATAATTCCTCAACTTCTCAAATTAGTAAACCTGTTTATTCTACACATACTCATTTCCTTGATGAAGAAGTTCATTCGTCTTACTCTCCGACTCAAACCGATATGGAAGAATTTACACCAATCAATCCCCAATTATTGACAATTAAAAGGAATTTACTCCCAATCTTGATAAATTACTTATTGAATTTAAATCTAAAGCTAATCGCACCCAAATACCATGCTTATTATGCTAAATATACTGCTCAAATGACTCAAATCTCCCAAGACTGGTATAATATTATGATTCGATACGGTTTTGAATTACCCTTACCAGAATATGAAGTAAAATATTATAAAACACTTACTACAATCACTAAACATAAGTGGAAAACTCCTGCTACCACTACAATTAGTTCTAGTCATCCTCCCTTAGAGAAAATTATTCTTAATCAACAAGGTCAAATTCGCCTCCTTTTAAATTACCTCGATGATAATGAACTCCAAAAAGTAATTGATCAAAATATTTATACTAACCAGTGTTTAAATACAATTGGTAAACAATTAGATAAAATAGAAACTAATTTAGAATCTGTTCACACTTCTAAACATCCTTTAGATGCACCTTTACTTAACCTACCTAGTAAACGTTCCACAACCAAATTAGTTACAAATGATCAATCATCTATCCAAGCTATTGAAAAATTATTTACCAAATTATCTGCATTCGATACTCCTCGCCTTCTAGAGATAAAGGTATTACTGTCCTAAATCAACAATTTGATATTAACCCAGATCCTACCTCCTCTGATACTGACAATGACATCAATAAATTAGCTCAACAATTCCAAGTTGCGAAAATTCACTATCCTAAAGTTAATCCTCAAACTACTAAGAATTGGTATACTAAACCTACTCCTGTTGATTTACAATTTGAAGAAAATAATGTTAATAATCAATTTTCTGTCTCTGCCAAAAAATTATACGAATGGAATATTGATGGTCTTAGTGAAGATCAACTCCTCCAAAAATTAAATCATTTATCTATGGTCTCGAATAGTTATCTCTCTAACTATCCCCAATATACTCAACCTGAAATTGTAAATTTAATTACTACTGGTTTTACTGGTCAACTCAAATCTTGGTGGGAAAAATATTTAATTGACACCCAACGAGACTCCATCATCTATGCTAACCAAACTGATGATCAAGGATTACCTATATTTGATGAAAATTTAGGATGTTGCCAACATGATGGTATTAACCAATTAATTTATACAATTATTAGACATTTTATTGGTACCCCAACTAATATATATTCTCGCATACATGATCAACTCAGTAATCTTACTTGTCCAACCTTAAGTGATTTCAGATGGTATAAAGATGTTTTCACCTCTCGAGTTATGCTAAGAGAAGACTGTACTAAATCATTCTGGAAAGAAAAATTTATTAATGGATTACCTAGTTTATTTGCTCATAAAATACGAGATGTTCTTAGTCACCCTACTGGTGTTATTGAATATGATAATTTAACATATGGTGATATAATTAGTACTATTCAAAAAGAAGGTTTAAAATGTGTATTGACCTAAAACTTAGTCAAAAAGCCTCTAAAGATAAACATAAAGCTAAATATGAATTAGGTAATTTTTGTGAACAATATGGATTACCCCCTGTTGCACCCTCTCGTAGGAAATCACACAAATATTCAAAACATAAATCAAAATATTATAATAAATACAAGAAGCCTTATTCATCTTCCAAATCGAATGATAAATTTTATACTAAACCCAAAAAGAAATATTACAAATCTAAATCACATCCAAATCAAAATCTAATAAAGATATTACATGCTATAATCAGGACAAAAGGGCCATTATGCTAATAAATGTGAAGAGAAGCACACACTCGAAGACATAGACAGTCAACTCCAAATTAATGAAGAATCCAAAATGCAATTAGTTGAAATCTTGCAATTAAATCAAGCTGAGAATGATTCCTCTTCCGCCTCCAACTACATCTAGTTCCTCTTCTCGATAATAATCATTGATTCAGATAATCAAATTACTTTGGCTTGTATCGATGTTTGTTGTAAACCCGTTAAACAAATTTCGTTCTACCAAACATACTCAAGAAGAATCGCTTTTAATCGATTTAATTAGTAAATTAGAAGATCCTCAACTAAAACAACAATATATTGATAAATTGAAAGGCTTAATGCTTCAATCAAACTAAACCTAAGGTTAATAAACCTATAATTAGTTTGTCTAAAACTTTGGAAAAATTTAAAAATAAAACTAAAGAAGTTACACTTCAAGATTTACAATTTGAAATCAATCAAATTAAACAAACTATCAAAGAACTTCGTAATAAAGATAATAAATTAGAAAATGAAATCATCAATATTAAACTTAAACAAAATTTAAATGATTTTCAACCTAATCCAAAGATCACCTCATCAATCGTAACATAATTACGATCCTAATCGATCATACAAATCCGTATAAACTTATTTTTGATAATCGATCTCAACTGCTAACCTTGACGATAAAAGATTAAATTTACTTAATAAAATTTATATGCAAAATGGTATTCAAGAATTAAAATCATTGTTGAAGATTTTGAATTAGACCTAGTTGCTTTAATTGATAGGTGCTTTGATTTAAATCGTATTCAAGAAGGATTACTCCTACTAAATATTATCACAAATGCCAAGAGAAATTGACCTCTGCTAATGGTAGTAAAATGCATATTAAATATAAATTACCTAAAGTACATGTTTGTCAAAATAATGTTTGTTTCAAAACTACATTTGTTTTAGTCAAAACATGACTGATAGAATCATTTTAGGTACACCATTTATATCATTATTATATCCATTTACCACTTCTACTGAAGGAATTACCACTCATGTTTTAGGACATCCTGTCACATTTAAATTCTTGTTTCCTCCTCAACCATTAGAATTAAATCAATTACAAGATTGTTCTATTACTCATACTAATAACCGAATAACTCGACATATTAATTTTCTTAAAGAAGAAATTAATTATAAAGAATTGATCAACAGCTTAATCGATCCATTCTTATTTCTCAAATTAATGATTTTAAATTAAAACTTGAATCAACTGTTTGCTCATCTTTACCCAACGATTTTGGCATAGAAAAAAGCATGTTGTTACTTTACCATATATTAAAGGTTTTCATGAAAGACAAATACCTACTAAATCCCGACCTATTCAAATGAATCATGAATTGTTAGAAATGTGTAAAAAGAAATTAATGAATTATTAAAAATCGAATTATTAGTCCCAAAGAAATCACCATGGTCTTGTCCTCGCTTTTTATGTTAATAAAAATGTCAATTAGAACGAGGTGTTCTCGCCTAGTTATTAATTATAAACCATTAAATGTCGTTCTTGAATGGATTAGATATCCTATTCCCAATAAAAAGACCTAATTAAAAGACTTAATCACGCTGTTATTTTTAGTAAATTTGATTTAAAAAGTGGTTTTTGGCAAATCCAAATTCATCCTAAAGATAGATATAAAACTGCATTTAATACACCTTTTGGTCAATATGAATGGAATGTCATGCCATTTGGATAAAAAAATGCTCCTAGTGAATTTCAAAACATAATGAATGAAATATTCAATCCATTTAGTCATTTTTCAATTGTTTACATTGATGACATATTAATCTTTTCCAAATCCATTAGTGAACATTGGAAACATTTAACTGCATTCTTTTATACTATTAAAAGTCATGGTTTAGTCATTTCTTCCTAAGATTAAATTGTTTCAAACTAAAGTTAGGTTTTTAGGTTATGATATTCACCATAATACTATTCTCCCAATTAGTCGCTCTATTGAGTTTGCGCTAAATTTCGATGAAATTCTTGATAAAACCCAATTACAACGGTTTTAGGATCTCTCAATTACATTGCTCAATTTTATAAAGACCTTAGAAAAATCACAACCATTGTTCGATAGGTTAAAGGATAATCCTCCTCCTTGGTCTTCGCTTCATACTGGCCGTTGTTCAACAAGTCAAACAATATGTTAAGTCCTTCCTTGTCTTGGTATTCCTACCGAGGACTCATTCAAAATTATTCAAACCGATGCTTCGATATTGGTTATGGTGGCATTCTACTCCGTAGGTCACTCCCAAATATCTGAACAAATTGTTCGCTATCATTCTCGTGTCCGAATAAAGCACAATTAAATTATAGTACTATTAAAAAGAAATTTTATCTACTGCTTTTATGTATTCAAAAATTTCAAGATGATATTTTAAATCAAAATTTACTGCGGTCGATTGCAAATCGCCTAAATATGTTTTGAAAAAGATGTTCAAAATCTTGCTAGTAAACAAATTTTTGTTCACCGCAATCTATTTTAAGTATTTTTGATTTTGATATTACTTATATCCTCGGTTGTCAAAATTCCTTGCCTCGATTTTCTTACTCCGAATTTTTACAGGGGTAAGGGATGAGTGCTACTCCACATATTTCCTATGTTAAAACCCAAATTACCCATTTCCAAACCCCGATCAAACAAGTTAATCACGATTAACCGCCTTTAAATCACCAGACCTACTACTAAAAGAGCCCAATACATTCTTCACCACCGATTACAAGCTCAACGCACTTACGCCATAATTATTATAATGATCTATTTTATTACCGTAATTATTTAGATCTTCTTCGTTGTTAATCTTTGTTTCCTATTCCACAGATGTCTCGTCCAAGGCCTCCTTCCAAGGCTTTGGTCCCTCTTCTAGTTCCAAGAAACCTAATCAACTTATAGTTCCTCCTCCTTGGCGCCCAAATCCATTGACTTAGTAAACCGTTACCATACTCTTGGTACTATTCACCGTTCCGACATTCTCCGCATTGGCTAATGATCCTTTTGCTTCAAGCCAAACAGTTTGATTCGCCTTCCAATTAACCGTGTTCGCCCATCCCGAACCGAGTACACCAAATCACATGTTACTAACTCGTTTTCTACAAAGAACCTAGTCACCCTGAAGTCAAACCATTAATGAAATTGCTCAATTCCATTTTGGCTCGATGTCATTTCATTTCTTCACCTCCAGAGAAAAACCTCTTATTACAAAGATATCCCGCTCAACCACCGCTCCATTTTGATCAAACCCATTCAGATCGGTATATGCTTATAAGATCCTATACCATTCACTTTATATTCACAACATTGTTTCTTTAGCGTAATGGGAAATCCTAATCGCTTCGTGATCTCCCCGCCACTCTATTCAATATAGTTACCATGATTATGTTGATGCTTGGTTCAAATTGTTCTGTACCAAAATGAGTCATTCAACTCCTGGTTTATCTCCTTTGATCAAAAATTCAAACTGAAGTTACCAACCCGGTTTCGAGATGGTGGACTCATTATGGCCCCATTTCGTATATTCTCCCAAGTTCCTTAATGAAACAATTGCATACTTTGTCATTGCTACCCATTCATCGCTCATCAAACACAATTTCCTATATTGCTCACTTTTATATCCAAATACAAAATTCCATGGATATTCAAATGGCATTATGGAATTGATGATAACATAATTATTCGACAACACTCTAAATGGTGGGCTAAGTTCAATGTGCCCAGATTATTGAAATTGTTTATGAGGAATTTCCTCCTGATACTTGTGCTCCTACTCCCGCAATAGCCAAAGCCCAAAGAGAACCAATCTGCCGAATCACCAAGGAAGTCACTCTTCCTCCGGTCAATCTTGGCACCCTCACCTAGTGGCTCCAAGTCCAAATCATCCAAGATTAGATCCAAAGGAAAGTCCAAAATTCCAATAGTTCTGGACCAGCCTAAGGCTCATTCAAAGCCCAAGTCAAAATCCAAATCAAAAGCTAAGCCCATTTCACCTCCTCCTCAAATTCATTGTTCAACCCGGATCCACTAGTGATCACCGCCCAGATGGCCCGTCTCTCGTAGATCGTGCCCAAGCCCAATCAAAGAATGAACAATCTCCTACACCAAATACACCAAGACAGACCAAATAATTCAAACAGCTCGGAAGAATCAACCAATCAACTCGGATCGTCTCCGAATTTCAAGATGCTCAGACCCATTTGCTTGAAATAATCAACATAGGATTCTTTATAAATATAAAATTGACTTCAATCAATACTCTTTTGAGAAAAGTCATCAATTTATATTTATTCGATTCCTTTATTCACATGCTCCACTATTCAATCAATCAAAAGCAACCGATACCCGCCAGTTCTCAATACGCAATTCATCATTCAAATTACACATGCCGATAGTTCCATCTTCATGTCAAGATAGTTCTATTCACATGTTGCATGCCTCCAGCTCACATGCCGCATAGTTAATTTTATTTTCTATATATTTGTAATTGTTTGTAATCACTGACACCTTCTTTTCTTCAACCCTTCGCTTGTAAGAAAGATGATTCTGAGTGAGGTTTACTTTCCCATTCCCATGTTCTGTACCAATTAAAGATCCTTGCAGATTACAACAATTGTAAGTGCAAGTTATTTCTGTATCAATTAAATGTTTTAATATATTAGCTTTTGAATTATATTTTGGTTTGTGCATTCCAATTCTTTGTTTAAATTAGTTCATCTTTGATTTCGTAATCCATCTCCTTTATTTTGTATGCTACTTCCGCGGTCATGGTATACACTGATGTGAATGTTCACATTACTGTCACTGTTGATATTGTTGATTATTGATGTCCATAGAACCCCCAATCTTCATTCAACAATGTGATGGAATATGATATAAACATTCACATTGTGACATCAATGTCAGACTTGTTGGTGTTGTTGGGTGTTGTTGGTTCTACCCTTTGTTTTTCAACCAATTATAACATAATGTAATTACCCATATAAACATTTATATTGCTTTATAACTGTTGTTGTTTTCGGAATTGATTTTGCAAACATAGATGATGTGAACATTCACATTACTGTTCTTTACTAGATAAACTTACATTGTTTTTGTTGGTGTTGATGCCCAATTTTTTATGGTTGCCAATCCTATTTTAGTTCAATGTGAATTCTTGTAGGTATGTTATAAATAATAACATCTTATTGTTTCTCTTATTATTGAGTAACAACCAATGTGAACATTCGATTCGAGGGTAGTCATTTTATGAATTTACATTATGGTGTATGTTGTATCTCCCTCCTTATGTCAATGTCGAACTTGTTGGTGTTGTTGGTTATTCATGGTGATCAAATAATTACAACCTTAATTTTGGATGGTTGTCAACGTTGTTTTAGTTCAATGTGAATTCTTGTAGGCATGTTGTAAATAATAACATCTTATTGTTTCTCTTGTTATTGAGTAACAATCAATGTGAATATTCACATTCTGAGGCTAGCCATTTTATAAATGTACATTATGATGTTTGTTGATTATCTGCTTTATTCTTAGTTTCGTAGTCTCAAATGTTTGTGTAACAATCAATGTGAACATTCACATTCTGAGACTAGCCATTTCACATGTATTGTTTCCTTGATGTTGTGAAATTTTGTTCGTGTCAATATGAAAAATTAACATATATTGGTGTTGTCTCACTCCTATTTGTACCCTAGCAGTAATGTGAGTAACAATCAATGTTTGTGTTGTTTGTTGATTATCTGTTATTGAGTAATAATCAATGTGAACATTCACATTCTAAGACTAGCTATTTCACATGTGTTGTTTCTTTTATGTTGTGAAATTTTGTTTGTGTCAATATGAAAAATCAACATATATTGGTGTTGTCTCACTCCTATTTGTACCCTAAGCAGTAATGTGAATATTCACATCTCTAATTTCAATGTCAATATTCACATTATGAATATAATGTAGATATTTAACTTCTAACATCAATGAAATATGACAGAGCTGTTGGTATTGTTACGTGTTGATGGTTATAAACCAATTAGAGCTCCTAATCTTGGATGATTGTCAACTCTCTTTTAATTCAATGTCATTCCATTATACATAATCTATACAATATTTAAAGGGTGATCAAATATGATGTGAATATGGTGTAAATATTGACATTGATGTAAATATTTACTTCAATGTCAATATTCACATTATAAATATAATGTAGATATTCAACTTCTTACATCAATGAAATATGATGTAAATATTTACAGAGTTGTTCGTATTGTTGCGTATTGATGGTTATAAACCAATTAGAGCTCTTAATCTTGGATGATTGTCAACTCTCTTTTGGTTCAATGTCTATTCCATTATGCATAATCTATACAATATTTAAAGGATGATCAAATATGATGTGAATATAGTGTAAATATTGAAATTGATGTAAATATTTACTTCAATGTCAATATTCACATTATGAATATAATGTAGATATTCAATTTCTAACATTAATGGAATATGATGTAAATATTTACAGAATTGTTGGTATTGTTGCGTGTTGATGGTTATAAACTAATTAGAGCCCCTAATCTTGAATGGTTATCAACTTTTTTTTGGTTCAATGTGTATTCCATTATACATAATCTGTATAATATTTAAAAGGTGATCAAATATGATGTGAATATGGTATAAATATTGACATTGATGTAAATATCTACTTCAATGTCAATATTCACATTATCAATATAATGTAGATATTCAACTTCTAACATCAATAGAATATGATGTAAATATTACAGAGTTGTTGGTATTATTGTGTGCTAATGGTTATAAAGCAATTAGAGTTCCTAATCTTGGATGGTTGTCAACTCTCTTTTGGTTCAATGTGTATCTCATTATACATAATGTCAATATTTACATCAGACTGCTATATATTGGTAATGACTTGTTTGTCTTAAATTGTCGTGTGTAATACACTCCTTTGTAATACACTCCCTATCTCCTCCCTTGTGTCAATGTCAGATTTGTTAATGTTGTTGGTTGTTGATGGTAATGAAATAATTACAATCTGAACATAATGCTAATATTCACATTCTAACATCAATCTCAATATTCACATCTTGTTATCAATGGAATATGATGTAGATATTAACAAAGTTGTTCGTATTGTTGCTTGTTGATGAAAAGCCTCTAATCTTGAATGGTTGTCAACCTTTTTTTGGTTCAATTTGAATTTTATTGTACACAATGTCAATATTTACATCAGATTGTTAAATATTGATAATGACTACAAACTAATGGTAAGCCTTACATCAATTTGTACGCATCTTCCACAACCATTATACACACCTAAATTTCAAATTCTAACAATAACAACTTTGCATTTTCAGGATGGATTGCGGGCCTGCAGTGTGTTACATTATCAGGGTGCATGTATACTAGAAGGAACTTGTTGACGGCTTTAATCGTTTTGAATGGTGTCAAATAAGAGACTCATTGTACACATTTTTCTGAATCACACAAAGACAGTGTAATATGAAAACTTATAGGTGAGGGGTGTCCACCTGTAATTGTTATCTATAATTGTTATCCACATTGAAGACAATTTAGTATCAATAGTTTTGACATATTGGAGCAGACTAGCTTAAGTGTAAATTAATTCTGTATCAATGCTTGTACTCCAATTTTTCATTCAATATATGTATATGCATTTTGAGACCTATTTCGTGTTGATCATTCACATGGACGTGAATATTACTTAAAATATTATTGTAACACAATATAACTGGTGTGAATTTCATATTTCTTAACACATAAGTGAATATTCACAGCAAATAATTTGATGATGTTAATAGTTACAGATGATATGAATATTCACATCATATACTTTTATGTTGTAAATAGTAACAGGTATGTCAACATTCACACCGCGCCCATGCATTTATCATAATATACATAACAACATCCCGTTTTGCTATCAGAAAACGCTCACAATGACAATTCGTAATTCAGATTTCGTAATACAAATCTGAATATTCACATCAAATAATTTGGTAATGTGAATCGTTACAGTGATATAAATATTCATGTTAACTACTTTGATGTTGTCAGTGGTAACAAGAATGTGAATATTCACATCAAATAGCATATTGCAGATGATGTGAATATTCACATCATATGTTTTCATGTTGTAAATGGTAAATGCACATGTCAATATTCACACTACCCATGCATAATATACACAACAACATCCCATTTTGCTAGCAAAAAACACTCACAATGACAATTCATAATACAAATCTGAATATTCACATAAATGATTTGGTAATGTGTTGGTAATGTGAATGGTTACAATGATATAAATATTCATGTTAACCTACTTTGATACTGTCAATGGTAACAAGAATGTAAATATTCACATCACACACATACATGCCTCATAATATACATGACCAAGAAAAACCCATATCCTCATATAACCAACCAAAATTTAATTTAAATAATGATGTTGAAAGCAAGAAATAGATCATACAATCATTCATATACATTCACATTCTTAATGCGATGTGAATATTCACCACTTTCAAAAAAACAGAGTCATAACTCAACCACATAACCAGCCAAAATCCATAACCCCATACAACCAAAAAAAACTTGCATGCCCATCAATTCTAGAAAATGAAATTGGAAGCAAAAAACAAAGCATACAGCACTTCATATAAATCCAATCACAAATGACATGCATCCATTACATACTAACCTTAAGACAATATAATTAAATAGAGCACAGTATTCGTCTTCTCTAAATTCAAAAATCTCAATCTCTTAAAAAATAAAAAAAAAACCATCACACAAATCCTTCTCTGTATCTTCATGATTTTCGTCTCCATCTTCATCATTATCACTATTATTAACACCTCTTACAATTCCACCATTACAAAGAATCCAAATCAAACCAAACAATCCTCATCTCTTTATAAAGAAAGCTACATTATGTATCGTAAACCTCATTCTTCACAATTCTAACACTTATTTCTTAAGCTTCCAAGCAATATGAAATGTGAACATTCACATTGATTGACAGAAAAACCAAAAATAATGGCAGCAATAGAACTATAAATCCAAAAAAAACAACTCAATCTCTCTGAAAATAAAAAATTATCACCCACACTTTAGCTTCCATCATATCACTATCATTAACAACCCCTGTAATTTCACCATTCCACCAATCCAAATCAAATTAAACCCACCTTCGAAGACCAAGTATTCAAAACCATCTCATCTTTCCCTTTGATTCAATCCAGTTGAATGTGGGCTTTAGTCAATCTACTGAACAAGTTTGTAAGCCATTACCCCTGTTTCTTTGATTCAAATCATTTTCTCTTCCTTTGATTTCTGGCTGAAATCATAACTAAAAAAAAAAAAACAGAGCATAAACTCTGAATCGTCATCTTCTCTTCTACAGGAATGAAACCATATTGCAATGAAACACTACCGCGAACTATGTGCCGTCGTCTTCTCTTATAGGAACGAAATCCTACCACAACAAAAACAGAGGGAAACATGTATGTTATTTTGTATATAATATATATCAACAAATAGACATAAGGGTATAATAGTCTAACAAATAATATAAATTAGGAAAAAAGGACCTCATGGAATAAAAGTATAAATACATGGGACTAATTAGGTTATAATTTTCCTTAGTGGACTTATTGGGTTAAAACACCTCTAAATGGGATTTATCAATAAAAAACCCTAAAAAGTATAAAAATATTGAACATTAATGTTCAAAAAAATGTCCAACATGTAAGATAAAATAAATAAATAAAGCTAAGCTGGAGGACTAATTTTTTAATACTAAGTCTTTGGCCTCCCAATCCCAACATCCAAGATCTATCCTAATTCGGAGGGCTATGAATCCTCTTTCCATCTCTCAAAACAAACACAATATTAGTGGGTCCCACCTCCATTTCAATCTCATTCCTTTCTCCATCTCCCAAAATAAACAGACCCTAAGACTTTACCCAACATTTCACATCGTGGGTTCATTTTTAGGTCTCATTTTAATAATTTGAACTATTCACATTTTACGATTCATCAAGTATATCATTCATGCAAAAAATCAAATCGATCGAATAACAACAATTACATGTTCAAATCAGTTTTGTATTAAAATATATATATACTGTGAAAAATAAATGGTTCATATAAAGCTAAAGCTGATTTAAATGTGTGGTTATCGTTATCCAATTGATTTGATTTTTTGTATAGATAATATACTCGACGAATTTTATAATGCGAACAATTTGAATTATCAAAACGAGATTCGAAAATTAGCCTACGGTGTGAATTATTCAATCTAAATCTTGATTTCCAACGGAAGACAAGCTAGGCCTTTATATTAAGCATATGTTGAGCAATTACACCTCTCGCATCTAGGGTTCGCAACTTAGCGGATTATACAAAGTGTGCAACTTGGGCGGCCTAGTAACTTGAGCTCAGTGAAATATTTTAGAGTTTGGATAAAATATTTTTTTAAATTCAGTATGCATTTACAGAAAAAAAAATGAAAGTTTGAATTAAATTTTAATAAGTTTGGATAAAAATGTCAAATAATCTGAGCAAACTCAAAACTCAAATTATATATATATATATAAATATAGAAATGTTGAACATACATATAAATTATTAGCTATTAGATGACATTAACGTAATTTAAATCAATAGATCATATTGAATATATATTATATACACAAATAACACAATACAAAATTTTACTTATTTTTTTTCACTCATAAATTATAAAGACCATCATAACGGCATCACTCTTACATTGTATAAATTATTTGTTTTGATGTTATTAATTATTTTATATAAAAATTGTAAATATCTAATTTTAACAAATTAATTAACTTAATTGCACTTAAAAAATTAAAATTTATGTGCAATTCAGGCAACTTGGCCAATTTGAGTTTAACTTAAGTCAGTTTTGGACAAACAATCTCAGGTTACAATTCGAACTTGGGTGGACCTAGACAGCTCTTAGCACAACTTGAGATTGAGCTTGAACAACTCTCAACCAGCCCAAATTGCACCCCTAAATTACACTACTCTACTGTTGCATCATAGAATATAAATTGGTCAGGTGGACTGAAAAAATAAATTTTAATTTTGCAATTTTAAAAAAATAAAAAATAAAATTAATGCTTAATATTTGATATTTGAATTTAATTTATTTTTTATTATATCATAAAATTAAGAGTTAATTACTTAAAAGTCCTATTTACAAATATTATGGTAGCTTAGGTTATATTTAAGATTTTTTTTAACCAATATGTCATATTTAGTAAAAATAAGAATATTATCAGTTTTTGCAATTTTTAAAACTAAGAATATTATCAATTTTGCATAATAATGTTTCAGATAATTGTTTCACTAATTGATGAAAAAAACAGAGAATGAGATTAAACGTTTTTGCCATTCGTCTTATTGGTTTGATTCAACTATCTAATAAAATTGAGAATATTATCAATTTTTTTTCAATTTTAAAACTGAGAACATTATCATTTTTTTCAGTTTTAAAACTGAGAATATTATCAGTTTTTCCATTTTTAAAGTTTTTTTTTAAAGTTTTGTACATCAATGTTCCATTATCATACTTCTTCAGACACAAAATTTTCAGTTTTTCACATAATTTAGTTTTTTCAAATTTTTCCAAAAAAAAACACTTGCTTGGTTTTGGTTTTAGAAAATACTTTTCAGAAGATTTTACCTTTTTGTTTTTCCTTTTATTTTTTATTTTTTTATTTTCAATGAATTTTTTTAATATTTTAAGTTTTTTTTATTTTTTATTTTTAGATACACCCAACATAAATACACTTAAAAAGTATAATATTTGTGAAAATCTTTACAAAATTCACTAAATACCAAAAATATAATTTTTTTTTTGAAAATTCAGTACATTTTTCATATTTATTAATTTTAATAATATTTTTCACAAATATTTTACTATTTAGATATATCTAAGTAATATGCATTTAAAAAAGTAAAAAAAAATTTGCTTAAAATTTTTAAAATATTCACTAAAAACAAAAAAATACGAAAAATAAAAAAATCAATTTTCATAAAATTGAATTTAGAAAACTGAAACCAAACACATTGATTAGTTTTTTTTTTATTATTATTTTTGCACATAATTTTTTTTTTTTAGTTTTTTCAATTTGAAAGTTGATGTTTTAAAGTTTTAAAAATCAAAATAAATATTAAATCATCATGTTCCTTTATAGATAATTATAAATGATGAATAATCATTGTTTGAATAGCAATTTCAACCATTAAAATTTTAATGGGACTTGACGGTCTAAAAAATCTTAATTAGAACTTAATGGAGTATAAGTTTATAAATTAGGATTTGTGTGTAAATATTCCTAAAATTAATGATAACCTTTTCATTTGTTAGAGTATTTCCAACGGTATAGTTAGAGCAACAACGTCTATATATTTCATTTTAGCTATTTAAAGTACCAACAATGATAGGTGGCCTGAAAATTCATGATTCAAATGGCTCGAAACACCCAAAACGATATTGTTTTGAATGTAAAACGACGTCGTTTTAACACATTCGAGCCATTCGAGCCACACAAATTCAGGTCAGCAAACATTTTTCTTAAAGTACATTATTTGATTTACCTGACTTTTTTTTTTTTATCGAACATGTATTGATTTTAAAATATTTTCATAGTTTTAAGAGTCTCTTAGGCTCTTCAAATGCAAATAACTTGGAAGGAATAAGTAAAAATAAGTTCACTTTTGAAGAGTTGGATTGTAAAAATAATTTTTAGAACTCTAAAATAAGTTCGAATTAAATTTTGACAAATTTGAATAAAAATATCAAATAATTTGAGCAATTCGAAACTCGAATTATGTATATATATAGAAATGTTGAATATACAAAATACTTATTTGAATTTTTACACTTACTAATATATTTTATCCAAACTTAAAAATATTTCACTAAACTCGAGTTACTAGTCCGCCCAAGTTAAATTAAGTAAAAATAAGTATATCTAAAATGCTTAATTTGATTTTTGTAAAGAGCAGGTTGCAAATGCTAGGGATTTTATTATTTTGAATTGGAGAGTCATTCCACACATACTAGGGTACCGTTTGAGAATTTATTATTTTAGTTAGTTTTTTGAATTTTTAAAATATATATATATAATAATATGACAAAGTGTAATGACTTTTTAATTTTTTAATGATTATAGCCAATTCTCAATCAATGTTTAAATATATATTAAAAAAATGCTTTACTATGTATCTCTTTCAATCTACTATTTCTTTCTTTTTTTTGTAAAGAAAGTACAAATAAAAAAAATTATTAAAATTATTAGCTAAAATAAAGAAATTTGTTGAAGTATATGTATTAAAAAAATAAAAATAAAAATGGCTGGCTCAATTAAATTTTGTACTTTCAATATATTTTTGTTAGACAAAATACTTAAAACTATTGAAGATGTTTTTGCTAAACCCCATGAAGCTGACAACAATTAATAATTGGATTGGATCATATTAAACCCTAGATTTTTTATTTTTTAATTTTTTTTTTTTAGAGTTTTCTCCAAGATGAGAGGGAAACGGTAGTGGTTCTCCTACTTTCCCAATTTCCCTCTCCTTTCCTTTTTTCTAATCCTCCTCCAGATATGATGTATGCCTCACTAGTCCGACTATCATCGTTTTACCTTCTCCACGTTCAAGCCCAAAACTTTAATATCTAGTTCGGATTTTCTCACAGTCTGAAGACTGATACTGGATAACACGTTTGTTTCACACAAAACGACCACTTCAATTTTAATTTTCCATCTTGATTAGAGGAGGTAGGGTCTTCAAATTCTAAGTTAAAGATTGCAGAGTAGTAGAGTTTTAGATAAGTTTGGTGACAACTTAGATTTGAATTTTTCTGTTGGATTATTTATTTATTTATTTTTAATTTATTGATATAATAATCCTTTATGAGCATGTTTGATTGGGTGGATTAGGACATGGGATTGGGATTATTAATCCGTGAGCCCAATTATCCTATGTTTGTTTTAACATTTTGGTTTAGGATTATTAATCCAACAAATTTGTAGGATTATTAGTAATGGGGTAGGGGTGAGATTATTAATCCAATGAATATTAATCCAATTGGATAGTGAATACTACACTAATTTAATAAAATTATTAATTATGTGTATTGTTTGTTTTCGTTCCTTGTGAGAGCTTTTCCCCTCCTCCTCTATGAAGGGTTGGATCATTCCTTCTATGAAATTTCATTTTTCTCTGTTTCAAATCTTGTTATACCATTGTACTAAATTGATCTAAGCTTTTATCAATTTTGTAATAAAATTTTTCTTCCCAATCTAAAAACAACTTGTTCGGTTATGGTTTTTAGAAAACAGTATTTTAAAAAATTCTACTTTTTTATTTTCTATATTTTAATTTTTTTAATGAATTTTTTTAATATTTTAAGTAATTTTCTTTTTAGTTTTTAGAAACACCTAACATAAATACACTTAAAAAGTATAATATTTGTGAAAAAATCTTTAAAAAATACACTAAATACCAAAAAATACAAAAAAAAAAATGAAAATTCAGTATAATTTTCATATTTTTGTGTATTTATTAATTTTTTTAAAATATTTTTTCACAAATATTTTGTTATTTGGATACATCTAAGTAAGGTGCATCTAAAAACGTAAAAAAGAAAAAAAAAATTGATTAAAATTTTAAAAAATTCACTAAAAACAAAAAATACGAAAAATAAAAAATTCAATTTTCAAAAAATTGAATTCAGAAAACTAAAACCAAACATACTGAATATAATTAGTTCATATTAAAAAATAATAATAATTCAAAGATCAAATTAAGAATGGTTTAGTTTAAAAGAATCATACTCACCAATCTAATTAACCTTATTTTCTTTTTCTCTCTTATTTTTTTAATTTTTATTTTCCCGTATTAGCGGTCTATGCCAAATTTTAACTCTCAAAATTTTTAATTTAAATTTGGTCGGACGTTCAGGAAATGTGCGTATGTTTTTTATTTTTTTATTTTTTTTTTGTAGTTAGGGAGGTAAGAAAATTTGAAAAAATTGACCAAATGGATTGAATCAGATCAAGTAGGTTGTATTTGATTTGTTTTTTAACAAAAATCGGTTTATTGATTTTTAAATTTGATTTGTTTCAGTTTTTAGTTCAATATCGATTGAAGCACCTTATGCACAAAACTAAACTGAAACCAACCGTTTCAGTATATATTTTATTTATATATATATATATAATCTAACAATATAATGATATTAATAAGTATAAGAAATTATTAACCTTAATTAATTAATCTTACCATCTTTATAACCTAAATTTGTAATATAATCATAATTCTGACTCATTATTCTTGAAATTTTTATATTTTTAATTTTCTTTCATCTTTATTTTTGTTAATTTAGAAATTAAAAATTATTTATTAAATAGACGGATTGAATATGTTTGAAATAGTGGACAACAACTAATTTAATATTTTTATATATATTAGTAATTATATTTAAACGCGATTTAGGTTTGAAAGGTTTTAAACCAATCAAACCGTTTTGAATCGAATTGTTTCAATCGGTTCAATTTAGTACAATTTAATAAAAGAAGCAATTTGTATCAATATTTAAAATAACAAAATTAACATCATTAATTTAATAAAATTTTGTCCTTAAAACATCCCTAATTTTCGTAGTGTTGTTTATTCATGAGATTTTGCAGAGAGAGCCCATCATGACATGGTTATCGTTTCCTTCGGCATGTGGATATGGGCAGCCAAACACGTGTACAGTGTGGACCCGAAGAACGTGGGGATCCACTACAGGGGAAATTCTATGATACGAGAACATGTATGATATATGGAACAAAAAATATATATATAATACATTTTGTTATGTATCTGTTGGCTTATTTTTTTTATGAAGGAAAATATTATAAATTTAAATTAAGAGGACTTCAAAATTGCCAAAGTGTAGAAAAGAAAAATTAAAGAAGAAAGGAGATGGAGAAAAGGCGATTGAGTGAACAATCAAAGTAACAATTACTTACCTCTACTCCTATTCTTGAAAAAAGAAGTGCATGAAAATAAATGCTTGAAATATAAATCTATGTTAAACTACTCCTAAGATAAGGAAAATGACAAGAAATATTGAAATCAATTGATTTAAGTTTGAATGGCTATTTATAGACAAATATTTGTAGGAAAAAACTTCCAAATAACTACCCAATAACCACCTAAAACTACCCACTCTTCCATCTTCATTCTTGTCTTGCCATGTGTCATTCCACTCATCCACTTTGTCCTTCATATTCTCCATCATCTTTATAACTTCTTTTAACTTCCAAATGAATAAGAGAATATTATATAAATAATAAAATTGCAAAATGATGTTTATTTGAATTTTTGATTAATCTAAGCAATAAAATGCTTGAATAATACCAACAAAGTGCTTGAATGATATAATAACACCAATGAAGTGCTTGAATGAGCATGAAATTATGACTAGATGCCTCGAATGCTAGCTATTATGGACTAGTAACAAGGTTCTTGAAGGTGTAAGGACCAAAATCATCTTCGAAAGTTGAAAGTAGGACAAATTACATCCTTGGAAATATTAGGTTCACAATCACCATTATTGTTTCTTATGCAAGATGGAGTGCTTTGAAGCTTGCAAAATTATGGCAAAAGGGCCTTTGAAGCAACTTTTGGCCAACATTGTGGTTATTCAAATTTTGTATGTTCTGGTTCGTACATAATTAATGAAAATATTAATTTTGTGCTTCGAACCAATTATTAATTCTTCAAGACTGTTCTTGAACCAACTTATCATGCCAAAAATAGGCATTATTCGACAACTAATTAATTGTCATTTTACATATGTTTGAAGAGATGTACACATTTGAAAGTTTTCAAAACTTTATACATACGGTGAAGTAATCAACCTTGAAACAACTCTTGATGTTTCAATGTATCTTCAAAACTTTATACGGTGAAGTAATCAACCTTGAAACAACTCTTGATGCTTGAATGTATCTTTGATGCTTTGATTGTGTACATACAAACAATGGCCATCAATTTGAAAAAGATAAGCCATTTTCAACCATTTATTTAAATGCATTTTCTAGCCAAGTTCATGCATTTTAAATGATCATCCCTTGTTGTTAGTGTTTCGATCTCATAAGAACAATTTGTTAATTTTATTAGCCACATCATCAGAATTATATTTTGATGTGAACCACAAATCCAAAAAAGATTTTGAACACCAAAAGTCATGGTATAGTGTGACCATGAAAATTCATACTTTTTTACATTTTGAAAAATGTCAAAAATTTTGAATTCATGTTCATTATTCTTGACCATGTTTGGTTTAAAAACATGACTTTATTGATTTTCATAATTCTTTGGCAAAGTGGGTTGTTTTTCCATGTTAGCCATTAATGGCTTATGAAAATCCCCATAAGAATGTTATTTTCATGACTCGACTCTCTAAAAATTGGTTTTTGGACCCCCGAGTCATGTATGAAACATCATTCTTAGCCAAATTTGGCTCAAAAATATGTTCTTCGTTATGTTAATTTCATAATTTGGCTCTTTAAAAGCGGACTCTTGAACCCCATGAAATCAACTCTTTGCTTTTGCTATTTTCAACCATGGAAAAATTCGAAAAAATTCACTAATTCCATTAAGGCCTCAAGACTTGATAGTGAGAGTTGATAACTCATCATTCCATTGGCGAATTTCCATATCAAGTTGATGAATTTCTCCAATTACATGGTGTCTTTTTTCTTCCACCAAATAATATTGTAATGGATGAAAGTTTATTTCATCAAGAAAATGAATCTCTTCTTGAAGATCCAAAATTTTTCTTTCACGCCAATATATTTTGAATTGACAAGTTTGAATGGCGAAATCCAAATTGTTTGTCATTTCTTACACTTGGCAAATGTTGGCTTATTTTTCCTATGAAGGAAAATATTATAAATTTGAAAAATCCTTACAGATTAAATTCAAGCCAATTATCAAGCGATTGTGTTGACAGTTCTTTTGCCTCAACAAAGAGGACTTCAAAATTGCCAAAGTGTAGAGAAAAGAAAAATTAAAGAAGAAAGGGAGATGGAGAAAGACGATTGAGTGAACAATCAAAGTAACAATTACTTACCTCTACTCCTATTCTTCGAAAAAGAAGTGCATGAAAATAAATGCTTCGAAATATAAATCTATGTTAAACTACTCCTAAGATAAGGAAAATGACAAGAAATATTGAAATCAACTGTCTTTGATTTAAGTTCTGGATCCTTTACAATGTAGCCATGAATGGCTATTTATAGACAAATATTTGTAGGAAAAAACTTCCAGAAATAACTACCCAATAACCACCTAAAACTACCCACTCTTCCATCTTCATTCTTGTCTTGCCATGTGTCATTCCACTCATCCACTTTGTCCTTCATATTCTCCATCATCTTTATAACTTCTTTTAACTTCCAAATGAATAAGAGAATGCCACGTGTCCTGCAATTATATAAATAATAAAAATTGCAGATTTATGGTGCTAACAGTATCTTCGTACTAAATGTTATGTAATATTTTTGGTACAGTGTAATGTGATATATTTTTGTGAAAATATTGTATATATATATTTAAAATAATGTGTAAGATTAATATAAAAATGTATAATATTATTATAAAATATATAATTTTATTTTTAAATAATAAAGGGAGTTGTTAATATCATTCTATTTTGCTCTAAATATATTCTATTTTTTGTCATTTATTGTATATAATTATATTAATACCCTTTCACATAAAATACTTCCTAAAAAAATTAAAATTTGAAGAGTATTAATATAGGGAAACACTAAAGAGTGTGTACCATATGCATCTTATAATTGAAATTTTTTTTCATAATTTCAATTTTTTTAGTCATAACTATAAATTAAAAAAAATATCATAATTAAATACAACATGAGGCTAACTAAAGAATTCGTGAGTTATAATTAAAATAATATCATAATTAAAGAAGAAAATTAATTACAAGTAAAAAAGAAAATGACATAACTAAAGGTACATATGGTACACTCTTTTTAAATGGTGTATATTAGAATTTCTCATTAATGTAACTATGTATAATAAGAATAAAGATGGGAGTATATTTGGAATAAAATGGAGCATGAATAGCAACTTCCATCATAAATTATCATAATTTTATAAAAAAAAATATGTAACATTTATGACAAAATATTTAATATGTATTACTCCTTTCGTCCTAAAATAATAGTCATTTTTAGATAATCTAACTTTTTTTAGTAGTACAATTATGACACTTAAAAATATTAATATTCCAAAATTACCTTATGATAGTACATTTTTTTTAGAAATATCAATTGTCATAATTGTATTTTTTTGTGTTGTTAATAAATTTAAAATAGGGCAAAGTAAGAAATTCACATTATTTTAGTCATTAATTTTTGAAAAGGAACTAATATTTTGGAATAATAAAAAATGAAATAACAGATTAATATTTTGGGACAGAGGAAATATAAAACTACATGTAGTACACATGTACCATAGCATTACCCCAACTACTTACTACTAGTAATTTATTTTTCCCTGTTTGGAATTTAGGAGTAAGTAGTGTTACAAATAAACAAAATCATTCGTGAACAAGTTCGATCTCGGCTCTGTAAGGGTTCGTTTGAGTTCAAACTAGAGCTCGCTAAAATCTTAATAAATAATTTTAACATATTAAAGTTTGACTCGTTAGCTCGGCTCGTTAAAGAACTCATTTAACATTTATTATTTATATATTAAATTATATAAAAAAATAAGTATAAAAATAAAATAAATATGTTATTTATAGATTTTAAAAATGTAAATGTAAATAATAGCCAACTAGAGATAATACATTTATATAATAATGGTAGTAGATATTATTATTTTAGTAAAATATTGATTTTTCTTTTATTATGTTTATATATATTGTATATATATAATTATATAATCAAAATTTTAATTGTAACTTTAGTTTTATATGCAAATATAAATTTATAATTTTTTTGGCTCGCTAAGACTCGTGAACAAGTTCAAGTTCGAATTAAGCCTAAAATGAATTGACTCGAGTTCGGTTCGTTAAATTTTTATTTAATTCGAATTTAATAAATAAATAAATTGAAATTCGTTAAATAAATTTTTATTAAATAAGTTCAACCATATTAAAAACCAATTCTACTCAACTCGGATCATTTGCCGCCCTAGAAGTTAAAACAAAACAAGTTTAGATTTATATTTGGGAAAACAGCTTGCTTGGTTTCATTTTTTCAAAAACAATTTTCGAAAAATTTTACTTTCTTATTTTCCGTATTTTTTTGTTTTTACTGAATTTTTTTAATATTTAAGCAATTTTTTTTTATTTTTTAGACACATCTAACATAAATACACTTAAAAAATAAAAAAATTGTAAAAAAAAATCTTTTAACAATTGACTAAATGCCAAAAATACAAAAAAATATAAGAATTCAGTATATTTTTTTTATATTTTTATGTATTTATTAATTTTTTAAAATATTTTTTCACAAATTTTTTACTTTTTAGATATATCTAAGTAAAGTACATCTAAAATAATAAAAAAAATGTTTAAAATTTAAAAAATATTTCTTAAAAACAAAAAAATACGAAAATCAAAAAACTCGATTTTAAAAAAACTCAAACCAAACATATTGAATAGGTTTCAAATTTTTTTACTAAATAAATAAATAAATATCTTACATAAATATAGAGTCTATAAAAATATAAATCCTATGCACATATAAAATAATCTTACATAAATATAGAGTCCATAAAAATATAAATCCTATGCACATATAAAATATTTAATTATTTATTTAATTATTTTTTTTTTAATATCTCTAGTGTTATCCTTATATTTGTATATTATAGAGAAAGAAAAACCCATCAGTGGGGCTTTTCAATGCGCTAGATTTGAGATTTGGTCAACACGCGTAATGGTCAGATCAATAAAATAATTTTGATTTGGTAATCTTTTCCTGTAGCTCACGCGTAATTCTGTTTTGGAGTATTCTAGGGCAAATTATCTATCCTTCATGAGATTTAGGCCAAGTTTAGGAAGACTATGTGCACTTTTTGTCTTTTTTGACTAAAAAATTGAGGTTAAAAATATGGATATTTGGATTAACTTTTTGACTTTTTATGGAAAAATGTGTAATAAAAAATTGTGAAAATTAGTTTTTAGAGAAAAATTTGAATTGGGAGTTGTGTAGCCGTAATTGTTGACTTTTGGTGAATAGTGTAAACTTTTTAACTTTTTGAGTAACTTTTTGACTTTTTGGATAATTTGGGAGTACCCAAACAAGGCCTTAGTTAAATTATAAATTTTAACCTAAGGGTGAGTGGCACTGTAGTTAAAGTTTAGGATTTAAGCCCCAAGATCACAAGTTCAATTCTCTTCTCCTTGGGCCAATTTCCTGAACGAAGCACAGTTAGTTAGGAAGTTGGACCTTAAGTTGTTTAATCTAGGGATGGCAATATGAACTGGCCCGACAGGGACCCGGACTGCCACGTCCTGATAAATAGGATTTTTCCTGAAAATTATTCCCTATAGGGCCGGGACTGGTATTGAAAAATACATCTTTGATGATTTTCGGACCGGGGACAGGGATAAATTTTTCGGCCACGGCCCTGACTCGGCCCTGGCCCGACATTTCCTAGAAGGATCCCCGCGTATATACTACTTATATATTTAGTTGTATTATATTTATATATCTGTTTAGTTTGTATTATATTCATATAACTCTCTCTCTCTCTCTATCGCTCTGTCTCTCTCTCTCTCTCTCTCATATTATATATTTCTCAGACTCTCTTTGACTCTCATCTCAACTCACTCTCTCAACTGACTCTCATTTCTCTCTTACTCTCTCGGTCTTCTCTCTCTGTCAACTCTCTCAAACCCATGTCGATCCAGACCAGATCTAGTGCGTCCTTCGTCGCAACACTTCCTCTGCTATCCTCCATCGTAGCACCGCCGTAGCACCTCCTCTCTCGCCGTAGCATCGCGGTTTCAGCCATGTTTCGGCGTAAATCTGAGTCGATCGGCATGGATCCGTGCGCGATCCACACAGATCTGTGTATATGTATACATGTATGTGTGTGTGTAAGTGTGAATCAATATCATATTTTTTTTTTGGTTCATCTGTTGTATATGTATACATGTATGTATGTGTGTGTGTGTGTGTGTATCAAATCTGTCCATTTTTTTTTTTGTTGTAATGTTGTGGTTGTTGATCTATTGGGGTTGTTGTCGCTTGTTGTGGATGCTGTTTTTGTATGGGATTTTTCGGGGTCGGGGATCCCTGATCCCCATTAGGGGATGATGCGAAGGGTGATGGGTTCCCCACCGGGGATCGGAGACGGGGACTTTTGTGCCTTCGGGGATCGGGGACGGGGAGGGTGATCCCCGGTTCCGCCCCGCCTTGTCCCGTTGCCATTCCTAGTTTAATCAGCACTTAGTGTGGGTTCAATGCTCCCCTGTTGTGTGAGTCCTGACTTAAGCAGAGATTGTCTTGAGAGGTCGGGGCCCCTCTGTACGAGTCCTGACTTAAGCGGAGCTTGTCTTGGGAGGTTGGGGCAAGTTCCCAAGTTATAGTCTCCTCGCTCAGAACGACTAGCAGGACACTCTGGTGATCTCTGCGAAGGACGCTGCCTTGGACTTGCGGGAGGATAGGAAGAATTTTCCTATAATAAAAAGAATATATATATAGATTTTTTTTTAAGTTTTAAAAATTATATCCCTCCTTCAAGGTTTATATTCATATAATAATTTAAATCCTACCGTTAACTAAACATTAAGAATGATTAGTTGATATTATCAAAATATAAATTGATGGATGATATTGCCGCTGCTAAAATCCATCTGATAAATCAACAAAATTTACAAAAGAATTACTTTAGATGAAAAAAAAATGTTTTTGGAACTATGTTTGATTTATTGTTTTAAAAAAAATTCAAAATTTTAAAAATAAAACACAAATTAATTTAATAAAAATAAATATGAAAAAATATATTTAATTTGTAAAAATTATTTCTAACCACTCAAAAGATAAAATTATATAAAAGTAAAAATTATTTTTTATTTCTTAACCAAATTAATTTTAAATTTTTTTAAAAAAATTTTTAAAAAAAATTTCTAAAAATCAAACCAAACATATTCTAAGAATTTTTTGACAAGTTATTTCTTGTGTTTTTAACTTATTTAATTATTTGTTAATTTTATGATATTTTCACTATCTAATAATACAACATATAAGAGTTTTAGAAACCAATTTCTTTGATCTCTAAAATTAAAAATTTTGTTGCAAAAGACATTTATGGACTAATTTTTATCGTTATGACGATAGTCGCTAAAAGATTGCCCTGAAAAGTCAAAAATAAAGCTTTTAGCGATAACATTTTTAAAATGTCGATAATAAATAAACTTTTAAGGACAAAATAATTTGGTCTCAAAATGGTTTATTATTTGAGACAAAAAATTTGATACCAAAAAGATAATAATTAATCACTAATGTTAAATTTTCGTTGCTAAAAATATAATAACGACACTTTTCGCAACAAAAATATTTGGTTCCTACAAATAATTGTTAATAAATTTTGGTCTCTAAAATCTTAATTTTTTATAGTGTGATAAGTTTTTTTCCATTTTAATTTTGCATTTCGTAAATTATTTAAAAATGATAATTTAGCCAAACCTTAGAGGGAAATCTGTAATTTAGCTGAACCTCAGGGGGAATCTATAATTTAGCTAAACCTCAAGGGGGTGCAGGTAATTTGTCCTTATTTGTCAAAATGGCATTTTAGTCAATTTATGATATGCGTTAACGGTGTTAATTGCGATAGAGTGGGATGTAATTTTTGAAATCTCATGAGGAAATCTGTAATTTCGTTATACCTCAAGGGAGGTGTAAGTAATTTGCCCAGAATTTTATTATATAGCTTTCATATTATATTTTTAGTTATGTTATAGTTTTTTAATTATATTTAATTTTTTTAATTATAACATTATTTTGAGATATTTAATTATGATTTTTTTTTTAATGTTTAGTTATAATTTTTTTATTTAATTAGTTATGACTCAAAAAAGATAAAATTAAGTCACTTTTTTTTTTTTTTAATTATAAAGTGCATGTATACCATAGTCTTTGTTTTTGTTATTGTTTTTATTTCTCTTAAAAATTGTTCCTATCTAAATAAAAATAAGGGCAAATTTCACTTTACCTCCCTATAATTTGGGCCATGTGCGGATTACCTCATTGACATTCGAATATCATCACATAACCCCCTTGTGGTTGGTAGACTAAAACGTACATTAACTTCTATTAACAGAAGTTGTAAATTAATAGTTTTACCCTGCTCTCTCTCTCTCTCTTCCTTCTCTTCTTCTTCCTCCACACCCATTCAACAAATTTCCACTTCCATTCAACAAAACACTTGATTTAGCTTGATGCTACCAATTCTAACACACACACACACACATATAAACCTACAAATTGCATATATATAATCTATATATATATATAGGTATATACATTCCTAAAATCTGTTAAGACGCTTAAGATCAAACTATATTAAAAGAAATATAAAAAAATATATAGTTTTGATAAAGTGTATATATATGTATATATTCACTATTATATATTTATGAGATTTGATCTTCAATTTAAGAATGAGCTCAAGAAAAAAAAAAAAAAAAAAAACCTGCAGATCTAATGATGTAATTGATGTTAGCTTTGAAAATTAAAACCAAACAGGCCTTAGTTTGTTTATGTTGAATCAGATGTAGCCTTGTGAATTTGATTGTTGAGGTTTGTTGATTTGGGTTATGTGCAAAAAGTGTGGCTGGATAATAATACAAGAAAGCTTTTGTTTGTCAATTTCTTCAAACGGGTTGGCAATTACTGGAATTGATGATCGGAGATACTGGAATCGTATTCCGACCGATGAATGTAGGTGAGGACTTGAAATCGTTATTGATTTTTGTTGCTTCTGTGCGTATTTTGAATATATACATATATATAGATACAGATTATATATATACATTAATTTTTTATAGAAATTATGTTGTTTAAATTAATTTAGGTTTTTGTTTTGGGTTGTAATTTTAGAGAGAGAAGGAGGAAGACTCATGGCATGTCTTTGCAAATTTAAAGATGTTCTAGAGATATTTTGGTCTTAAAATGTAACTTACTCTTTGTATGGGCGTTTGAACTACACAGTCCGTTAACTTAGATGGAAAAGTGAACGGTGCTTTTTAGTCCACCAACTACAAAGGGATTATGTAGTGATATTTGAATGTTAGAAAAGTAATCTACACATGACCCAAATTATAAGGAGTAAAGTGAAGTTTGCCCTAAAAATAAAATAAACAATTGTTGCTTTTTCTTGCTTTGAGGAAACCGGGCTTGCTTCAAAATTTTCAAACTTAGATTAAAAAAATATATTTTTGATCATTTTTAAAGTAATTTTTATTTATTTTATTCTATCTCTCTCCCACTATGTCAGGGACAGAACCGTGATTCTGTCTTTGGGGGGCCAAAATGTAAAATAAAAACTTTCATTTCATGTAGATTTATTTTTCTTTTAAATTAAGCTTTTATTTACTTATCAAATTGCTTTTTTTATTTTGAAAAACCGTTAATTGTAGGAGCCACTCACTTAAGCAATAAGCACTACACAAGAAATAAATTAAAAAAAATTTACATAAAAAAGAAAAGAACATTTTGTTTGTCATAGAATATAATACTATTGCATTAGCAACAAATATGAATGATAGAACAACTCATTATACTAATGCAATAATATGATAAATAAATAGGTATAAAAATATGATCATCATAATATAATTGTCTTGCTATGGAGTTGGAAAACAGAATAAAACATAAGGGGAAAACAAAAAACAACAACAGAGAAATGAAAAAATAAAATAAAAACATAAAAGTGGGTTACACCAAGGTAGTATTTAGTTTATTAGAATGAAGTGGAATATAATGATTATTGCATCAAAATGTTCATTATCATATTTGGTTAAATTAAAAAAATAATAACAAATACATTACAAATGAAATCATCTTTTACCATTTTAAAAGAATCATTCCATAGAAAAACCTAAAGAATTACTATTCTATTTTACTCCTTTTCATTCCAAGCAACCAAATAAAATAGAAATACTTTCTCAAATAGAGAGCTTGTAAAATTATTAGAGTAAAAAACAGAATAAAAAATAAGAAAGTCTGGGTGAAGACTGAGGTTTGTTTTGGGAAGTAGGTTAGGCTTCATTTGAAAAGTGGGTTGGCTTTTTGGCTTTTTTGACTTTTTTGAAAGAAAAAAGTAAAATGATTACAATTTAGATGTAATATTTTATCTTATTGACTTTTTAGTTTATTTTGTCTTTTTGTGACTATTTTAGCCCCCAACCTCATTTTAGCCCCATGCAAAACGAAGGCTAAAAGTTGGCTTTTTAGCCTTTTTTTTGGCCTTTTTTTTTATTTAAAAAAAATGTATAAAAGAATGGAGAGGTGATGTGATCCAAAAAAAATTAAAAAGCCAAAAAAACTACTTTTAACCGAGTTGTCAAAATAAATCTAAATAGGACATTTGTCAAGTGGGAACCACTACACATACACACATAGAAATAGACGAAAAAAGTAGGAGTATACACAAAGCAATTGAGCCAAGGCAGGGGGCATGCCCTCCATTGTCTACACTTCGGTTTATTCCTGATTACTACCATTCACCACCCTTGATCAGCCCATCCCCAATGACCACCAACTGCTCTCTAGTGACCCCCGGGCCATATCCAACAACCCCAGTGTTACTCCTTTGTCTGCACAAAAATTACAGAATTATTTTTTTTTTGCAATTTTACTTAGAACCAATAATATTTATTTATTTTTTAATGATGGATCATTTCACACACCAAAAATAAATACTAAATTATAGCAAATTCTTTTAGAATAATGGCAAGTCTTGGTATCGATCTATAGGGACAATTGTGAAATTAAACTAATTTAATTCATAAATTCCTAAATCAATTTTGATTAAAAAGATTGAGGAATATTATGACTAAACAAGAATTAAATGAAATTGAGAAATTAAATTGACAATTTAAATTTAGGTTTGAGATACTGATTTTTGGGAAAATCTTAGGGCAAAGAATTCACCACTAACCACATAAATAAGACTTAACAACGGTCATCAATTGTAATTCGGTTTGAACTACCTAATATTTCACAACTACAAGTTTGAAATATTGATCAAGAGGATGGTTGCATTCAACGTACAGGCACGAGTCATCCCAAGTAACACGAGGCATTTGCTCTAAACTATGGTAGCAACACGACCCGTCTCTCGTAACATGACTCGTCTCATACTTTGAACACAACAACAAAGAAAACAAACGTATGGAAAGCATTAAACAATCAAAAAGGGTAAAACACTTGAAGAGATGAAAAAGAAAAATATTATAAACTTCTAAAGTATCCATACATTTATTCAAACTGTTTCACAATCAAAACTTAATAAAAATCCCTTTACATAGCTAGGGTTTCATCAAAACCCTAAAATTGGAAGACTGGCCACTCATGGAGGAGTAGGAAGAGGAAGAGGATGAGGAAGAAGCCCCCATGGAAGTTGTCCTTCAAGCTTGAGGAAAATCACTCATTTCAAACCCTAGCCTCCCTTTTTCTTCAAATAATTTTCGAACCCTTTTTCTTCCTTTTATTTCTAGCATAATAGATTGAAAATTTCATGCATGTAACCCTAGGTGGGCTGCTCGAGCGGTGATGGGCCGCACATGCGGTGAAGTGGTCGGCCGGGCTCTTTCGTTCCTCACACGAAAAATTTGGTTTCGTGCCCTTTTTGATTGAATTTGTGTGTTACCTGCCAAATCTATACAAATGCACAAAACACATCATCTCGACCAAATAAACAAAACTGAAAAACTATAAATGTAACTTAAGCGACCTCAATATGATACCTTTCGACCCACATCACATCCCCCAACTTACATAAATTTATAATCCTCGAGCAAAACAAAAGAAATAAGAGAAGTAACATAACTCTAAGCCACTTTCGTAGGAATCACGATTGCATTTAGCATATGCTACAAGCCTTAAAACCACAAGGTTATCCCGAGTGGACGAGTAGTCTCGTAAGGGTTTCTAGAAATGAAGCCCACAAACATCAACATATTCAAATCTGCTCAACAACAATTAACCACATTACTCCACCTAACAATCAACTTATGTGCCACTACAGTGTGATATTAAGACATGATGAGCATTGAAGGCACAATGGACAAGCATGAAGGAATCTATTGAGCCAAAATCACAATTCAGTTAATACAAAAGTAAAGTTCCTTGTACTTGTGCATGCTAGTAGACACATCATCAGTATCCTTGGTGTAAAGTGCAATCTCCATACTAGTTAACTATCCACTATAATAGCCTAGTGTAACTCATAATAACCCCCAACATATACAGACAAGATTAAACTTTTGTAACCAGGATTCTCAATTTTATTTTTTTTATTTTTATATAATTTTATTTATTTATTTTTATGATTATTTATTTTTATGAAAAGACTGCAATGCCCTGATCCTTAAAGCTTTCTAATCAACCCATGTAACAAGCATTGGGCCAATGACTCTCAAACCAGACGGTTTAGGGCACTAGTTGTGAAGACACCCCTACGGGCTTAATAACTCGAGCTGAAAAGGCTACGAATCCAAACAAGTCATTTTCCTTGTTTTTCCTTAACCGTGCAACATTTAGGTTCCTTAAGCTTTCTAATTAACCCGTGTAGCAAGTATTGGGCCAATGACTCCCAAATCAAACGGTTTTAGGACACTATGTGTAAAGACACCCCTACGGGCTTAATAACTCGATTAAAGAGGCTAAGAACCCAAACAAGTCAAGTGTTTATTTATTTATTTATATTTATTATTTATTTTGAGAATCAAGGCTAGTCATTTATTCTTTTCTGCTACACTAGCAATTATTAATGATTAGGGGTGAGCAGCGGATATACCGATCCGCCAAAACCGACCGAACCGAACCGATCCGCCGCATTTTGGACGGATGCGTGATGACGAGCGGACGGTTGCGGATTGATTTTCTCCAATCCGCCAATTTGGCAGACGGATGGCGGATTTGAGATTTCTTTGGCCGCAACCGAACCGCCAAACCGCCAAATCGCGAGCACCCTAGTAATTTATAAGATTTTGTATTTTCAATTTGTTTAAATATTATGTTTGTGTTTTCAATTGAAAAAAAATTCAAATATTCTGTTGATAAAAAGTTTTCAACTTGAATATATTTTTTGAATTGAAAAAAATAAACATATTATTTATCTATATTTTTTGGTTTTTAAATCTAACTCTAAAAATAATAAATAGAAAATATGATATATGTTGGTTGGTTTTTGTTTTAAAAAACATATGTAGATGTAACAATATAGAGACATACAATCTCTACTACTGCTCTGTTCATGGTTTTGGTAGTTTGAATTATTATTATATTTTAAGAATCACAGATTGTAATATTTTATGTGGATGAATCATGCTGTGATTGTAATATGTAGATGAGGCATGCAGTGATCGTGATATTCTAAAGTTTCAAACTTTCTTTCTTTAGATAAGGCATACAGTGATTGTAATACTTTTTTAAATCATTGACTGTAATACTTTCTTTTTCTTTTTTTTTTTTTTTTTTTTTTTTTTGAGGAAGTGCACAAGTTGAATTATGTTGAAAATTTATAAAATTTTAAACCGCCAAACCGATTCGCATCCATCCGCCAAACCGCCAATCCGCTCAATCCACATCCGCCGGATTGGCGGACGGATGCGGATTGATTTTCTTCAATCCGCCAATTTGGCGGACAGATGGCGGATTGGAAGTTTCGTGGCCGCAACCGACCCGCGCCCACCCCTATTAATGATGTACACCAGGGATTAGAATAGAGAGGTCACCGCTATGAAAGTGCGTCTATGAGGCATACTTATGATAAGTGTACTAATACCACAAACACAAACAACTGTTCTAGTGCAAATATCACATGTGAGTATTTACCCAATAAACCCTTTTCATACAAGTCTACTATGTTCCCCAATTAACATATGCTTATATCATTACCATACTGGCACAAAATAAACATCAAGTGAAGTGGTGTAATCAAGTGCAACAAGTACAAACATGAATTATTTTTATAAATACCCTCATTTCCCAATTGGAATACAACATTGCCCTCAATGTAAGCAACTGTGAAGGAGATGGTAAAATGAGAGAGAGAGAGAGAGAGAGAGAGGATCTTACTAGACGGCGTAGGTGCACATCTAGGAAGATAGGGACGAACCAAATACACACACTCAGTTTTTTTTTGGACTATACAGTATTAAGGAAAAGAAAAAATGAAATAAAATAAAACAAAACAAAAACAAATAAAGAAATAAAACAAAGAAAATAGAATGGAGATCACTGATTTGGATCTGGCGGTGGTGGAAAATGCTGCTCAAATAGGGCATGCATCAGTGTTCAAGTCTCGAACGCCTCATCATGAACCCTAGCGCCAAGCTGATCAAACCGCTGCTCGCTCGACTCCCGGTATGTGTAAAAGTCAATTTGTAGAGATACAACTGACTGTTGATACCCATCAAAGACCATCTACGAGTGATCCCAATAGGCCTGATAGTCTGTTTGGAGATCAATCACAGATTGCTGAATCGTGACTTGATTATCTAAAAGAGCCTGATATTGCGCCCACGTTATACGGAATGGCGGTGGCGCTGGGGCTGGTGCCGTGACGGGCTCTATTGGAGCATCATTAGGATTGGTCGGGGCATCGGGGAGGAGTAGTGGAGGTGATAGGCGAGCAGTGGTTTGGTGCTAGTGGGTTTTACCATAAAGCGTTGGCGGCGGAAGCTGAATCTCATTGGGTTAGAGTGGGTATATCCCTTGGCCTTTTATAAGTGCAGTGATGAGGTTGGCGAAAGGGAGGGCCCATGTAGAATCGCCTCGAGTGTTGCACAACTTGACTTCATTAAGGATACGGAACATTTGGTTAAAGATCAAAATAGGGACGTCGATACAAAACCCGAAGTCAAATTGGTGCAAGGCACAGAGGAAGTCTCCTCCCCGCTCTTCCTTGTGGCCTAGAGGAATGACATTCTTTTTTAGAACCACATCAAGAAAGAGGAGGCGGCGTGGTAAGTTAGCCCCCCGGATACTAGTCCTGTTGTCATCATCTTGTCGTCCCTCATAAAATTCAGTCACCAGTGCCGGGACTATGAGTTCCCGAGTGAACACTAGGAACTATTCTTCATTGATAGTGTCCATGGAACAGTGGAGAACCTTGGTAATGGAAGTTGGTGTGACCACTAACTCTACCCTGTCCACAATAGACAAAAGAGCTCCCAGGGCCTCGTCGTTGGTGTACAGGTTCTGATAAAAGACTCACATAATGCGAGGATACGCCGGTTCAGTGACAGTGCAGATGCTCAGGAGGCCCCAGTCTTCAAGTTGTCGAATACTCCACGCAGTGGATTGATGGCGCCGAAAGAAGTCCACATCAAAGGATGTGTCACAGGCAATTGGTTTGTTGGCCCAAGTGTCGGTTAGTACATCCCTAGCGGCGTTGTTAACATTGCGAGGCCGTTTGGGTGCTCGGTGGGATGATGTAGACATATCTGGACAAAATAATACAACCAACACAATAAAAAATGTGGAACCATTATATCAACACTCATTAAATAGTGCATGTATGCACAAATCACTCAAAACCTCATTGTTGTCACACTACCAAATTACTTTTATTTCAATTGTTTTTATTTATTTATTTATTTTTGTTTGTATACTACAAAAAAAAAAAAAAAAAAAAACTTACACTAAGTTAGCATGAGACAAATTGACAAACACAAGTATGAAATACAAGGAATAAATAAATAAGAAAATAAAACAAAATAAAATAAAATAAAATAATCTAAGTTAGTAGAATAAAATAAAAATTCAAAAAATAAAAATAATAAAAAAAACTAAACCACTAAACAATTAAATCACTAAATAAAAATAAAACTAAATCACTCACTAAACAATTAAAACTAAACAACTACATTATATATATATATATATATATAACTGCAGCAAGCTATATTATTATTAGTATTATTATTGATTTTTTTTTTTTGGGCTGCACGTGCGGCGTGTCTGTTGGTTGCACGCCCAACATCAAATTTTGTTGTTGTATGTGAGGATGACAATGATGAACATGATGATGAATAAACCTCAAAAATAACCATTAAACTACTATATTACAACTAAAAACTAAGAAATCTAAACAAAAAGAGGGTGATTACCTTTAAAAAAAATAGGGAGAAAAGAAAGGAAGAAAAGAAAATGTAGATCCGTCGGAAAAAATGGCCGCCAGAAGGTCATCGGTCAGAAAATAGGGTGATGCTTCAGTGGGAAGGTAGTAGTGAGTGAAAGTTGAAGGAAGAAGGAAGAAGAAGTTAGTGATGGTGGGGTTTGATGGAGCTTATGAGTTTGTGAGGTTGAGAGAGAGAGAGAGAGAGAGAGAAGAAGAAGAAGAAGAAGAAGATGAAGATGAAGATGATGATGAGAGGTAGAGAGAGAGTGTAATCGGAAAAGTGAGGGTCAACAAGTGGGTCTAGGGTTTTTTTCTCAACAAAATTTTAATTTTTTTTTGTCAAGAAAAAAATAATAATAAAAATAAATAAATAAAAACCTGTAGATTTTATGTTTTTTTAAATAAGTAAAAATTAAATAAATAAATAAAAAGTAAATAAAGAAACTACCTTTTTTTTAATGAAAAATAAAAAAATAAGTAAATAAAAATAAATAATAAAATCTGCAGGTTTTTTTTTTTTTTTTGGACTGCTTGTGCGCCCAATTGGGCCGCACGAGTGCTTATTTTTGGGTTGTACAGCGGCGAAATTGGGCCTCTCGTGTGGCAGCTGTGGAGAATACTTTCGGGCCTAGGTTGCTCATGCGGTTGGTTTTTCCGCTCGTGCACTCCTTTTTTTTGTGTGTGTTATAGGCCGCTCGTGCGTCCATTTGGGCCATGCGAGTGCTAATTTATTGGCCGCTCTTGTGGTGGAAATGGGCCACTCCTGCGGTGTTAAAGCATTGTGCATTTGGGTTGGGCCGCTCATGTGGCCTGGTCCTCTGCTCGTGCGCCCATTTCTGGGACCGCCACTCGTGCGCCCGTGTAGGCCGCATGTGCGGTCTGGGCGAATTTTTATTTTTATTTTTGAAAATCTGAAGAGATTGAACATTACTTACCCAAGTACCACCCAAAACATTTCAAACCATTTCTACTTTCATTTTACATCCAAAATAAATATAGCATTTCAAAAATAACTAAATGCTCACCAAAGGTATAATCTTCACGCAAAAAACAAGGGTATTACTTTCTCCCTAACAGTGTTTGTAACTTTCCCTATTCTCCAACAGGGTGACAGACTAGATTGATTCGATATCCATAATCGAGACGCATAAAGCTAACTCGACCTACGGAACTGCCATACATAGTTTAAGCTAGGATGGTTTTGAAGCAATCTCTATACCCCTGAGTATTTAAACTAGACTCTAGTCTCGCAAATTCCAAACCTTTGCATTTTAGGCTTTGCTATTCGAACTCTAGTTTCCACTGTCTAAGTTGGTCTCCTAGGAACTCACTACAAACACAGTTAGGTGATTATACCAGATCGTCAGATGCTGTTTGGGCACAGCAAACACCAAAGGAATTACACCTTTTGTAACAACCCCGACTTGTGATTAGCTGGCTAACCATGATTAATTATGCCTGATAAGTAATTAAGGTGAAATTCTGAGGAAATTGCATCTGTGTTACATTATTTGTGCTCATATTTGTCTAATGTAGAAATATCTATTTGGATTTCTGTTTCGTTCTGTGAATTGAAGGCCTTATCGGCATTCGATTACGAAATTGACTTGGTTTATGTGTTATTTGGAATTTTTAGAATATTATGGCGGGTTTAATTGAAATTCGATTCGGAATAATTAAATTAGATTAATTAATGTCCAATTGAGTAGCTTAAGCACTAATTTAATTAAGCCACTAATTAAGCCTATATAAGGCCTATACACACCACTTGAGCCACCATTTTCTCATCATCTTTGAGCTTTCAAGAGACAAACGAGAGAGAGGGAGAGATATGAGAGATTGAGCACAACTAAAGAATTTGCTAAAAATTGAAGGGATTGGACTTAGAACAACAAGAATCAAGCTTCTAGTTCTCACATTGATAAGCTAAGGTAAGAATTCAAGCCTTTGATCTTGTTCTTGAGTTGATGAATTTATGAATTCTAGAGAATTGAGTGGTTTATTGTGAGAAGTGAGCTAAAACGAAAGAACATAGATCATACCATGCATGCATGTTCATTTGAGCACAATTTGAGGTTGTTTTAAAAGAATCTCCTCTTGCATGTCCTTATCTCGATCTTTTTCTAAGAATCCAACATGTTTTTGAGTTAGACACCTCATTGGATCATGTTTTGAAAGCTTGGAACTTGCACCTTTATATGCATGATATGTGATGTTATGTTTTGAAAGATTTGGGTTTTGTTTTGGATAATTGGCAAACTTTTGGGCCTTGATTTTGTGAAATGATTTTGAATTCACCATGGTTTCACCATTTACAAGTGTTTCCCATAGTTTCCTCAAGTTTTTGGCCCAAAAGACCATGTTTTACAACTTCGAATTTGAGTTTTGAGCTAAGAAGAGCAATCTAGAAATTCTATAATTCTACTCTCCGCTCAAGTGATGGATTCTCCGCTCGAGCAACCACTCTGCGATCTTGCATTTCTACTCGAGCAACTAGAAGTTCACTCGAGCGTGAAATGCAAGCTCTCAAAAGTTTCATGCTTTTGCAGATCGCTAGAGCGACAAGAGTTGCACTCGAGCAAGGACTTGAGTCTCATGCTCGAGCGACCGTCGAGCGTGAAAATCACACAACCAGTACTTTTTCAAAGTTTGAAAACTGCTCGAGCGGAGGAAGTTGCACTCGAGCGGCCCCTTATATGTTTACATGTTTGCTCAAGCGAAGGAAGTTGCGCTCGAGCGGGACCCCTATTTTCAGCAAGTTTGGTTAAGTGTTTCCAGGTGCATTTTGGTATTCTTATTGCATCCTAGGCATTCCTAAGCCAAGATTAAGACACTATTAATGAGAGTGAAGGCTAGAAGCACACTAAGAACAAAATGAAATGAGTTATGTACAATCCAAGCGTATGTTTCAATATATATATTTGTTATGATTGGTACAGGTCAAGCGCCGTGAGCGGTCGATCCATTGGTTTGCTGCCAAGCTATCTATGAAGCTATCTGTGAGTAATGACTTAGTAAAATTATGTTCAATATGAAATACTTTTTGAACATTATGATATGATATGAACTGTTTTTGAATGATACAAAAGGCTATCATGTGATTACATGAATGATGATCCACTTCTTTGAAATATTAATGTGGTAACCTTAGCAGAGGCCTTCGCCCAGGGGACATAATACCATGGCTTATGGTCACGAGGCCCTCGCCCGGGGAAGACAATACCGTGGCCCTCGCCCTCGCCCGAGGGAAATAATACTATGGCACAGGCCCTCGCCTAAGGGAAACAATACCATGGCCCATGTATGAGATATGTTACCCGGTACCGGAGATTCCAATGTGGAACTTAATAAGCTTGACCAAAGAGATATGTTTAATGCTAACGGATACACCACTCATTATATGAATATGTTTATGATTCTGTTTCTGATACAAATATGGTTATGCTTCTATTCAATAAGAGATTTGAAGTTATATTTGTGATGGACATCATTCATTTAAACCCTTTACTCTGTTATTATTCACTGGGCTTTCGCTCACTATTTATATTATGTATGTAGGTGACTAGGCGCGTGACTAGATTCAGAATTGAGGACCTAGCGTATCAGTTTTGTCAGTCAGCCATTGTGCCTCCGAGGAGGTTTCCTTTTGTGAGTGAGTCATGTTTAAATGGCTTGAGTTTAAGACCTTGTTTTCCTTTGGGTGTAGAACAAGTTTTCTGTTATCTGTATATTGTGTTAAGTCCTATTTGGCTATATCTGTAATGAATGTGACGAAGACTACTGCATATTGACGTCACGTATATGTGTATAAAGTTTAAAAAAATAATAATTTATGTCCCATATATGTCTCCACAGCTCAATGGACTATGTATGTTTCTATATTTGCTTCTTCAGCCCCTAATTATAAGTTATTTTGTTCAGAGGTTTTTTGTAATCCAAGAATTACTGGCTGGTTACGACACTAAACCCATAGGGGCGGGTTTGGGTCGTGACACCTTTAGAGGATTTAAAGTCTCCTAGACTCAAAACAAGTACTATGGAAGATATATTGGGTCCGTCAAGTGGACGACCTCAATCATCTCTCCTTTCTCAATACCATCCACATAGTGTTTCAATCTTTGGCCATTGACCTTGAAGGTCGTACCATCTTGTGGATTTTTAATTTCAACCGCCCCATGCGGAAAGACTTCTATAACCTTATATGGGCCATCCCACCGAGACCGAAGTTTACCTGGGAACAACTGCAATTTAGCATTGAATAGCCACACTTTTTGGTAAGGCTCGAAGGACTTACGAGAAATGTGTTTATCGTGAAATGCCTTAGTCCTAGCCTTGTAAATTTTAGAGCTCTCACATGCATCATTGCGGAGCTCCGCTAACTCATTAAGTTTGAGTTTCTAGTGGTCACAGGCTTTTGCCATATCAAAATTTAACTTTCTAATGGCCCACAAAGCCCGGCGTTCTAACTCAAAAAGGAGATGGCACGGTTGCCCAGACACAATCCTATATAGAGACATCCCGATGGGTGTCTTATATGCAGTGCGATAGGCCCAAAGTGCATCAACCAACCTAGTGGACCAATCTTTCATATCGGGCCTCACAGTTTTCTTGAGGATGTGTTTAACCTCCCTATTAGAAACCTCTACTTGACCACTAGTCTGAGGATGATAAGGAGTGCCAACTTTGTGAGTGATCATGTATTTGCGCACTAATGCCTTGAAGAATCAGTTGCAAAAATGTTTGCCACTGTCACAAATTATGGCACGTGGGAACCCAAAACGATAGAAAATGGTCTCATGGAGGAATTTAACCACCTTTGTGGTCATTCGTTTTGGTGGCCACTGCATCAAACCACTTGGAGACATAGTCCATAATCACCAAAATGTATTCAAATCCAAAAGATGGTAGAAAGAGACCCATGAAGTTGATGCCCCAAACATTAAAAATCTCAACAATCAAAATAGAGGTCATCAGCATCATATCTTGTCGTGACATAGAGCCCATGCATTGACAACGCTCACAAGCTCTACAGAAGTTATGGGCATCTTTGAAAATAGAGAGCTAGTAGAACCCACATTGTAAAACCTTGGCGGCCATTTTCTACCCACTGAAATGGCCGCCACATGCATGAGAGTGACAAAATGTGAGAATGCAATGGGTTTCACTCTCAGGCACACAACGTCGAATCACTTGATTCGGACAATACTTGAACAATTCTAGGACTTCCCATAAATAGTGCTTAACTTGTGAGAAAAATCGGTCTTTGTTTTGCTTAGACCAAGTTTTCGAAATTTGACCAACCGCCAAGTAATTCACCATGTGAGCAAACCACGAGAGGGTTACGTGTGATATCGCAAGAAGTTGTTTGTTCGGAAATGAGTCGTGCAAAACTAAGGGATCACTCACGTGCTCAATAAAGATGCAGGATAGATGATCCACAACTACATTCTCGGATCCCTTATTGTCTCAGATTTCTAGGTTAAACTCTTGAAGGAGTAAAATCCACCTAATCAACCTAGGTTTGGTCTCTTTTTTAGACAATAAGTACCGCAAAGCGGCATGGTCAGTGAACACAACGACTTTAGACCCTAGGAGGTAGGACCTGAACTTATCAAGTGCAAAGACAACAACTAGTAACTCTTTCTGAGTGATAGTGTAGTTTAATTGAGCATCATAAAGAGTATAACTAGCATAGGATATAACATGGGGCACTCTATTCACCCTTTGGCCTAAGACGGCACCAATGGCTAATTAGATGCATCGCACATGATCTCAAAAGGAAGGGACCACTCAGGAGATTGCATGATAGGGGTAGTAGAAAGGGCCGCTCGAAGTGTTTCAAATGCTTTCAAACATGCATCATCAAAGATAAATGGTTCGCCCTTAGCAAGTAAACTATACAAAGGACGAGATATGTTGCTAAAATCTTTGATGAATCTATGGTAAAAACCTGCATGCCCTAGGAAAAACCTAACTTGACGCACAGAAGTGGGTTGAGGAAGGCCTGCAATGAGGTCAACCTTAGCTTTGTCAACCTCTATACCGAGAGGGGACACAATGTGACCCAACAGTATACCCTCGCGAACAATAAAATGGCTCTTCTTCCAACTCAAAACAAGGTTTGTCTCTATATATTGAGTAAGTACATTAGTTAAGTTCTGGAGACATTCCTCAAAAGATGACCCAAACACGGAGAAGTCATCCATGAAAACCCCTAAAAATTTCTCCACAATGTCGGAGAAAATGGCCATCATACACTATTAAAAAGTCATTGGTGCATTGCATAGCCCAAAGGGCATGTGCCTATAAGCAAAAGTGCCAAAAGGACATGTGAAAGTGGTCTTTTTCTGGTCAGCGGGGTACATCAGGACTTGATTATACCCCGAGTAACCATCAAGAAAACAATAAAAACGCAGCCCCGCTAACCTCTCAAGAATTTGATCAATAAATGGCAAAGGAAAATGGTCTTTCCCAGTCATGGAATTCAATCTCCTATAATCAATGCACACTCGCCACTTAGTAGTGGTTTATGTGGGGACTAACTCTCCTCGCTTATTCTCAACAACAGTGATGCCCGATTTCTTGGGCACTACTTGTGTGGGACTCACCTACTTGCTATCCGAGATGGGGTCTATAATACCCGCATCTAACAATTTTAACACTTCTTGTTTCACCACCTCTTTCATATTAGGATTAAGCCTCTGTTGCATTTCACGAGAAGGTTTGGTGTCCTCCACTAGATGTATATAATGCATGCACACGGAGGGATCTATCCCTCTCAAATCAGCCACCGACCACCCTATAGCACTCCGATGTACCATGAGAACACTCACTAATTGACTCACTTGCTTTGCAGTCAAGTAAGATGTAATTATGACTGGTAAAGTATCCTGAAGCCCTAAAAATGCTTACTTGAGTGTGGCCAGGAGTGGCTTCAACTCAAGTGTAGGTGGTGTGAATAGGGATGGTATGGCAGGCTCTCTAGATAGAGGAGAAAGGGACTCAAACTGGACTTTCTACGGAGGAAAATTCAGTGCAGAAGAAGAATTAAGTGAGGCATTCACCTCCTCAACTGATCCGTCAATATCAAAATCCTCAAACCCAAAATGAGCTAGACAAGCCTCTAGAGGGTCCTGTACAAGAATGGAGGGTTAAGCCACTCCTATTGGATTTAAAAAAAAAAAAAACTACAAGAATAGAGGGTAAAGCCTCCTCCACAATCCCATCCACAGCATCCATAAACAAACACTCCTCTCTTTCATGGGGTTGTTGGGATGCTTAGAAAACATTGAGTTTCACTTGTATATTTCCAAATGAAACTTCCATAACTCCAGTACGACAATTAATACATGCATTGGCCGTAACAAAGAAATGTCGACCTAAGATCACCGGGATTTGTTTCCTAGAGCTGGCTACCGGTTCCATATCTAAAACCAAAAAGTCAACAGGAAAATAAAAACTATCGACCTTTACTAGCACATCCTCAATCATGCCACATGGCACTTTGAGGGACTAGTCAGGCAACTAGAAAGTAACAATAGTGGGCTTCAACTCGCCAAGCCCGAATTCTTCGTACACAGAGTATGACAACAAATTGACACTAGCCCCTAAATCTAACAAGGCCCTATCAATGAAATGGTCCCCTATAATGCATGCAATGGTTAGGGCATCCGGGTCTTTAAGCTTAAGGGGTGTGTCATTCAACAGAATGGAGCTTACTTGCTCCGTGAGCACGACCTTTTAGGACATTGTAGACACCCCATTTTTGACCGCCTTTACTACTTGGGCACCACTGAGTGATCACCCGATGATGAATTTGTATATGCTTGTCAAATGCTCGAATTCCTTAGTAGGAAGCCTCAGCTTTGAGCCTTAGAAATGTGCCAACTTTGCACCATTTTTTTAGACCAAAACAGCAACTTTTCAAGCCTGACCATCTGAGACCTGCAAGCCCACTAGTGGTCGGTTGGCTACTAATGGTGTACGGCCAACCCCTATTAGTGTTCTGCCGGCCACTTATGCAAAATCAGATATTTTTGGCCAGTTGTCTCCACAGATGCATGCACCATACCAACTGTATTTGTTTGGATATTTTCGAGAGTCTTTCATATATTTCTATATATAGATGACCCTCTCTTATGATATAGGGTTAGAAAAATTTTGTGGAGCAAAAGTTTGAAAAATATTTCTCTCTCTACATTTTTGTCTCTCTCTTGCAACTTAAATACTCTTGACCTAAACTCTTTGAACCAAACTTGGAGGGTTCTTTGCTAAGGTGTTTAAGCTTGCATTTTAGCTCTTGAGGGTGTAAATTGGTGGTTTATAATTCAAAAAGGATACTCCTCTTCAAGAGATATAATTCCTAGCTTTGTTTTCCTTATTTAGTTACTGTATTTATTGTTTTTAGGCTGTTTTTCACCTGTATTTTTGGGCTGAAACTTATGATTTAAAGACATTAAAGGTAGAAGGGTGGACCACCTTTCTTTGAAGCTTGCTTTCTAGGCTTTTGTCCTTGTGTTTCCCTTCCTTTCATCAACTTTTTTTTGAAATTTTTTCCATTGAATTTCAGAGTTTTTTAGAGGCTAAAAATCATATTTTGAAGTCCCAAAAATGGAGGGGTTACCCACCCTTCTCTTGGCTTGTTTACTAGCTTAAATTCTTCATTATTGTAGCTTACTCCTTTAGCTCTTTTGACTTCAATTCCAGCACTATTTTAGCCTATTTTAGGACTGTTTTAAGTTGTTCATGTCATTCATGCTTTGTTTGATAGGATTGTAGTGTAATAGTCCTCATAGGTTTGGTGTTTTAGGCCTTATACACCAATCTATTTCAGTTGATAGCATTTATTTAGAGCTTTCCATACTTGTGATCATCTTTAATCACCTTTGCATCTCTTTCATTTCTTGGCTTTTCATTTCCTTGAGAGTTGTTTCAACCGATTGGTTGTTTAAGCTTAAGACAGAGATCATTGTGCTTAATGGTTTAATCTCCTTGTAGGTTCATTACTAACAGCATGACATCTTTCTCATGCCCAAAACAACCATTTGTTTGATATTTCTCTCCATTAGTAGACTCAATCTTCATTATTGGACTTAATTGACTAAATGAATGGAAATGTAATTAAAATGAAGTAATAAAATTGGGGCTAAAATGGAATAAGATAATAATATGGTTTGGGGTTCAACCGGATGTTAGTTGAACCCATTGAGTCTTAGGCCATTTCGTACTTATTAGTGATGATAATGATTTGAGAGTCAAATGTCATTCGCTTCCCTTGATCCATCTCATGATAGGGAGGAGGTTTTGTTAGTCATTTGGTTTCCCTCATTGAGCTTTATCCAATCGAGCCATAGATCATCATGCAACAACTTTGTAATTATTGATGATTTGTGAATCGATTCTACCCCTCATTTGAGCAATTTCATGATAGGAAGAGGTAGAAAGGATGAATATCCCCTGGAAACACCCTGTTTCTGCTCTGTTAATTTTTTATTACAACAGGGCCATATTTACATTAGTGGCCGGTTGGCCACTATTTGTATCCGGCCATCCACTACTTTTGGCCGGCCAACCACTTTTGTGTCAGCAGGTAGTATTGTTTTCTTGCAAGGCAGAGCAAAAGCAAAGGCAAAACAGGTGCTTTTTCTAAAGGCAGAAACAGTCATGGCAGCAAAACAAAAGTGTTTTCGGGAGGATGTTCGCGTTGGCATGCATGGTTCACTACCCCACTTGAGTTCAATTAGTTGTTAATTTGTTAATTAAATTAGTTAATCCTACATGTAATAATTAGTGAATTCCCATTTGCAACTAATTAGTTAGTGTAATTAATTAGTTAATTTCAATTTGTAATAGTTAGCAAGCGTAGTTAGTTTATTTCATTTGGTTTTTAATAGTTAGTTAATTAGCTTAGCTAGGCTATTTATTCGAACCCTCTTGCGCCAGGGCAAACTTGTAATAATGTGTATGTCTTCCAACCCCACGTCTTGTTAGGGAAAATCGATGATTCCCCACAAGTAAATCAATCAATGGGAATAAAAACTAATGCGGAAAAATTAAATCAAAGGCAACACAAGAATTTTTACGTGGTTCCCTCAATGTGAGGTACGTCCACGGGATCGAAATCCGATTCCACTATCAACCAAAAGGTTTCGAAACGATTACAAACGAGACACTAATGGTCTCACAAAACCACCCTTAGGTGAATTCCAAATAATCACAAATAAACAAAGAGGAAAGACCTCACCAAATAGATGAACCAAAATCTTCTGAAACAGAGTTAAAGAAGACCCAAAATAACGAACCAAATCAACACCCACTAACCAATGATGCACAACAACAATGAACCATCAATTGAACTTACGCCCAAAAAAAAAACGTTTGGCTCCCGAATCTATGTGGCTGTCGCAGTGTGTCACTTGGGAAAAATGATACAAAATAATATATTGGATCTAGGGTTTTTTATCAAACCTTAGTTGTTTCCAAATTAGATTGGGTCTCCTCAAATTAAATATAATATATTATAATTAATACTAAGCCAAATTAAAACTCTTTTTCCAAATCCAATTGGGTCCCACACTCCAATAAGGAGGTATACCCAACAATTCTCCCCCTACCGACTTAGGTGGAGACATCAACCATACCCGCCAAAGTTTGACACTTTAAATGTTTGTCCATCGACAAAGTCTTTGTCAACATATCCGAGATATTATCATCTGTGTGAACCTTTTCGAGTTGTAACATTTTCGAGTCTAACACATCACGAATCCAATGGTATCTCACATCAATGTGTTTCGATCTCGAATGAAAGTTAGAATTTTTACTCAAGTGAATAGCACTTTGACTATCACAATAAAACATATGCTTTTCTTGCTTCAAACCTAACTCTTGCAAAAATTTCTTCAACCATAAATCTTCTTTGCAAGCTTCCGTAATGGCAATAAATTCAGCTTCGGTAGTTGAGAGAGCAACACATTTTTGTAATTTAGATTGCCATGCCACAGCTCCCCCTGCAAAAGTCATCAAATACCCCGAAGTAGATTTTCTAGAATCAACATCACCAGCCATGTCAGAATCTGTGAACCCATCAAGCATCGGCTTACCATCCCCAAAACACAAACACACATTCGAAGTCCCTCAAAGATACTTTAGAATCCATTTTACCGCTGCCCAATGTTCTTTACCTGGATTAGAGAGAAAACAACTCACCACACCAACTGCGTGAGCAATATCCGGCCTTGTACAAACCATGGCGTACATCAATGAACCAATTGCTGAAGCATAAGGAACTTTCAACATCTCTTCTTTGTCTTTCTCACTTGTAGGACATTGATTCGAACTAAGTTTGAAGTAACCCGCAAGTGGACAACCAACCAACTTTGCTTTATTCATGTTGAAACCTCTCAACAACTTTTTCAATGTAGCTTTCTTGAGACAACCAAATCAGCCCCTTTTTGCGATCATGAACAATTTTCATACCAAGTATTTGCTTTGCCGGCTCCAAATCTTTCATAGCAAAAGATTTACTCAACTCTAACTTCAACCTGTTTATCATGGTAGAATCTTGGCCCACAATTAGCATGTCATCAACATAAAGCAAAAGAATAATAAATTTACCATCCGGAAAATTTTTCACAAACACACAATGGTCCGAAGTGGTTTTAGAAAAACCATTATTCATCATGAAAGAGTCAAATTTTTTGTACCAATGCCGCGGAGCTTGCTTGAGACCATACAAACTTTTCTTCAATTTGCAAACAAATTTCTTTTACCCTTTCTCCACAAAACCTTCTGGTTGCTCCATGTAAATTTCTTTTTCAAGATCACCATGAAGAAATGCGGTATTCACATCAAGTTGCTCAACTTCAAGGTTCATGCTTGTAGCCATGCCAAGTACAACCCGAATAGAAGACATCTTCACAACCGGCGAGAAAATCTCATTAAAGTCAATACCTTTCTTTTGCCCAAAGCCTTTCACAACAAGACGTGCTTTGTACCTCAGATTCTTCATATCATTCTTCAATTTAAAAACCCACTTATTTTTCAGAATTTTCTTCCCCTTAGGCAACTTCACTAAGTCATAGGTGTGATTTTCAAGTAAGGAGTTCATCTCCTCTTTCATGGCCTTTTTCCAATCACCTTTCTTTGCAAGCTCAATTGCTTCTTGGTAGCTCTCCGGCTCCCTTTGATCAGAAATCAATACAAATTAATTGGGAGGATACTTTCTTGAAGGTTTCCGGTCCCTTGTAGATTTCCTCAACTCAAGTTGTGGTGGCGGTTCTTGAGTTGGATGCTCTTCCTCAATTTCTGGCTCAACTTCATTAGGATTAGCATCATCCTCCACATCTTCAATAGGTGGCTGCACATCTCCCTCATTTTCATCATCAACTGAAGATGAAGGAGATGGATCCATGTCAATGAGATCATTAGTTTTTGGCTCCGGTTGATCACCTTTGCCAAAGTCTTCAATTGTTTGGTCTTCAAGAAACACAACATCACGGCTGCGAATGACTTTCTTGTCGACCGGATCCCACAATCTATACCCAAATTCATCACGCCTATAGCCAAGAAAAATACATTGTCTTGACTTACTATCAAGCTTGGACCTCTCATCCTTTGGAATGTGAACAAAAGTTCGGTAACCAAACACTGTCAAGTGCTCATAAGACACATCTTTGCCAGTCCAAACTCTTTCAGGAACATCACCATTCAAAGGATAGCAAGGAGACAAATTGATTACGTCAATCGCTGTACTCAGTGCCTCACCCCAAAAGGATCTTGGCAATTTAGCTTGTGATAGCAAACACCTTGTTCTTTCTATAATGGTGCGGTTCATCCTCTCGGCAACGCCATTTTGTTGAGAAGTCTTTCTTAATTTTGGTGCCGAATACCTTGGCTGCGACAATACTCATCAAATGGCCCAATGTATTCACCACCATTATCTAATCGGATGCACTTCAATTTCTGTCTTGTTTCTCTTTCAACCATGGCCTAAAAATGCTTAAATACTTCTAGAACTTGATCTTTAGTTTTTAGTAGAAAAGCCCAAACTTTCCTTGAATAATCATCAATGAAAGTAACAAAATAAAGTGCACCACCATGTGTTCTAACTTTTAAAGGACCACAAACATCCGAATGAATCAATTCCAACACATTTTCTTTTCTAGAAGCAACATTTTTATGAAAAGAAACTCTATGTTGTTTACCCGCCAAACAATGAACACAAGTTTTAAGATGTGTACCTTTCAAACCAGGTAAAAGCTCTTTCTTGAACAAAACTTGTAGCCCCTTTTCACTCATATGGCCAAGCCGCTTGTGCCACAAGTCAATAGAAGTATCATTTTCAAGTGCATTGACAACACCTTTACAAATTTTTCCTTGCATCGAATAAAGTGTATGAGTCTTCTTGCACTTAGCCACCACCAAAGAACCCTTTGTGAGCTTCCATATTCCATCACCAAATTTGTTGTTGAAGCCTTCATCATCTAGCTTCCCAGTAGAGATCAAATTGAGGCGAATGTCGGGAACATGCCTCACATCTTTAAGCAACAATTTGCAGCCCAAATTTGTTTCCAAGCAAACATCACCCATGCCAATAATCTTGGACAAACCTTCATTACCCACTCGAACAGAACCATAATCTCCTGCAGTGTAGGTAGTGAAGAAATCAACTCAAGAAGTCACATGAAAAGAAGTACCAGAATCAATCACCCAACTGCTCTCTTGGCCCACAAAATTGATACAATCATCTTCACAAACGACCATGAGATCATCGGTAGTAACTACCGTTGTGTCTTCTTGCTTCTTATCCACACTTTTGTCACGCCTTTTCTCCTTATTCTTGAGCTTTCGGCATTCCCGCTTCATGTGCCCTTTCTCATGGCAATAATAGCACTCAATGTCTTTCTTTGAAAAAGAACCATCCTTTGATTTGTCACGGCTTTGATCACGACCACGAGGAGTCTTACTCCTCCCCCTTGTTTTGCTTCGGCCTCTCACAACAAATGCTTCCGAATGAGAGGAACCCACTGATTTTCTTCTGGTTTCTTCATTCAATAGGCTACTAGTGACTTGGCCCATTGTGACAACTCCATCGGGCGCCGAATTACTAACCGTCACAAGCAAAGTCTCCCAACTTTCAGGTAAAGAACTAAGTAGCATCAAAGCCTACAACTCATCATCAAAAATAATTTTCATAGAATCAAGTTGGTTAACAATACTCTTTATTTCATTCAGATGTTCCGGAATAGGGCTGTCCTCTTTATATTTTAAATTAACCAACTTATGAAACAAAAAGGCTTTATTTGTGGCTGATTTTCTATCATAAAGACTCTAATTTTTTTCATAAATCATGTGCCAAAGTTTCAGTAGCAATATGATGAAACACACTGTCATCAATCCATTGACGGATAACACCAACGGCTTTTCGATTAAGCCTCTTCCATTCATCATCTTTCATATCATCAGGTTTGCCACTATCACCCTCAATAGGCCCATATAAATCTTTACAAAATAATAGGTCCTCCATTTTAGTTTTCCAAGTTACCCAATTGCTTCCATTGAAGCTAGACATACGACCCACATTCTCCTCCATTGATTTACACAAATAAATAGATCCAAATAAACCGTATGCTCTGATACCAGTTGTTAGGGAAAATCGATGATTCCCCACAAGTAAATCAATCAATGGGAATAAAAATTAATGCGGAAAAATTAAATTAAAGGCAACACAAAAATTTTTACGTGGTTCCCTCAATGTGAGGTACGTCCACGGGATCGAAATCTGATTTCACTATCAACCAAAAGGTTTCGAAACGATTACAAACGAGACACTAATGGTCTCACAAAACCACCCTTAGGTGAATTCCAAATAATCACAAATAAATAAAGAGGAAAGACTTCACCAAATAGATGAACCAAAATCTTCTGAAACAGAGTTGAAGAAAACCCAAAATAACGAACCAAATCAACACCCACTAACCAATGATGCACAACAACAATGAACCATCAATTGAACTTATGCCCCAAGAATCAACGTTTGGCTCCCGAATCTATGTGGCTGCCGCAGTGTGTCACTTGGGAAAAATGATACAAAATAATATATTGGATCTAGGGTTTTTTTTATCAAACCTTAGTTGTTTCTAAATTAGATTGGGTCTTCTCAAATTAAATATAATATATTATAATTAATACTAAACCAAATTAAAACTCTTTTTCCAAAACCAATTGGGTCCCACACTCCAATAAGGAGGTATACCCAACACATCTTTCTCCCTTTTATTTACCCGCTTATGATGTATAGTTTAGAGCATCACATTTCATTTAGCATTGCATCCATGTATCTTGCATGCATTAGACTCGGTTCATCATGTTAGCAAGCATTGTCATTTAAATACTTCTTTGAAAATGTACTTAAGCCGCATGCTATCAAATTGATTCACATGCTATATTTGTAGCCGAGTCTATTAATTGCATTTTGCATGTTTTGCATTAGTCATTTTGCATCATTAGGATCATGCCTTTTTCCTAACTCTTTTATCTCTTTTTAGCTTGCCTTGGAGTACTAGGTGAGCACTTATTGCTTTAGCATATTGCATGAGTATTAGTGTTGCCATGTTAAGCATGATTACCATTAGGCTAAGTGTTTAAGTGATATACTTGTTTGAATGCCTGTGGGTGAAGGCTAATTGCTCAAATTGGGATGATTTGATCAAATGTACATATGAGATCATTTTAAGTGGTACATGTTCAAAACAATTTTCAAACAAACATAAAATCAAGTGTTCCAATTTTTGCAAATTAGTCTATACTTGTGTGCATCACATGGTAATGCTAGCCTAAATAATCGGAACAAGAGCATATAATGTAAATAAGAATCACATCATGATTAGTAGAGGCCCGATTTTTGATTGGACGAGCGGGGGTGCTCAAATCATGACCTTCCCCTCTCGTACCTAAGTTCCCGAGCCAAGACATTCTGGTAATGACGGATAAGTGGCCTTTGGCACGAGTCTCATGTTTTCTAAATTTTTCAGAAAAATATTTAGGTGGCGATTATGTAATTTGGCAAAGCAGTCCATTTTTGGCTTTTTTGATTCAAAATTGATTTTCTAAAAGATTTGCCAGATTTGGACTTATTTGTATTTATCTATTTCACATTGCACTTGTGAAATCAGATTCAGAACCATGAGAGTCTGAACTGTAGGGCTAGTCGTATCCAAAAGGAGCACGAAAAGCAAGTTACGGTTTCTGGCGACTCTGCTGGGGAATTTAGAGAACTTGACTTGAAATTTATGATGTGAATTTTTATCTACAAATATATGTTCTTTGCATTGCATTTGCATTGGTGCGTTAAGTTACTGTGTTTGCCATCTGCTATTCTTGGATGGTTTGTCGGAGACTTGCCCAAAAGGCTTACCAAAAGGCTGATCGGTCATGGGCTCTGCCATGTTGGGAACACAACCCTTGGATCTGGACTACTGCTGTACCGTTTGATCCTCTTTTCACTTCTCGGTGTTAGGTGTGAGAGGTATATTAGGTAATCTTATTGAGGTACCCTTTTGACCAATCAACCTAATTGCATATAGAAAAGCCATAGAGATTGTTCCAAACTAGGATAGGACACTCACCTGAATGCAGGATTGCGTGAAACCTCTTGATTGAAATAGTGAACTCTAGTTCATGACAAAAACTAGGATAGGGCTCATAGGGGTGTTTTGGCTCTTTCTTAACTGATATGTGCTTTATAGTGAAACTGTGTAGGAGTGTGCATATCAGTGATACAGTTGGTATCTGTTTTGGGGACAGAATTCAGTGTGGAGTACAGTCCTACAGCTTTGATCATGTCTGTATTGATAACATCTTAGCTGAGGTGTTGTGCAGTTTCTGATTACTACTTTTTTGCTTTATTTCTTTTGCTAGGTAGTTTAAAACCATAGCTTTAGAAAGTTCGGATATCCCCCAAGTACTCTGGATCCGAGTCGAAAGGCTTTACAAAGCCGGGGATCTTGTTTGGGGACAACTTGTTTTTACCTCACTCTCATCGGTTACAAGACGGAGAAGAATCATACAAAGTTCACCAGTCTAATTCTTACAGCAATCACCTCTTAGCTCGCCTATGTTCAGTCTGGTCCAAGAACAGTGAGCTACTTCCAGTTCAGCTCAAGAAAGGTCACCCATTCCAATGGCATAGTATCCCCTAGCCAATATAGGGGAATTAATACTCCAGTTGCAGCAAACAGTAGAAGCACTATAGCAGGATGCAGCCCGTCAGGCTGAGGTCATAACCAGGCTACAGTAACAGCCACTGTAGCCGGTCGTAGCCTCTGCATCCTGTGTATCCACTACAGCTATCCCTGCACTTGGAGCCACTGCTAATACTACCAATGTTCAAGAAAATGAAGGTAATCCAGCAGAACCTATCTCGGCACAAGCTTCCAAAGCCCCGATTTATCAGACCGAGGCACCATTCGAGTTTGAGGTTAACCCAACTACACTCAAGCTTAAAAAACTAGAGAAATTGTTTAAAAGAGCGCAAGGGGTTAACTCCATCTCAGACATAGAGGATGGATACACTGATTCTGCGGTTACATTGTCGAATTGGTTTAAGATGCCGCACATTGATCGTTTTGACAGTTATGGGGATCCAATGGTTCGCTTGCGACTGTTTTCTGATATCTTATAGCTGATGGGCTTAACCAAACTATAGAAGCTGTCTCTCTTTGGTCACACCATGTTAGGCATAGTGGCCATTTGGTATGCTAAGTTGGAAGATTTCGTTAAACAAAATTGAGAGGAGATGGTCGAAGCCTTCATTGTTCAGTTTACAATACGTAAATTGAGGTTACAACTCGTGATCTTGAAGCAATGCGTCAAGAGCCGAAAGAGGGTTTCTCTAAGTTCATGACAAGATGGAGGGCCAAAGCCTCGATGATGACTACTCAACCTTCAGAAAAGGATCAAACAAGAATGCTTGTCCAGAATCTACATGGCAAGTTGCTACAGAAGATGATTGTTCTACCTCTATTTACCTTCATAGAACTTTATGAAATAGGAGTGCAAATCGAAGATGCTATGAAACAGGGGCTTATTACAGATAAGAATGAGCCGACCAAGAGGCCATTTGTTCATAGTTCTAATGCTGCTAGTAGTAGCACTGCTACGAGGCCATCAGATGTAAGTGTTGTCATCGCAACCAAGACCGTCGACCCCTTCGCCAACATAGGCTCACAAACATCATCCAACCTTACCCAACCTCAGAGGACTTTTAACCAACTATACATGACCCCATCCACAGCCATGAAGGTGCATGTCAAAAGGGGCACCTAAAGCCCTTAGAACCTTGTCCACTGCCTAACCCCCTTCTACCCAAACACAACCCCACAAAATACTTTGCGTTTCACCAACAGCATGGTCATGACACTGACCAGTGCTTCTGATTACGTCATGAGATTCAGGATCTCATTGATAACAAGGTGATCACTTCACTTTAGAAATTAAATGTAACCACAAATCCACTCCCAGCCCATAATCAAGTCCCCCCACCTAGAAATCTTAACTTGATCTATACACTGGCCACCGTATATGACCCCAGTGTACATATTACCTCTTCTCATCTGCCAAAACCAATGTTGTTCATTCCTGAGGGCACAAATTTGTGCATGATGGACGCATTTAAGCCACAACTCGAGCCTCGCAATATGGTGACAATACTGTGTGGTAAAGGAAGGTTTAGTTTTGGAGGGAGATACTAGTTTGTTGTTAGAGTGTCCTGGGGCCTTATCTGAGCGGGTGTATGACCCGAGTTGTTATATCGTGCCAACCACTCAAACTAGGCCTGAAGTGGTGCTACCAACCTTGGTAGGCATTAATGTAGTTAGGGAGGATGGCTCGAACCAAGGGTTGGATGATTTGGTAGATCTTGAAGAAGATCTTGACAACCTATAGTTCTTTGATGAGCATGATCAGGGAGATGTACAGATTGGGTGGTTCGACCTAAAAGGATCAACTGATAACACCATATGGTTGAGTGATAAGCCAGACAAAAAAGAAGAAACAGGGGTAAAACCAAAGGGGAAGAAAGAGGAGGTAGCTGCAGTGGCCAAAAATTTAACGAGAAAGGAAAATTGCTAGAGGTATGCAGGAAACTTGAGTCAAAAAGTAGGGGCTGTGAATACCACAGACACTAAACAGGAAGTTGTATTGAGGCAGTTTGAGAGAGAAAGAGTTGATGACAGTCAGAGAACTGCAACCACATGTCACCTTGAGGGAAGCACTTGTACTGTGAAGATGATTCAGGTGAAGCCGAACAACTGTTTGTCGACAGCTGATAGCGAGTGATTGGATGACAATGATTTGTGTCTAGCCCATATTGACGAAGATTTGGGAGGCTGCCCCTCGAATAATACATGTTATGCTGAGGAAATAGACCATCTTACTCGCAATGGATAGTATTTTAAGCCGCTACACCTGGATCAAGCAGAGGCGTCTGGAAAGGACAAAAAGGCCGAGAAACAGAAGGAGAAGCAACTAGAATAAGAATTAGTGCTGAAATAGCTCAAGAAAATCCAAGCTGACATCTCTATATGGGGTTTTCTTATGGCCTCACGAGTGCACTGGTAGGCAATATTGTCAACAATGGACAAAGCTAAATTGTCCATTGATACTACACGCGAGCAACTCGTGGGCCTGGTCTTTCCAGGTGGTGCCAAGCCAATGCTCACTTTCTCAGAAAAAGAGCTGTTGCTGGAAAGGTCAGCTCACAACAAGCCGTTATACATTTCTATGGAATATAGGGAGAAGTGGGTACCAGTGGTGTTGGTAGATACTGTTTTTTCCATTAACGTTTGTCCGTCTCGTACCACCTACGTAATTGGCCTTAAACCGGTAGACTTTGTTCCCATAGCCTAGATGATACGGATATATGATAATACAAACCGAGAGGTCATAGGCATGGTGAAAGTACAAGTCCAGGTAGGCCCAGCTGAGTAAGAGATCGAGTTTCACATCCTGAATGTTCTGGCTACCTTTAACCTGTTATTAGGGAGGCCTTGGTTACATCACGTAAAGGCTGTGTCCTTCACCCTCCATCAAATGTTGAAGTATCCTCATGAGGGAAGAGTGGCAATTGTTTTTGAGAACTCATCTATCCATCCATCTCTGGAGGTGACTACTCCAGTGCTAGAGATCAATCATGGCGACGAAGATGTATTTCTTTCGGGATTCACTCTGGCTGAAGCCTGGATAGTGTAGACAATTCTAGCCGCGGACGAAGGCATGTATGTCAGTGCCCAATCTATCTACTTCATGAACAAGTTGCGGCATGTTCCAGGAATAGGGCTCGAAAAAAGTGGGCGAAAAGGTGTTGTAGAATTAACAAAGGTGCCACACAACCCACATGCCTTTGGACTGGGCTATGTGCCCACCAAAGAGGACTAGATAAGAAAGGGAGAAAAAATGAAGGGCAGAACCAAAGCCAAAAGAGTTGGAAAACCTTATGAGCTCGTCCATAGACCAATCCGAGGGACGTTCAATGGCCGTTTTGTTCGAAAAAGAGAGGATTTCCCTTTTTGTGGCTTTTCCGAGCCTTGGGTAAATTCCTCAAAGAAACGCGTCCCCGGATTCAAGATTTTCTTTGATCTGTAACTACAGGACAGTGATGAGGAAGGAGCCGAACCAAACATCATAGTTAGCCAGAGCACAGAAGATGACTCAAACAACAACGAGGCTGAAGTAGGGGCGGCACTGGCCAATCTCCTAACAGATCTTGCGGCTGACCTAGAGAACTTGGGGGATAACTTTACTGTCTCCATGATTGGGGAAGGATCGGGCGTGGACCCAATCTCTGGAATTTTGGATGTATTAAGGGCACTACATCTTACTTGGTAACTAGAAGAAGATTATCTTTCCAATTCCGAATTGGGGTGATGAGCCAAAATCTGATTTCACTGAGTCTGTAGGGGTCTGTATCAGATTCAAGTCAGTTTGAGAAATCTGAGTCTGGTACTTCTGGAGATGGTAACTCGGATACCAAAGTCTTGTCTAGATCTTCATTCACCTTTTCTTTTGAGTTTGTAACCGCAAATCTGGACCTTTTGAATAAGAACGCTGCAGATTTTGTGTACTTTTCTATGCCGTTGGTTTATTGTATTGACCAAGATTTTCAGAATTTTAATGAAAACGAAGAGGAAGAAATTCCTCTGACTTTGAAAAACTTGATTAATCGAGAGGATGAGAGGTTTGTAAAGCCTTGTTTTGATAAATCATTGCCATTAATGTGGGTACTGAGAAGCATCCACGCTTATTCTAGATCGGGTCCGCGTTGTCTTTGGAGGAATGTGAGCGTTTAATCGCTTTATTAAAAGATTTCAAAGATGTTTTCCTGTGGTCTTATGAAGACATGCCTACAATCAATCTTGAGATTGTACAGCACTGGATCCCTCTCGACCCCGAGGCTCGACCAGTCAAGCAGAAGCTATGCAGAATTCGTTCGGATTAGGCACTGAAAATCAAGGAAGAGGTCACCAAGCAAATTGATGCAGGATTCTTGTTAATGTCAAAGTGTCTGACCTGGTTGGCCAATATCGTTCTAGTGCCGAAGAATGATGGCATAATTCGGGTTTGTGTCGACTTTCGGGATTTGAACAGAGCCAGCCTGAAGAATGATTTCCCACTGTCGCATATTGATAAGTTGGTAGACTTCATTGCGGGCCATGCATTGCTATCATTTATGGATGAGTTTTTTGGGTATAACCAGATTCTGATGGTACTCGAGGATAGAGAAAAGACGGGTTTCACCACTCCGTGGGGCACCAATTGCTACCAAGTCATGCCTTTTGGGTTGAAAAATACTGGGGCTACCTATCAGAGGGCTGTGACCACCATTCTACATGACATGATCCACAAAGAGGTTGAAGTGTATGTGGACGACATGCTCGTCAAGTCCAATATGCGAGAAGGCCACTACACCACGCTGGAGAAATTTTTTCAACGGATCAGAGAATATAGATTGAGACTGAACTCGCAGAAATGCACCTTCGGCGTAACAGCAGGGAAAATGTTGGGCTTTCTGATTACGTAGAGGGGAATTGAAGTAGATTCTTCCAAAATTAAGGCCATCTTAGAAATGCCACCACCAAGGACTGAAAAGGAGGTGCGTGGCTTTCTGGGTAAAATGCAATTCATAAAACAGTTTATCTTCAAATTAACCGTGACTTGTGAACTACAATTTGGTCTTCTTTAGAAAGGGAAGAAATTTCGATAAGATGATCGATGTTAGTTTGCCTTTGAGTAGGTCAAGCAGTATCTCCAGAACCCACCTGTGTTGTCGTCACTAGAGCCGAGAAAGCCTCTAATTCTGTACTTGTCAATGACCGAGTCGACCATGGGGTGCATGCTAGCTCAAGAATTTGAAGATAGGGTGGAGAAGGCCATCTATTGCTTGAGCAAGAAGATGCTAGACTACGAGACCCATTATACTCCCTTTGAGAAAGCTTACTTAGCCTTGGTATGGGCCGCCCGGAAGTTGAGACACTACTTGTTAGCTCACTCTATAATCTTGGTTTCGAGGTTAGATCCCATTAAATATCTCTTTGAGAAACCAGCGCTTACGGGTAGGCTAGCTCGTTGGCTGCTTCTTTTCTCTGAATTTGATCTCAAATATGTTACATGCAAGTCAGTTAAAGGAAGACTGATAGCGGAATTCTTAGAAGATCACCCAGTAGAAGGAGATGAGGTGGTGGGATATTTGTTCCTAGATGAAGATGTTCTGCAAGTGGAAAAGGAAACGTGGATGATGTATTTTGATAGAGCGTCTAATCAGTATAGTTATGGGATTGGTGTGTTGCTGATAGCACCCGACAACTCCCATTTACCCTTAGCTTTCAAACTCCGATTCAAAGTGTCCAACAATGAAGCAGAATATTAAGCGTATATTTCTGGTTTGGAAGCTGCCCTAGAACTAAGGGCAATGAGGTTGGATGTCATCAGGGACTCGAACTTGGTTGTTTCTCAAGCAAATGGAGACTGGAGAGCCAAAGAAGAGAAAATGAAGGTTTACCATCAGTCCTTGGATATGCTGATTCTGAGGTTTAAAAAATTGACATTCACACACCTGCTTAGAGAGAACAATTGATTCGTTAATGTTGTAGCAACTTTATCTTCTATGGTAGACATCTCGTTTGAAGTCAAAATGCGGTTGATCATCATCGAGCAGAAATACACGCCGACCTATGAAACCATCGCCGTGATAGATGACGTTTAAGACAAAAAACCTTGGTATTATGATATTTGGAATTTCCTAGAAAAGGAGATATATCCACCAGGGGCAAATGCCAAAGACAAAAGAGGGATACGGTGTCTGGCTGTCCATTTCATCATCTATAGGGGTAAACTGTATAAATAAGGCCATTTAGGAATGCACAAGCTATGCATTGAAGAAGAGGAATCGAAGCGCCTTATGGAAGCCATCCATGGAAGAGAGTATGGGGTGCATATCAATGGTGTGATGTTAGCTCAGAAGATCCTCAGACAAAGTTATTACTGGTCAACTATGGAGGAGGATTGCATTGGTTTTGTACGACGATGCCACAAATGTCAAATCTATGCCAATCGTATGAATATCCCACCGTCAAAGCTCTACAACATGACTTTGCTATGACCTTTCTTAGTCTGGGGAATTGATGTTATCAGCGCAGTCACGCCAAAAGGGTCAAATGGACATGAGTTCATTCTGGTGGCGATTGATTTTTTTACGAAGTGGGTGGAAGTTCAATCCTATGTTGTGCTGAAGGCATCGCATGTAGCCAAGTTTATCAGAAACAACATCATCTGCCGGTATGGGGTTTCGAATGAAATTAGCTCAGATAACGGCTCGCACTTCAAGAAAGGTGGTGGATTTGCTTGAAAAATACAACGTGGCCTTTCACAAGTCATCAACTTATAGACCACAGACTAATGGAGCTGTTGAGGCCGCCAACAAGAATATTAAGAATATCTTGCGGAAGATAGTTGAGGCCTACAGAACGTCGATTCGGACATCTACAGGGGCAACCCCATATTCTCTTGCCTATGGGATGGAGGCCGTTCTGCCAATTGAAATTGAAGTACCATCACTGCGAATTATGGCTGAGTGTCAAATAGTAGAGGCGGATTTGCAACAGAGTAGGTTTGAGGAGTTGATACTATTTGATGAGAGAAGACTAAAGGCATTGTATCATGTTCAGGGCTACCAACGTAGGATTGCTAGGGCTTTTAACAAGAAGGTCAAGTTTAGAAATCTCAAGGAATGAGACATGGTACTGAAAGACAACCGAGCTTCCATCCATGACCCTAGGTGCAAGTTCAGACCCAATTGGTCCTTACATTATCAAATCTATTTGGTCAGGAGGGGCGATCATCCTTATGGACCTAGATGTCTTGCAGTTTTCATAGCTGATCAATATGGACAAGTTAAAGAAATACTATTCCTAAGAGGCTCAGTAGGTCGAAAACCTGGCAGGGCGACATAGGCAAAAGTTAGAGCATGAAAAATTAGAAATAAAAAAAAATTGAGCTCGCAAGGTTGAAAACCCTAAAGGGAGACTTTGGAAAAAGTTAGAGCTCAAAAGGAGAGAGTTAATACTAGAGTGAACCAAAACCGAACTACGTTAGGCGTAGGTAACTTCATCTCGAAGTTTGGCCATAATCATCTCCAACTCAACTGTTCTATTCGTTCATTTGATCGGGCCATCTTTCTCTATTATCAGCTTGGTTATGTGATCTTCAGTATGGTAGCAGAAGGGCCGATATGAATGCAGTTATGGGCAGTTGCGATCGATTGATTCGGGGCTGTACATCATGAGGATTGATTCTGTACGTGTCAAGCAGTGATCATTCCCGAAAATTATTTTGAAATTTTTTAATAAAAGTTGATTTTTGTCAAAATTCCTTTACAACTTAGACTATTTTGGGACCAAAAAGAAAATTTTCAGTGCTCACAACTTTAATTCCATTGATTTCAACACAAGTACATTCTCCAATTCTCTGATTTGAATCAAAGTTATTTTTACATCATAAAACTTGAAAAGAAAAGTCAAAGCAATAAACTAGGGGCATAGATGAGTTAGGTGTTCCTGCGTCCTTTGTTCGTGCTCGCGACAGTCTCTGCTGTGGAAGTTGGCCCAACTTGTGCCTCGTCCTCGAGCCAAGCCAAGCACTTTCCAAATAGGGCATAATTGAAGCTAAGGGTAAGGACCAGAAGCTCTCTCCTCCTCCAAGCAATGAGGTATCGAGGCAAGTGTGAACCATGAAGTGGGAATGGGGCCGGGTATTCTACCCCCTCATCTGGCCGGGTCTAATCATGTCCAAATTGGCATTGGAATCAGAAAGGGAAGTAAAACACGCAGTGCATGAGGCCAATGAACTGTATGCCCAGTTGTCAGGTCATGCTGTAGCTTATTTCACTTAAGTCAAGCCAGGGGGAACGCCAAGCTATGTTAACTGCCGTTCTGTTGTACATCCAATTGCACCACCATCCCTCATTGGGAAAATCCACTAGCCGTTGGTGGAAAAAGTAAGCTCGGACTGAATATTCAGGGCAAGGATCCACCTCTTTCAGCTTATCCATGAGCCATACCTGGAAAGGGATGAAAAAGAAGAGAGATTTAAGAATAGAAAGGTGTACGTTGAGAGAAAAGTAAGAAAATGGCTTTGAGAGAAAAATAGAGCGTGAGTGCCGAGTGATGTAAGAATCATATATATAAGGAATTGTGGGAAACAATACTTGGAGCAGTAGTGGACTCCCCGCAAATCTGGTGGTCTCTCACCGATGAAAGGTATCCAAACCCATCAAGGTCTCGGCCAGTGTTAAGCCAATGCAACTCTTACCCTCTTTCAGGCATTGGGCTACTTCGACTAGTTTAATGTTGGCTCCGCCGTAACTAGGGGTAAGAAGAAAATGCACGAGCATACATAAACAGAGGGCATGTTGCTAAAAGCCTCGCTAGAGAAGGTCGCCTCTATTTTCGATATCGAAAAATTGGTGAATCAAGCTGGGTATATCTAGCTCACTGTTATGAGCCAAAGATAGAGCTTTATGCAAAGTAAACCCACACATCCGTCCCAAAGCTTGGGCATGGCCAAAACGGGGCTAAGGTATGATTTCTTCATTGCGTCGGGATTTTAGCAACGCTTGAAACTCTTCAAAAGTTGGGCATAGTTCTTGTGTTCCGAACCAAAATACATGTGTAGTTGGGTCCCAACATCGGGTTGCAGCATAGAAGAACGGAAAACAGAGAGGAGTACGGCTCAACGGAAAAAGCGCATTTATGCTGAAACCTCAAAAATTTACCTTTTCCATGCCATCCAAAGTAACTATCCAATCCGTGAGTTTTTCGGCAAGAAAGATCTCCATTTTCAAAGAAAACAGTAGCTAAAATAAGGTTCCGGAGAAGAAATCACGAAGGAAGGCCTTTTGTAGAAGATAAGGCTGTGAGTGAAAGACACCTGTCAGCCAGTTGGTGGCTTACCACAAGAGGCCGGCCGTACACTATTTGTGGCAAGTTGTTCACTTTTATTGGCCGGCCGTCCACTTGTGGGCCTGGCAGTTTTGGTAGTTTGGTTTTGTTCTGGTCTTCAAGTTATAAGGTCTTGTTTTGAGTCTTTTGGTTTTAGCAAATGTAAATAGTTGTGTTTGGATATTTTTACTTTGTTTATCGAGTTGTATTTTGTATTTTAGTTGTTGGTCGGCTCATTAACCAATTAACATGATTCAAAAATAATAACTCTTTTCATAAAACTATGAGGTTTTTCCCCGATCATAGGTTTTTTTAACAAAAGAGAGTACAAGTTTTCAAAAGCAAAAGTAAAAACTAACTGAAGCTATACATGTGCTAAGTTACAAAATAAAAGAAGCTAAACAAAAGAGTACAAAAATTTGCGCCAGTCGCCTCAGGCTCGAGATGCCCTATTCGTCTTCTTCCTCGAAGGGGACTCAGGAACACTGTCTCCGTTAGCGCCGTTATCAGAATCAGACTCCGAGCCAGAGCCAGTATCATCATCTCCGTTCCCTGACTCAGAGCCGGTCTCGGCGCCCTCTTCGTTTTCAGACCCTAAACTAGCATCATCGTTCTCGTTCTCAGGCCACTCAGAAGGTCAGCTCACGACCTCCTTAATATCACTGGTCTCAGCATCGTCGTCACTCAAAATCGGCTTTGAGAAAAAAGAAGTCTCCTCTGTCTGGGATCGACCCTGAGCAACCCTGCCTCCGCCTTGACCTCGGCGTTCATCTCGACCATGTGCTGGGGCCTATCTACCTCTACTCCCTATCATTGGAGGCGGTGTCATCGGTGCTGTCACTGCAGCTGGTGCCTTTGGTGCAGGTTAAATTTGAAAAACAAGCATCAACATATCAGATACAGTGTATTGTTGCAGAATGGAGTATGTAGTATAAGTATGATATAGAAAGCAGATACAGTATGAGTACAGTGTGTCTGTGTAGTGTGGGGTGGTATGAATGCATATTAGTCTACCAGTGGGAGTATGACATGTTAATGTAGTGGGGAAAGCAATGCGATGCATGAGAGGGAGGAAAATATACCTGAATACCGTGGAGACCAAGTAGTGTCTACCTCCTCCGTACCTTGCCGACCAGAGAATCGACCAACTGAATGAGGCCCTCTGTGTACTTCGTGGGCGCCTACAAGTGAATTTGAATAATCAGTATCTGAAAGGGGGAAAATAAGAGATGCAAGTTGTAAAGCATGGTTCATACCTAAGGTGTGCTTGGGGCTCTGACATATCTCTGCCCTGCCTCTGGTGGCTTTATCAGAATCTGATAGGCTGTCTCAGTCGGCCGTCAGTATGTAAGCACAGTAGGAATCACAGGCCAACTGGCAGCCTGCACAATGGGAAGGGCCCCTCCAATACTGGCCTTGGTCTTTTGAGCAACCTCACCAACCAAAGGAGCATCTGCTACATCGCCAGTGTGAACTCTGGTCAAGGACGGCATAAGATGAATCCGGATCAAGGTCATATAATCCCCATCCCCTTGGAAGTAGTCGGCATCCAGTCCCATCATATACTGAATAATCGCCTCAGTTGGGAGGCTATCAACTATCCTCATGGATGTTGGGAGCGACATAGGAACAATTAGGGTAGGCAAGCCTAAGGTCTGGTGGACAAATCGCTCTCCCAAGAGCCAAGCCCAGCAGAATGGGCTCTCTAGTAAGATTCGATACTGGGAGGTGCCCTAAGCCCCAGCGTACTGGTCCCTGACTCCGGTTGGCATCGTCGTCCAGGGCTGCCAGGTGATCTGCAAATAGAGGATGCACAACTTGTTAGTTACTGTCAGTTGTCAAAATATGAATTAGAATGATAGCAATAGGATTCTAGTAGAAATGGCTGTGAGTTTCGGATTACCTCGCAGGTGTAGACGTCTTCGAACATCACGGGAGGGAAATCCCATTTTATTCATTTGGGTTCACTACAGTTCGGACTCAAATTATCACGGTTCTTAATCTGAACCAAAGAGTCCAAATCTGGCAAATCGTTTTGAGAAAACAGATTTTTAGAAAAGGAGTGCCAAACATGGACCGCTTTGCCAGATACAGAGTCGCCACCTAAATATTTTATTTTGGGGGAATTTAGGAAACCCTGACTCGATGCCAAAGGCCACGTGTCCGTCATCACCAAAGTTGCCTCGGCTCGGGAGCTTGGGTACGATTGGGGAAGGTCAGCTATGAGCACCCCCTCTCGCCCGATCCGAAGATCGGCCTCTACTAATCATGATATCTTGTTTTGAAAATATTGTGCGTTCTTATTCTGGTTATTAGCCTAGATTTACTACGTGATGCGCACAGCAAATAAGTATAGATCGAATCGCCTAAATTGGAACAAAACATTTCATGTTTGTCTATTTAAAAATGGTTTGATGGTGCTACCCGCAAGTAGGCTAAGACATGAGTTTTGCCACCCTCAAGTGGGCTTAGAAAATATGGTTTTGCCACTTTCAAGTGGGCTTAAACCTCGCATTCAATGCATTATTTCAATTTAAGTAACTCAACCTCCATCCACAGGCATTCAAGCAGTTATATCACATAAGCAGCTAACCTCATGGTAATCATGCTATCATGGAAACACTCACGCTCATGCAAGGATGCTAAAACATAAATGCTTACCGAGTACTCCAAGCCAAAACAGAAACTAGTTAGTAATCATATGCAGAATCCTAGTTCATGTTGAGATGACTAATGTAACACACGCAAGATGCAACTACAATAGGCTCGGCTAATCTAAGAATGGCATGTGAGATGCTACAAATAACACGTATTCAATTTGGAATTTGAAATACAATGCAGTTAGCATGATGCGCCGAGCCCGGTGCATGCGAGACAAATGAATGAATGCACGCATGCATAGCATAAGGATGCTAATTTAAATATGCCCTAACACTAACCGTCAAAAGCAAGTAAGTAAAAGGGAGAAAGAAGTGGGGGTTGGAAGACACGCACACACGCACCCACACTTATTACAAATTTGCCCTCGCTCGGAGGGACCGAAAGAATAATACAATTAATTAACCTACAAGCTAATTAAATATTACAGACCAATTAAACTAGTTAAGCTAATTAACTAATCTAATAAAGTAGTAAACAGCCTCGGGAAGAGGGCCCAATGCAATGCGTGCTCGGCTCCACTTGGAAAGCCACTGCCATGCACAAGTTGCCTCTGTTTTCCCTGCTTTGCTCCTCTGAAAATTGCACAACTCCTAAGGTATGCTCTATGGACACTGGGGGACACCATCGGCTGAGAAGAATGGCCACCGACCATGGGGAATGCTCACCGGCCACTGATTAAGCTATCGGCCACTGATGGATGGCCGGTCGGCACTGCAGATGGTCGGCCGGCCAAAGCTTCCTGCAGAATCCTGTTTTGACAACAGCAGAGGGCAAAACAAGGCATGGCAATGCATTTCAAGCAATGTATGCACCAACCACTCCTTTATCATGTTATGGACTCAAAGGAGTATGGCTCTCGACCCTCGGGCCATCAATCACACATTTCAATGCATGATGGCCCAAGAGCCAAGTGTGCAACTTCAATATCAAATGAAATGCACACACAAAACACATCAAAGGTCCCAAGCTCTATCATGCTTGATCAAGAGGCAAGGGATGCATGCACAATGTAATGCAACCTAAGCATGTAGGCTAAGTATGCAACATGAACATGCAAATGAGCAATATATACTAGGCACGCAACCTAAACATATAAGCAAACATGGCATGCAACAACATGCGATGAGGGACTTAAACTAACATGGATAGCTCGCAAGCATGCCAAAATCAGTGGCTATGTGATGAAATGAGGCAACCAAGATGCATGCAAATATACACAATGCAATGGCCCCGAGTCTAAGGCACAAAACACAACTCCACAAAGGCATTGAAAGGATGAATTATGGCATACAATGGCATATGTTCCAGCACTGAAGTATGATGCTCAATGGTCCCAAAACATGCAAATATGCCACCCAATGCATGAAATAGCCCTCGAAACTCAAAACTAGGCACATGTATTGAACTATAACCATGCAAAGCAAGCATTATTTGACCATGAAGCACAAAGACAGAGCCAAGGCAGTCCCAAAATATGCACAATACTAGTTTAAAGCATGGCCAAAAAGTGCTAACATGTAGAGCTAACACAATATGCAAGATTGGCTAGTAAACATGGTTTACATGGCATGTATATGAAGCGTACGAGAACTCATCAAACCAACCAAAAAAAGTGAATAAAACATGTCAAAATATGCCCAAATAATCATTGAAATGCAGCCAATGCATGCAAAAATAATGAGCTCCTTTAGAGGGCCATACAAGGGGTTATTAAGCACATACAAGGTAGACATGTAACATGGCAAAACCACATCTGAAAATAGATTATGATAGCCCTAAACCTCACCAAATTGGCCCTGAAATTAGTCTCGGAAACATGCAAAGAAAGGCCTCTTTGGAAGGCCTTGAATGGGACTTCTCTACACATGCAACATAGACATAAAATATGGCCAAAAGGGCCTCGAACAGAGCCAAGGAAGACCTCAAAACTCACATAATAGGGCTTGGAAAGTGACTTCAAAGCATGCAAGATGGAGTCTCTTTTGAAGGCCAATAAGGCCAACAAACAAATCAAGGAGAGAGGGGGTCACCCCCCTCTAATTTGAGCTCTCAAAATAGCATTTAAGCCACTAAAAATCCACTGGATTTCAGTGGCTAAGAGGCCAAACCAATCATGCAACAAAAGCTTAAATGCAAGGCTCAAAACAAAAGGCAATCAAGCATACAAGGAAGCATATGACCTCAAACAGAAAAATGCCCTTAAACAAACATCAAGAGGGGCTCAAAATAAGAATTTTCCCAGTTTGTAGCAAATCTCAAAAATGTTCACAAGTAAGGCTAAAATAGGATGCAAAAATAGCCCTAAAAGAGAGATTGAACAAACAAGGAAGTAGATGACTTCAAACAGCAAAGTGTCCTTAATCAAAGTTGAAGAGGGGCTCAAAATAAGACACTTTACAGTTTGGGTCGGATCCCAGAAATGCTTGTAAACAAGGCTAAAGTTTGGAGCAAAAATAAAGCCACAAAGAGAGAAATAGGGGCTTACCCTTGTAGAGCCGACCCTCAGCAGCTTCTGGACCAAGATGATGAACCTTCAACCTCTGCAAATCAGTCCCAAGGTGCTTGGGTGGATGGTGGAGGTGTTGTGCTAGGAGGTGTAGTGTAAATGGCCAAGAATAAGACTCTTTTGGACCCTTTAACACACCCAAATGTAGAGAGAGAGAGAGAGATATAGAGAGAGAGGGTGATATATATTAGATATATATGTATAGGTCTGGTTTTTTGCTGAACCCTTAACAATGGAGGAGGAGGGGCTCTTATATAGACAATGCAAATGACTTGAAGCTTCTCAAAGAAGCTAAACAAAAAAGGGTCAAAGGGGGCAAGAGAGGTAAGGCTTCCTGAGGAAGTTGGGACAGCTGGCAAGCTTCTTGAGGAAGCTAAGACAAAGGTCCAAGCTTCCTCAAGAAGCTAGACCAAAAGGGTGCAAAAGGGACAAAACAGCCACACTTATGCATGGAGGCAGAGTTAGTGCATTCCAGCTGGCACAGCTGGCATGCACCATGCCTGAAAAAGGCAAAAAAGTGCTACCGGCCAGAAAAGGAGGCCACCGACCAAACAGATGGCCGACCGGCCACACTGAATGCCGACCAGCCAATGGTATACTTCACCAATGGTCGGTAGCCTTAAAACATGACCGGTGGCCTCAAGCCACGGCCGGTGGGTTCCAGGGGTAGCTAACAAGTTACTCTGTACCCTTAGAAACAAAAACACAAGTGTTTGGTGCAAAACCAAACACAGAATAGTTGAGTTGAGAGATCTTGAGGCAAGGCGTGTAGTCGAGACCTCCAGGAACTCAAAACGAAACACAAACATGAGTAATCACCGAGTGTTCGAGCGGTGACGTCCAAGTCTTGAGAACGGTCAAAAATGGGGTGTGTACAGCAGGCAACCACTGTATCGAAGTATCGGCGGTAGAAGACGAATGTCTTGTTCTCGTGGCTCCGGTGCCGACACCGGCTGTCATATCGTCGTGAGTAAGGCATGGCTGGAGTAATCTTGTCTATCAACTCTGGGGCAAGGGCAGAGAAATAGGCATAAACCCATAGCTGCAAGAAAAGATCAGCAATGTGAACCAATGAACAGATATTAAACAGAAAGTGCAAAGTAAAAAGCACAATGCAAGAATAGATATAAAAACAAAAAAATTGAAGCAGAAAGCAGAAGCAGTAAACCGAGTTGAAAACGCAGTGTATATTTCCTAGGTTCTCCAATAGCCTCCGACCTTGTTCCTCTTCATGCAAGAACTGGACCTCATGTAACTGTAGAGTGTGGTGAGGCCAGCTTCACCCCAATCATAAAACTGGACCTGGGGCAGAGTCATAAGTGCACTCAACAATTACAAACCTATGGTATTCCACCTGTTTGCAAACAAGGTGGTACCAATAAGGTATATTAAGAAGCTCTGGGTGTATTACTCTGTCTCCTCCTATGTCTCGGGCTGACTCTCGTGGAAGTACTCAAGAAACCAGCTGTATCTGACCATAGTTGGCCTAGATAGAGGCTAGGGGTGTAAAAATGGCCCGCAGCCCATAGGGTGCCTGAGATAGGCCCGGCCCGTTTAGGCCCGCTTGGGCTCAGGCCCAAGCCCTTAGGCTAGGGCCTGGGCCATCGTTTTGAAGCCCAGCCTAGCCCGTGGCCCAACCCATCGGCCCACTTAAGGCCTATTTAGGGCCCGACTTAAAGCCCGGCCCGCCCGAGGCCTAGTGTATTTTTTAGTGGAAAATAATAAACTTTTGGTATAAATAAAATTTAAAAAATTAAAAAAAATGGTTAGGCCCACCCAAGCCCGAGGCTGGGCCCAGGCCTATTGGGCCGCCCCGAGGCCCGACCCACTGGCCCGAATACCCCTGAGTCTAGGCTTAGTTTCTTGGCACAGGTCAGCCTAGACCGAATTTTGGTCAGCCAAGAAAGCGACATGGGCCGGCACTGCTTGAACTCGGATGGGCCGGGCTGGGCCAGATTTACACCCCTAATAGAGGCGGGTTCGCTCCGAGCAGATAGTCCAGGTCGCCTCCCACTGGCCTATGTCCATGTCGAAAGGGATCGGATCACCCCTTACTTCCAAACCTGTGATCATAGAGAAGTCATAATTGTCATCTTCCTAGTGGAAGAGAAGTGGAAGGAGTTGGTGGTATCCCACCACCTCTCCACCAAAGCTCCAAGTAGGGCCCGGCTAGCCGTATGCCATGGGAGCCCGGTGCAGAAAAGGTCAAAGCCTGTCTCGTCAACTAACTCACAGACTCGGGTAAAAAGCTCATGGTACCAGTCCTTGGCAGTCACAATCTCGTAACCCTTATAGGAGCGAGAGTCCTCTTGTGGCAAAGAAAGAACGAATAAGATGAAAGACAGTAATACAAGTTAGGTAGATAAAGGCAGTGTTAAAATGGTTAGAAGATAGTCAGATGCAAGTGCATGAAAGTAAATTTTGTACCTCAGTAGCGCCGTAAGGGAGGTGGCAGTTCGGCTCCCTCAGCAAAGTATCCTTTGGCACGCCATCAACAAATCATCAAAGCGCATCATGCCTCCAGGCGCCATCGTGTGCATGCGAGGGTGGTAAGTGGCCGGATCAAAGGGGCTCATCCGTAATGGAAGTAACTCGGGTTCGAGCCTTGGAGCAAACTTTGCCTCAAAATCGACGGCAATGTCATCTGCCGCCTCGTTGGCCTCGACGACTGCCGGCTTCTCAACCTCCGCAAAGGGTGGAAGTATAAGTGGAACCTCGGGAAGGGCGTCATCATGCGGAAGATCATCAGCCATCTAGAAAGTGGGGTGAAAACTGGTGAAAATGGAGAAAAATGCGAAAAAAAATAGAAAACTTGAAAAAAGTCAATCCTAGGAGAGAGAAAATGAGAGAAAAAGTCAAAACCCGGGGAGGGTCACAAAACTCAAAAGAAACTCAAGAGAAACAAGTCCAAAGTGATGAAAACCCAAAAAAATCAACGAAAACAAATTCTGATCGGTTCAAAGTGTAGAGGGCCAAAGAGAGTTTATGAATAAAGTTTGCGTGGGGCATTGTAAAACGTGTACAAAGTACAAATCTAGAGAGAGAAAACACCTAAAGAGAGAGAGGGAAGATTTTCAGAATTAGGTGTGTGTGCGAAATGAAGTTTGGTTGTGTATTTAAAGAGATCTATGCCAAAATGTCAAAATTGCCCCCGACTTTGCATTAGTGGCCGGACGGCCACTTTTTGGCCCAGTGCTAGTTTTGTGGTCCTCAGTGTATGCAAGGCCCTTTGCTGGGTCTGAGAAGAAGGATTGAGGTATTTGGAGTATATTTGATTCCCAAGGATCTCTAATTTGGGTTCCAGTTGCACCGTTTCAAATCCCTTTGGGTCTCCGGCGCGTGAATGTGCCCCGATTTATGAACAAGTGGCATTCTTTTAAGCATTTTGTAAATCCTTCGAGGGGTTAAGTCAGAGGTCATCATCAAACATCGCTTTTGTCTGTTTTGTTAATTTACATATCGATTGCATAAACCGTGCGCTCTCATATAGCTCCTACGTTACATGTGCACATTGCATTGTGATTCATATGCATATCCTGTGTGCACAAAACATGCTTTCAATTCCCTTGCATATAATTTGCATGTTATCTTTTATCTTTTCTAGAATTTGCATCCTCATTATCTTGCATAGCAATGCTTTTGCTTTCAACTATCTTGCATAAAATGTGCATGACATCCTATTGTCGTCTTGTGTTGCATAGAACATGCTTTTACCTTACATAGAACACGCATAGCACCTTATTATTGTCGTCTTATGTTGCATGGAACTTGCATTGTCATCGTACTGATTTTCACTTGCGCCACCTCATGTCGCGTGCATGTGTGGTGCTTTCTAAAATATCACTTTGTGCATCTATCGCACTTGTTCACTTTGTATATCTATCGCACACTCATTTTACTTCGTGCATCTATCGCATATCCTCATTTCGTGCATCTATCGCACATCACGTCACTTCGTGCATCTATTGCACACTTTCATTACATTGTGCATCTATCGCATAATCTCGTACTCTTTGCATCTATCATAGTATCTCAGGATGCGTGAAATGCAACCCTAAGCTACTTTTCTCATCTTCTCATGTTTTTAGCATGGGTAGAGTATCTCAGGACACGTGAAATGTAACCTTGAGCTGTTATTCTCCTCTTCTTAAGTTTTTAGCGTGGGTAGAGTATCTCAAGAAGCGTGAAATGCGACCCTAAGTTGCTTTTCTCCTGTTCTCATAATTTCAGCGTGGGTAGAGTATCTCAGGACACGTGAAACGCGACCCTGAGCTGCTATTCTCCTCTTCTTAAGTTTTTAGCATGGGTAGAGTATCTCAAGAAGCGTGAAATGCGACCCTAAGTGGCTTTTCTCCTCTTATCATAATTTCAGTGTGGGTAGAGTATCTTAGGACACATGAAACGCGACCCTGAGTGATTTTTTTTTCCTCTTCTCATGATTTTAGCTTAGGTAGAGCATCTTAGAACGCATGAAACGCGACCTTGAGCAGTTTTTCTCATCTTCTCACGACTTCAAAGTGGGTAGAGTATCTCAGGACGCGTGAAACACGGCCCTGAGCAGTTTTTCTCCTCTTCTCACGATTTCAGTGTAAGTAGAGTATCTCAGGGCGCGTGAAATGTGACCCTAAGCGGTTTTTCTCCTCTTCTCACAATTACTTGACCAACCACCAAGTAATTCACAATGTGAGCAAACCACGGGAGGGTCACGTGTGATACCGCAAGAAGTTGCTCGTCCGGAAATGAGTCGTGCAAGGCTAAAGTATCACTCGTGTGCTTAATAAAGATGCAGGATCGATAATCCGTAACTACATTCTCAGATCCCTTCTTGTCTCAAATTTCTAGGTCAAACTCCTGAAGGAGTAGAAGCCACCTAATCAATCTAGGTTTGGTCTCTTTTTTAGACAATAAGTACCGCAAAGTGGCATGGTCAGTGAACACAATGACTTTAGACCCTAGGAGGTAGGACTAGAACTTATTAAGTGCAAAGACAACAATAACTCTTTCTTAGTGCTAGTGTTGTTTAATTGAGCATCGGAAAGAGTACGATTAGCATAGGATATAACATGGGGCACTTTATGCACCCTTTGCCCAAGACGACACTGAGGGCATAATCAGATGCATCGCACATGATCTCGAAAGGAAGGGACCACTCAGAAGATTGCATGATAGGGGCAGTAGAAAGGGCCGCTCAAAGTGTTTCAAATACTTTCAAACATGCATCATCAAAGATAAATGGTGCGTCCTTAGCAAGTAAACTACACAAAGGATGAGATATTTTGCTAAAGTCTTTGATAAATCTACAGTAAAAACTTGCATGCCCTAGTAAAGACCTAACTTAACGCACAGAAGTGGGTGGAGGAAGGCCTACAATGAGGTCAACCTTAGCTTTATCAACCTCTATACCTCAAGGGGACACAGTGTGTCCCAACACTATACCCTCGCGAACCATAAAATGACTTTTCTCCTAACTTAAAACAAGGTTTGTCTCCACACATCGAGTAAGAACTTTAGTTAAGTTCTTGAGATATTCCTCAAAAGATGGCCCAAACACGGAGAAGTCATGCATGAAAACCTCTAAAAATTTCTCCACCATGTCAAAGAAAATGGCCATCATATACGGTTGAAAAGTCACCAGTGCATTGCATAGCCCAAAGGGCATGCACCTATAAGCAAAAGTGCCAAAAGGACATGTGAAGGTAGTCTTTTCCTAGTCAGCGAGGTACACCGGGACTTGATTATACCCCGAGTAACTATCAAGAAAACAATAAAAATGTTGCCCTGTTAACCTCTCAAGAATTTGATCAATAAATGGCAAAGGAAAATGGTCCTTCCTAGTCTTGGAATTCAATCTCCTATAATCAATGCACACTCGTCACCTAGTAGTGGTTCGTGTGGGGACTAACTCTCCTCGCTCATTCTCAACAACAGTGATGCCTGATTTCTTGGGTACCACTTGTGTGAGACTCACCCACTTGCTATCCGAGATGGGGTATATAATACCCGCATCCAACAATTTTATCACCTCTTTTTTCACCACCTCCTTTATATTGGAATTAAGCCTCTGTTGCATTTCACGAGAAGGTTTGGTGTCCTCCTCTAAATATATATAATGCATGCATACAGAGGGATCTATCATTCTCAAATCAGCCACTGACCACCCTACTCATTAATTGACTCTCTTGCTTTACAATCAAGTAAGATGCAATTATGATTGGTAAAGTATCCTAAAGCCCTAAAAATACATACTTGAGTGTGGCCAGGAGTCGCTTCAACTCAACTGTAGGTGGTGTGACTAGGGATGGTATGGTAGGCTCTCTAGACAGAGGAGGAAGGAACTCAAATCGGGGTTTCCATGGAGGAAAATCTGGTGTCAAAGAAGAATTAAGTAAGGCATTCACCTTCTCAGCTAATCCTTTAATATCAAAATTCTCAAACCCAAAATGAGCTAGACAAGCCTCTAGAGGGTCCTCTACAAGAATGGAGAGTAAAGCCACTCCCGCCGGATTTTTAAAAAAAATAAAATAAATAAAATACTACAAGAATGGATGGTAAAGCCTCCTCCACAATCCCATCCACAGCATCCACAAATAAACACTCCTCTCTTTCATGGGGTTGTTGAGATGCTTGGAAAATATTGAGATTCACTTGCATATTTCCCAATGAAACTTCTATAACCCCGATACGACAATTAATACATGCGTTGGCCCTAGCCAAGAAAGGTCGACCTAAGATCACTGGGATTTGTTTCCTAGAGCTGGCTACCGGTTCCATATCTAAAACCAAAAAGTCAACAAGAAAATAAAACCTATCAACATTTATTAGCATATCCTCAATCATGCCACGTGGCACTTTGAGGGTCTGGTCAGCCAATTAGAGAGTAACAGTAGTGGGCTTCAACTCGCCAAGCTCGAATTCTTTGTACACAGAGTACGACAAATTGACACTAGCCCCTAAATCTAATAAGGCCCTATCAATGAAATGGTCCTCTATAATGCATGCAATGGTTAAGGCACCTAGGTTTTTAAGCTTAAGGAGTGTGTCATTTAACAGGATGGAGCTTACTTGCTCCGTGAGTACGACCTTTTAGGACACTGTAGACGCTCTATTTTTGACCGCCCTTATAACTTGGGCATCACCGAGTGATCACCCGATGATGAATTTGTATATGCTTGTCAAATGTTCAAATTCAAGCCTAACCATCTAAGACCTTGTAACAACCCTCACCTCTGATTAGTGTTAAACTGTGATTGAGCATGATAAGTAACTGATTAGAATGATATCCTGAATCGATTGTATGAGTGTGTTGTTTTGAATGCATCTCTATCTGTTTGATTTCTAAATGAATCTGTTCGTGTTTTAATTTCGAATTGCGAATTGAAGGCCTTATCGGCGACTGAATCTGAAACTGATTAGTATTATATGCCAATTAGGATTTATGTGATTTTATGGTAGGTTTAATTAAAATTTGATTTGGAATGCCTAAAGTAGATTAAATAAAGTTAAATTACAATAGTTTGCATTTACTACCATTTTGCCATTAAGTGGATTATGCTAGGCCACTACTTCTCTCACCCTTTGCATTGTTTAGCATCTTTATTTCACCTTCTTGAGACCAAAATTGAGTGAGAGAGGGAGGCTTGGAAGAGAAAATTGATTTCAACAAGAATTAGCTTGGAGACCTAGAGGAATTGAAGGAGATTGCAAAAATTGAGCTTCCATACCTAGAATTCAAGACCTAAGGTAGGAGATTTACCCTCTTGAACCTGAATTTAAGTGGTTTCTTTCATGGTCCATTAGAAATTAGTGACTTGAGTCAAGAAATAGTTTAATGTGTTAAATTATGAGTGATTTCATGCATGCATGTTCATACCATAGCATTTTGAGGTTGTCTTCATGAAAATTCTTACATGCAAGTTCATATTTTGGTTGTAGTCCATGAATTCATCATGTCTTGAGCTCAATCTTGCATTTGATCATGTTTTAGAGCATTAGAGTTCAAGAGAACTCATGCATGTTATGTTCTTGCATAATTCTTGAAAGTTTCCTTGAAGTTGTGTTCAATTGTCTCTCATTTGGGCTTGATTTTACAAAATTGATCTTCAAAATATGTTGTAGTATGGGTTTTCAAGTGTTTTCCAGAAAATGGGCCCAAAAGATTGAGTTTTGATATGTTGAATGCTTGGTTTGAGCTTTGAAGGCAAAACTGGAAATTTCAGATTTTGGCTTCCATGCTTGAGCGACCATTCTTTTGTTCAGAGCTCTGCTCGAGCGAAGGAATGCTGGCTCGAGCGTAGATTGCAAGCTCTCAGGTTTTTATGCATGCAGATGCACGCTCGAGCGACGAGACCTACGCTCGAGCGAAAAGCTGTGTCTCATGCTCGAGTGAGGAAGTCTACGCTCGAGCGACCCCTCTGTTTTGGTAAGCTCGCTCGAGCGTAGAAAGCCACGCTCGAACGAGACCCTTGTTTTCAGCAAATTTTGAAAAGTATTTTCAAGTGTAATTTTTGCATCCTCATTCCATCCTAGGCATTCCTAGGCCATGTTTAAAGCATCTTAATGAGGATAATGTTATAGAACCACACCAAGTCAAGTTAAGGGGCTAAGTCATTAGTCCCAAGTGTGTAATTTAGTGTTTGTTCATTTTGTAACTGTAGGGTTGGCATCCGAGAACGCTCATTAGCTTGCCTATAGCCCAGTACTCTGTGAGTAACAATTTTGTAAAGATACGTTCAATTATAACTATTTCTGAATGATTGATTGTACTGTTTTCTGAAATGGCATTATTTACTGAATGAATGTCTGTCCTATTTGTGAACTGTATTCGTTGCATCCATAGCAACTTACTGTTACTGTACTGTTACTGCTATTGTTACAGAGATCTGTGTCAGTTCCAATGTTTGGAACTACTACTGTTCACTGTTATGATGGCCATCAACTGACTGTTCTGTTTGTTAAGACCTACTATATTGTTTTGCTATTGGATGTACCACATATGACTACTATGGTTCCTAAATGACCGATGTGGCATGAAATACGAGGCACTAATTGAATAACTGATTTACTGATGCAAATGACTATTTTAATTAATGAAAGGACATTCATTCTTAACCCTTTTATGCATTTGTTATTCACTGGGCTCTAGCTCACTGTTGATATTTATATGTAGGTGTCCAGGCACCGGACCGAAGCTAGGAGCGTCGGGTTAAGCTCTTGTTTTATCAAGCCAACCACCGTGCCTCACCTCGAGGTTCCAAGTGCTACCAAGCTAAGGCTATTTCAGGGTGCTTCAGATTCACCTTTTTATTTCTGTTTTGTAATAGATGTTTAAGACTTGACTGTACAGATATGTCAATGGGATTTAGTCCCTAACCAGGATGTTTATGTATATGGCGTGTATATATATATATGTTTTGGTTATAAATGTGGCTTGTGCATAAAAGTCTTTTTGCATTCAGGTTTTCCACAGCTCATTGGACATCTTTTAATTACTGTTTGGCTTTCGCCAGCCCCTTACTCTGTATTATTGTTTAGTAAAGTTAAGCAGGCCTTTGGTAATCACAGATTACTGGCCAGTTACGATGCTAAACCCATAAGGGGCGGGTTTGGGTCGTGACAGACCTGCAGGCCCACTAGTGGCCGGCCGGCCACTAATGGTATACGGTTGGCCCCTATTAGTGGCCTGCCGGCCACTTATGCAAAACCAGATATTTTTGGCCAGCTATCTCCACAGATGCATGCACCATACCAGCTGTATTTGTTTGGATATTTCCAAGAGTCTTTCATATATTTCTACATATAGATGACCCTCTCTTATGATATAGGGTTAAAAAAAATTTGTGGAGCAAAAGTTTGAAAAATATTTCTCTCTCTACATTTCTCTCTCTCTCTCTCTTGCAACTTACATACTCTTGACCTAAACTCTCTAAACCAAACTTGGAGGGTTCTTTGCTGAGGTGTTTAAGCTTGCATCTTAGCTCTTGAGGGTGTGAATTGGTGGTTTATAATTCAAAAATGATACTTTTCTTTGAAGAGGTATAATTCCTAGCTTTGTTTCCCTTATTTAGCTACTGTATTTATTGTTGGTTTTGGGTTGTTTTTCACCTATATTTTTGGGCTGAAACTTGTGGTTTAAAGGCATTAAAGGTAGAGGGGTGGACCATCCTTCTTTGAAGCTTGCTTCCTAGGCTTTTGCCTTTGTGTTTCCCTTCATTTCATCAACTTTTTTTTGAACATTTTTACCATTGAATTTTAGAGTTTTTCAGAGGCTAAAAATCATGTTTTGAAGTCCCAAAAATGGAGGGGTTAGCCACCCCTCCCTTGGCTTGTTTACTAGCTTAAATTCTTCATTATTGTAGCTTACTCCTTTAGCACTTTTGACTTCAATTCCAATACTATTTTAGCCTATTTTAGGTTTGTTTTAAGTTGTTCATGTTATTCATGTTTTGTTTGATAGGCTTGTAGTGTAATGGTCTTCCTAGGTTTGGTGTTTTAGGCCTTAGATACCAACCTATTCGAGTTGATAGCATTTATTTAGTGCTTTCCATACTTGTGATCATCTTTTATCACCTTTGCATCTCTCTCATTTCTTGGTTTTTCATTGCCTTGAGAGTTGTTTCAACTGATTGGTTGTTTAAGCTTGAGATAGAGATCATTATGCTATATGGTTTAATCTCCTCGGAGGTTCATCACCAACGGCATGACATATCTCTCATGCCCAAACAACCCTTTGTTTGATAATTGTTTCCATTAGTGGACTCAATCTTCATTATTGGACTTAATTGACTAATGAATGGAAATGTAATTAAAATAGAGTAATAAAATTGGGACTAAAATGGAATAAGATAATAATATGGTTTGGGGTTCAACCGGATGTTAGTTGAACCCATTGAGTCTTAGGCCATTTCCTACTTATTAGTGATGATAATGGTTTGAGAGTCAAATGTCAATTGCTTCCCTTGATCCATCTCATGATATGGAGGAGGTTTTATTGGTCATTTGGTTTCCCTCATTGAGCTTTTGTCCAATCGAGCCATAGATCATCATGCAACAACTTTGCAATTGTTGATGATTTGTGAATCGATTCTACGCCTCTTTTGAGCAATTTCATGATAGGGAAAGGTAGAGAGAATGAATATCCCTTGGAAATACCCTATTTCTGCTTTGTTCATTTTCTACAGCAGCAGAGCCATATTTACATTAGTGGCTGGCCAGCCACTATTTGTATCGAGCCGTCCACTACTTTTGCCTGGCCAACCACTTTTGTGTCAGCAAGCAATGTTGTTTTCTTGCAAGGCAGAGCAGAAGCAGAGGCAAAACAGGAGCTTTAGCATATTGTATGTGTTAGTGTTGCCATGTCAAGCATGATTACCATGAGGTTAAGTGCTTAAGTGATATACCTATTTAAATGCCTGTGGATAAAGGCTAATTGCTCAAATTAGGATGATTTGATCAAATGTACATATGAGATCACTTTTTCAAGTGGTACATATTCAAAACAATTTTCAAACAAACATAAAATCAAGTGTTTCAATTTTTGCAAATTAGTCTATACTTGTGTGCGTCACATAGTAATGCTAGCCTAAATAATTGGAACAAAAGCATATAATGTAAATAAGAATCACATTATGATTAGTAGAAGCCGATCTTTGATCGGGCGAGCGGGGGTGCTCAAATCATGACCTTTCCTTCTCATACCCAAGTTTCCGAGCCAAGACACTTTGGTGATGATGGATAAATGGCCTTTGGCACGAGTCTCGGGTTTCCTAAATTTCATAAAAAATATTTAGGTGGCGACTCTGTAATCTGACAAAGCAGTCCATTTTTGGCATTTTTGATTCAAAATTGATTTTCCAAAAGATTTGTCGAATTTGGACTCATTTGTGTTTATCTATTTCACATTGCATTTGTGAAATCAGATTCAGAACCACGGGAGTCCGAACTGTAGGGCTAGTCTGTAGACACCCCATTTTTGACCGCCCTTAAGACTTGGGCACTACTAATGGTTTACTTGTTGGAGAAAGGTGTGCAGTGCACAGGTTCAGTTTCTTCGGCAAAGAGAGAGGCAAATCTCAACTTCATACCCCATTGTGGACCAAAATTATTTTTGACGGTTTTTATACCTTAAAACCCTCTATTTCAAAATATTTTTGAAATAAAATTCCCACGATGTTCCGATGCTCGCATTTCGGTAAATGTTGCGCTTTTCGGTAAATTGAGCAAGGACAAAGGGGAGATGAATGAAAGAGAGATGAAATCTTTGAAAAATATTTCAAAACACCTTACTTAGGGGTTTGAAGTTGAAGAAAAGAGGAGAAGAGGGGAGAAAACTAGTTTGGGAGTGGTTCAGCATGAATCCGGGAAGGAGAAAAGTCTGCGCAGCTTCCCCGAAACGGGCGTAACTCTTTTTACAAGAGGAATTAAAATATGGGGCCACCACCATTGGAAACCTTACTTCCGGGGCTTCATTTTTCACTCAAGAATCTCCTAAGTCCAAATCCGGGGGGAGGAGATATAGTTGGTTGAAGTCCGGTTGGACCGAATCTGCGCGGCTTTACGGAAAATGGCATAACTTTTTCCACAGGAGGAATTTTAATGCAAGGTTTGCGCCATTGGAAAGCTAACTTCCGGGGCTTCAATCTGGACTTCCACCGGCACTTTTTGAGCTTACCGCCTTCCTACCGGCACAAAAGATTGCCGGCCGGCCAAAAGTGCCCAGAATTCAGATTTTTGACAGATATTTATCAATACACTGTGAAAGATATTTTCAATTGGGATATTTCGACCAAAAGCTCTTCTTTTGACATATATAGGGCCTTATATCTCATATGGCTGAGTTAGAACAAAAAAGATCAAGTTTTTGGGAGCCTCTCACTCTAAGAAATCCCTCTCTCTCTACACTTCCAACCTCCAAACCTCTCAAATCCTTGGACATTTCTTCACTAATCCATAGCACCACCACCACTACTCCATCACAGCAGCTTGGAGCAGTTTTTCAGAGGCCAAAGGTGCTACAACTCAAGCCAAGAAGCAACAAAAAGGGTAGTCTTCAAGGGTAAGCATCCATTTCCCTTAAACTTGCATTTTTTAGCTTCATTGTTTATCCCTATTTACAAGTATTTTTGGGCTTCGATGTAAACTGTAAAGAGGCTTTTTTTAGCCCTTCTTCAACATTGAAGAAGGGATCAACCTTGTTTGGGACCCCCATGTATGACTTGCTTCATTACCCCTCTTTGGTCCCCTTTTTTTGCATGTCTTTTTAGCCTACCATGCTTCTGTTTTTGGGTCTTCAACAGGCCTGAAAAGGGTCTTATTTTGACCCCCTCTACATGTCTCATGAAGGGTATTTGGCTGTTTGGTGCATCCTTTTGGTACTTCATGTTATACCCCTTTGTGGGCCTTAATCTTGCATTGCATTTTGAGCATGTGTGTGTACTGTTTTGGGACTTTTCATCTACTGTAAATGTTCATATTTTTGGTCCCTCTTCAGTGTTGTAGAAGGACATTTTTCTGTTTGAGCATTGCATCTATCACTTGCCTCATTGCCTCCCTTAAGGAGCCATTTTTGCATGCCATGTTAGTCCCACTTGTGCTTACTGTCTTGCCATGCTTTGTACTATGAACATGCTTATTTTGGGGCTGTCTAGCTTCTGTGTTCATACTTCATGTTCATATCTTGCATATTTGATATAGCCATAAGCCATTTCACGTACCTAGTTTTGCATTTCGGGAGCGATTCCATGCATTTGGTTCCATCTCGCCATGTTTCGGGGCTGTTTTGCCCCTCATTTCGCTGCTGAAATTTGCATGTTTTGTATGCCATATTCCATGTTATGCCATGTCTCATTAGAGTGCCATTTCGTGCCGTAGGCGTGGTCCTCGGTTTGCGTGCCCGTGTGCACGCATTTCGAGGCATCTCATTTTCATCTAATGGCCTCCTATGTGAGTGTGGCAGAGGCCCACTTGTGTTGGTGTAAGTCCATGTTGCATTGTGTATGCCATGTTTCAATGCGTTGTGCATGTTATGTTGTTAGCGTTGTGTATGCCATGTAGTTGCATTGCATGTTTGTATGTTAGCTTGCATGCTTAGGTTGCATGTGCATTGTTGTGCATTGCCTTGCCTCTTGATCAACCATGATTGAGGTTGGGTCCCTTGTATGTTTGGTGTGCATTACATTTGATATTAAAATGCACACTTGACTCTTTGGCCATCATGCATGAAAATGCGCGATTGGTGGCCCGAGAATCGAGGCACATGCCCCTTTGAGTCAATAACATGATAAGGGGTGTGTATAGTGCATAAATACCTTGAAACACATTGCCATGCATGTTGTTGTCCTCTGCTGCTATGAGTTGCAGGTTCTGCAGGTGTTAAGTGCCCGTAGACTATTTAGTGCCGACCGTGATCAATTTCCAAATGTAACTTCATCTAGTGCCGGTGGCCTCCTTCTTTAGCCGGTGGTGCTCTACTCCAGCCAGTGGTACTCCCCAGTGCCTTGAGAGGCACTTCTGGGACTTTGGCAATTTTCAGAGGAGGATAGCAGGGGAAACAAAGGCAATCCGTGCATGGCAGTGCGATTCCGAGCCAGTCCCGAGCGCGTGCTGTATTGGGCCATCATCCCGAGGCGATTTACTGTTTAATTAGATTAATTATTTTATTTAATTAATTTAGTTAATTTGTAATAATTAATTAGCTTGCGTAGTTAATTAGTTATTCGGTTTTGTATATTCTTTCAGTCCCTCCGTGTGAGGGCGTATTTGTAATAAGTGTGCGTGAGTGGGTGTATGTCTTCCAACCCCCATTTCTTTCTTCCCTTTTATTTACCTGCTTATGATGGTAGATTAGGGCATGTTTATTTCAGCATACCTTATGCAATGCATGCGTGCATCCATGCATATATTTACATGCATCGGGCTCGGTACATCACGCTAACTGCATTGTATTCCAATTTCCAAATTGAATACGTGCTATTTGTAGCATTCCATATGCCATGTTTAGGATAGCCGAGCCTGTCTAATTGCACTTTGTATGCGTTGCATTAGCCACTTAACATGACTTAGGGACATGCATGTCTGCTAACTAGTTTCTTGTTTTGGCACGGAGTACAATGTAAGTATTTTACGCTTTAGCATACCACATGCGTGTGAATGTTGCCACGACAGTATGCTTACCATGCGGTTAAATGCTTACATGAGATAAACTGTTTGAATGCCTGTGGGTGGAGGTTGGATTGCCTGAGTTGGAACGACTCATTGAAATCCGTATTTTAGCCTACTTGTAAGTAGCAAAATCTAACACGTTTTTCGAGACAAAACGGATATGCAATGTTTATTTCCAAGTTAGGAAATCTAGTCTATACTTTTGTGTTGTGCGCATCACATAGTAATTCTAGGTTAATAACCGAAATAAGAACGCATAAAGTTTTCAAAAACGGATATCACGGTTAGTAGAGGCTTCTTGGACCGGCGAAGTGGGTGCTCATAGCTGACCTTCCCCGATCGTACCCAAGCTCCCGAGCCAAGACCACTTTGGTGATGACGGACATGTGGCCTTCGGCACCGAGTCAGGATTTCCTAAATTTCCCAAGTTAAAATATTTAGGTGGCGACTCTGTAATCTGGAAAAGCAGTCCATGTTTGGCACTACTTTTCAAAATCTGTTTTGCTTCAAAACGATTTGCCTGATTTGGACTCTTTGGTTTAGATTTAGAACTGTGACACAAATCGAGTCCGAACTGTTAGATGGAAGCCCACGGGCGCGTCTACATAGTCCTATTCGAAAAGAGCACGAAAAGCAAGCTACAGACATGTGTGTCCTAGATTTACGCTTTTGCATACAAAGGCCCTTCAAAAATTTAGCATAGGAGAGTACTTGCTTAATCGCCTCTAACAGGGGGAGGTTGATTTTAACTTGTTTAAAAACCTTCATCATCGCTTCCTTGGATGTCGTATTCTTATTAAAAAGGGACAGTGTATCAAGACATTGGGAAAAGGGTGCCTTAGGCACATATGGTGCCTTAGGCTCATTTGAAGTGCTAGGGACTAAGTTATCCCCCTTAGGTGTTTCTCCCTCACCCTTGCTCTTATTGGGTGTACCACCGTGGTCACCGTTCTTAGCCCTAGTTGCATCAGGTGCAACTAGTTGAGGCTCTAACTCCTTCCCACTTCTCAAGGTAATCACCGCTTGTACCTGCTCATGGTGCTTTCCATTCCCACCCGACCCCTCTGCCCTATATTGACCCTTAAGTTGGCCACAGTTTGACTAGGTAATTTTTCCTCCACTCTCATATTCATGTTATTAGCCATTTGACCTAATTGGGCCTCTAGCTTGGCAATTGAATGAGTATGGGAGTGAACTACTGGTACCAACCTCTTAAGTTCTGAGAGAACTTCCAACACCTGAGTCTCAAAGGCAGAGTTGCCTTGAGAAACATGTGGGGGTTGTGGTTGTTGGTAAGGTTGCGGTGGTTAGTAAAAAGATTGGTTGGCAAAATTATTAAAATTCTGCCTTGGTGGTGGAGGGTTGTAAGATGTGCCTTGTGAAGGAGGTCTCCATGAAAAGTTAGGGTGGTTTCTTCATCCCGGATTGTATGTGTTGGAATATGGGTTATTACTCGGGTTGGAGAAACCTTGAGCCACATTCACATGCTCTTGACTAATTCTGGGAATTGTGATGCCGAAAGGCACTCACTCAAGTCATGAGCAGGGCTTGTACATATAACACATGGCTCGTGAAATTGAGGTTGATCTTGCTGTGTACGGGCATGTCCCGCAGCTAATAATTGGTCTATTTTTTGGAAAAATGCCTCTACTTGTTGGGCTAACTCTAGCTTTTGCTCTACCTCATAAATGTCCTCCTTTTCGAGGCTCTAACTATTGGTTGCCAGACTTGCCGGGACGCAGAGGCATGGTAAAGGGAATTATCACTTAAGTTCTCAAATAATTGTCATGCATCGGCGTCATTTTTGGGCATGAATATCTCACCACAAGAAGAATCCACCATTTGGCGGTGAGGCTCAGTTAAGCCATCGTAAAAGGTCTGCACAAGTTTCCAATCAAGCACTTGGTGGTGGGGACACTGTTGGAGAAGGTCACGAAGTCTCTCCCATGTCTCATGAAATTGCTCGCCATTAATTTGAGCAAAATTGGTGATGGCTCGCCTGAGTTGGTTGGTCTTACCAATGGGAAAGTACTTCTCCAAAACTTCTACTGTAATTGGTCCCAAGTTATGATTGAATTAGCAGGTAAGGCGTTTAGCCAGTGTTTGGCTTTGTCCTTTAATGAAAATGGAAATAAAAACAACATTAGGGCCTCATTGGTGAAATTATGGATCCTTACTATAGAGCAAATTTCTAGAAATTCATTCAAATGTTTGTAAGGGTCATCATGAGTTAGTCTATGGAATGATGGAAACATTTGGATGGTGTTGGACTTAATCTCATAATGAGCAACAATGGAGTCGGGTAACTGGATACATGATGGTGATATATATGCAGTGGGTGTGAAGTAATCCTTAAGGGTCCGGTTGGGCCCATTTAGGCCATTCGAGTTTTCCATCTCTGTTGGTTAGAAGTATGGATAAGGGTATTCAAGCCTAGGAACATGGGAATAGACTCTAAGTTTCCTAAGAGTCCTTTATAGTTCAAAGTCCAAATTTCACAATTCAGGGCGACAAGAATGGTGCCCGTGCATACACTACTCACATACACACACACACTAAGTTTTGACTCTGTGCACTAAGTTATGAAAGCAAAATACCAAAGAAGAGAATACTCATAGTGATTTTAACGAAAATGCTTTACTCGTCTTGTAGGTGCTTGACGTGTAAACGTTATCCCTAATTTCCACTTGAGCTCTCTAGTTGTAGTACTTTGGTGCTTTGCTTGCGAGTATTTGCTTTTATATTATTTTTTTAAAGCACTTTGGTGTTGCGATTTGTTTTTAAAGCTCGGTTGTGCTCCGCTCACACTTCAATGATGACTCTAATTGCAAACACTCTGCACACTTAGCAACACTAAAATATAAAATCCTGAACTAAAAATTAAAATAAGAATATAACTTTAAATTAACTAATTTTACCAAAAGACCTCGGCAACGACTCCAAAATTTGATGAGTCGTTTCACACACCAAAAATAAACACTAAAATATATCAAATTCTTTTAGAGTAGTGGCAAGTCTAGGTATCGATCCACAGGGACAATTATGAAATTAAACTAATTTAATTGCTAAATTCCTAAATCAATTTTGATTAAAAAGATTGAGGGATATTATGACTAAACAAGAATTAAATGAAATTGAGTAATTAAATTGACAATTAAAATTAGGGTTTGAGATATTATTTTTGGGAAAATCTTAGGGCAAAGAATTCACTACTAACTACATAAATAAGACTTAATAACGGCCATCAATTGTAATCCGGTTTGAACTACCCAATATTTCACAACTACAAGTTTGAAATATTTATCAAGAAGACGGTTGCATTCAACGTACAAGCACGAGTCATCGCAAGTAGGACGAGGCGTTTGCTTTAAACTATGGTAGTAACACGCCACGTCTCTCGTAGTATGGCTCGTCTCATACTTTGAACACAACGACAAAGAAAACTAATATATGAAAAGTATTAAACAATCACAGAGAGTAAAACACTTGAAGAGATGAAAAAGAAAAATATTATAAACTTCTAAAGTATCCATACATTATTCAAACCGTTTCACAATCAAAACTTAAGAAAAATCCTTTACATGGCTAGGGTTTCATCAAAACTCTAAAATTGGCACTCATGGAGGAGTGGGAAGAGAAAGAGGATGAGGAAGAAGCCCCTATGGAAGTTGTCCTTCAAGCTTGAGGAAAATCACTCTTTTCAAACCCTAGCCTCCTTTTGTCTTCAAATAATTTTCGAACCCTTTTTCTTCCTTTTATTCCCAACAGAATAGACTGGAAATTTCACGCATTCAACCCTAGGAGGGCTGCTCGAGCGATGATGGGCTGCATATGCGAGGAGGTGGCAGGCTGGGCTTTTTTGTTCCTTGCACGGAGAATCTACTTTCGTGCCTTTTTTGATTGAATTTGTGTTACCTGCCAAATCTGTACAAATGCACAAAACACATCATCTCTACCAAATAAATAAAATTGAAAGATTAAAAATGTAACTTAAGCAACCTCAATGTGATACCTTTTGGCCCACATCAGTTAATGATTACTTTAAGAGTATTGGTTAACAAGTTTGAAATAATTATACATTTTTTATTGTACATATTTTTATGAAAAATGTACAATCATTCAAATTAATAAATGATGTTTATTTATGAGGGCCATTATTAGCACCTGCCTAATTTTTTTGGACTCCCCATTTCTTTGAGCCCCTATCCTAAATCCTAAATTTCAATTAGATTTCTTTGAACAATCCACTTAATATCAAATTTGCCCATATTCATAATATTATTACACCCAATGGCGCACTCGCCTAATTTTGCATACCCTATCTCCTTTTCATTTTGATGACCGCCTATCTCATATTGGAAAGAACACCGACGGTCATTGCATCAATAAATATCATTGCCTCAATGAACAACATTTCATCGACGGTCCATTATTAAAATTCTTGTCAACTCTTAATGAAAAGAGAAATTGACTCAACAGTGTCCAAAGAATATCGTCGAAAAACTCATTGGAAATTTCTGTCTGCCATTGCAGAAAACTCGTCAGAAATTACTCTCAGATAAAACCTTTACAAAACACACAATTTGGTGTTGAAGATACAAAAATCAAACCATTTGGCACACCAGTACTGACTATCCGCATTATTGTTCGAAACCCATATATTGAACTAAATGTTTGCGTTCAAGTACTATGTTACAAAACATAATCTTAACAGTCGGCAAACCAGTATCGAAAAGCTCAAACAAAACAACAACGATTGAAAATGACCGAGAATATTAATGCAAGATAGATAAACTTACTAATGGAACGCTAATCTCATTAGAATTGTTGTTATTGTCCTCCATTGCTCTACAAGGTGAAATAACTAATGAAGAACAATACATTGGATTTGAAAAGAGCTTTCTGGTTCAAGGTTTCTGATTCAAAAGGGTTTATGATGGTAAGAAAAATAATACATTCAGGATTTAAGATGGTTATAAAGAGTAACAGGTTTAGGGTTTAGAAAGATGGAATACGTATAAATAGAGGTAAAGGTAGGGGTGTGGATGAGTGTACAATATTATAGAGTGTTAGTTCTTATTTGGTAGGTGAGTGTTCCATTAAATGATATCTTTTAATATAATTTTACTTCAGAGTATAATTGTAATAAAAAAATTAGAAATTAAGGATCCAAAGAATTTAAGCCGGTGCTAATAACAATACTATTATTTATTTATTTGTGGTAAAAAAAAAGAGTTTCAGCTATGGCATGGCCCAAAATATTTTTTCTCGGGCCCATAGGCAAATTCTAGTACTAGTTAGTTGGGGAGATTCTATTTGAATCCAAAATATGTCTCAGTATGCCCAATTTAAATTCATAAATTTTAATTCTTAATATATCTTAATATAAATTTACTAATAAGAACAATACATATTAAACCCAAAAATATTTTTTTCCCCCCTTTTTCATGATACACCCGAATCAGTTATTCCTATTTAAATCTATATATCTTCTTCTCCAAGATATCAAAGTTATTTCTTCTTCTTCTTCCTTCCTCCAAAACTCCAATCTACCTTACCAAAACTCACCATCATCATCCTTGTTTTTTATTTTTTTAAAACCCTAAACCCTAGAAGAAAGTTTGAACAAACTCAAATAATTGATGAGAGTAGTAGTCAAAATAGGTTTTTGAAACAACCCATCAAAAAAGGAGGTAAGTATTCATATAAAAAGGTTTCACAATTTTTGAAAGCACCATCAATTATTTTCTATATCGTTTTTTGACAAAAATTAAAGGGTCCAGTAATTAAATTAATAATAACATATTATTAGAGTTATTCTTTTTTTGTCATTTCAATGGTATACTATTTGAGAACTACTCTTTCTTGTTAATGCCTGATACTTATGTGCTTATAAGTATGGTTTTTATTTTTCCATGAACATTCTTGTGGATAATTTATAATGTAAAAGTTTTTTTTTCTGTATTGAAAAGTTTTATAATGCTTATGTAAAAGTTTGGTTTTTCCTGTATTTATAATACTTATGTGCTTATAAGTTTGGTTTTTTTTTTTTTTTTTTTTTCAAATTATTTTCTGCGTTGAAAAGATTTGAAATAATTTTATTTTTTTAGTTTGTTTATTATTTATTATTTTGGTTTACTTTGTGGGTAATTTGAGAAAAATAATAAGGTGTAATGAGAGTAAAATAAAATTTTAAATAATTAAATATGATATACTTAGAAATTTGGATTACTCTATAATTTTTTAGGTGTAAATAAAATTCCCCCGTTAGTTGGTGGTCCACTTTGTATCGTTAAAGTAGACTCCTCGGATGCAAAGAAGGACAATAATTGGCCCAAAACATAAGTAGTTTGGCCCAAAGAGACCCGGTATTGGGCTGCCTTGTCCCATTTTACGGTGGTCTCGCTTGACATGGCAACATGTGGCCCAGCTCTCGCTCAGATTGCGCAACGGGAAATTATTAAATTTTCATAAAGTATGACGTGTCTATATTATCTAGTTAATTATTATTTAATATACCCCTTTATACTCTCTAATTACTTCATATAATATCTCACCTATTTATTTTTTTTATCAATCATAATACTACCTATCTATATTTCAAAATTACTAAAATAATTACCCTTGAGCAGCAAGGCTTTAAGACTTCCAATAAATTTCGTGTCATGTTTACAAAGACACACGTGCGTAACATATGCATGTTATGATCTAAATACAAATTTTCGGAGTAATTATTTTACTTTTTGAAAATTTTACATTAACGGTGTGTCGAACAATAGTGGTGAGCTAAATGAAATTAGGACAAGTTATACTAACAGTTCTTATAATTTGGAGCTCATGTTTTTTTGGTTCTTGACTTTTCAATTGTGACACATTTGACTCTAAATTTTGAATGTTGTTCCAAATAAGAACAATTGAAAATACCACTGCTTAATTTCAAGGGCAAACTCGTCAATTTGATAAATATTTAATTTGATAAAAATAAATGTCAAAAAATATTTTTGAATTTTTAAAAATTATTTTTACGCACCAAAGATAAAATTATGTAAAATTAATAAATCTGTTACACATTTATTTATTTGTTTATTATCAAATTAATTTTTATTATGTATTTGGATGATGATCATATAATGGGTGGTTGTTAAAATTTTAATTCGTAACCAATATATTTAATATATGAAATATTTTTAGTTTTGAATTTTTTAATTTAATGGATTGGTTAAATAATGATATCAAAGTTGTCGTTATATTTGACTTTTGAAAAAATAAAAACTAATTTAATGAAAATAAAAACAATCACCAATCACCTAACACATAATAAAAATTAATTTTGGTAAAAAAATAAATAAATAAATGTTTAAAAGATTTATCAATTTTACATAACTTTATCTTTGAAGAGTATAAATAATTTTTAAAAATTTAAAAATATTTTTTGACATTTATTTTTTGTCAAATTAGTTTATATTTTATCAAATTAACGACTTTACCATTGAAATTAAGCAATGGTATCTTCAATTGTCCTTATTTAAAATAGGGTAAACTACCAATAGGTCCTACTTGGGAGACTTATTACCCAATAGGTCCTACTTTGAGACTTATTACCCATTAAGTCCTATTTGATATAATTTATTAAGTGATAAAGACAAATTTTATCAGTCTTTTTTTTTATGAATAATTTTATAGTGATAAATTTATCAGTCTCTTTTTTTATGAATAATTTTTTAGTGATAAATTTATCACTCTTTTATTTTTGTAGTGTTAAATTTATTAGTTAGGACCTGTAGATAAATAAGTCTAGTGAATAGGACTAATTGGTAAGTACCCCCTTTAAAATAAGATTCAAAATTTAAGGTCAAATATGTTACAATTAAAAAATAATAAACCAAAATTACACGAGTCTCAAACTATAAGAACAGTTAACATACTTTGCCATAAAATTTTGACTCTAAAAGTAAAAGAAAGTGGAAAAAGTACAAATTATCATTAGATGGGGACAAAGGCATATGATATTCCTAACTGACTAATTTCTGTTTCTACCAATCCACTGCAAAAAATTGGAGTTACCAAATCACTTAAATGTATATTTTAGGCATTGATTCAGATCAATGAGACATGAAACAGAAATAAAAATAAGAATATAATTGTTGGCTTATTTTTCCTACGAAAAAAAATATTATAAATGCGAGCGTGTCAGCAAGGATTGAAAAATCCTTACAGATTAAATTCAAGTCAATTATCAAGCAATTGTATTGACGGTTCTTTTGCCTCAACAAAGAGGACTTCAAAATTTCTAAAGTGTAGAGAAAAGAAAAATTAAAAGAAGAAAGGGAGATGGAGAAAGACGATTGAGTGAACAATTAAAGTAATAATTACTTACCTCTACTCCTATGCTTCGAAAAAGAAGTGCATGACATGCTTCAAAATGAAAGTGCTGAAAATAAATGTTTCGAAATATAAATCTATGTTAAACTACTCCTAAGATAAGGAAAATGACAACAAATATTGAAATTAATTGTCTTTGATGTAAGTTCTGGATCTTTTACAATGTAGCCATTAATGGCTATTTATAGAGGAAAAAATACAGCAATAACTACTTAGTAACTACTCATTTCTTCCATCTTCATTTTTGTCTTGCCATGTGTCCTTCCACTCATCCACTTTGTCTTTCATATTCTCCATCTTCTCTATAACTTCTTTTAACTTCCAAATGAATAAGAGGATGCCATGCAATTATATAAATAATAAAAATTGCAGATTTATGGTGCTAACATTACCCCCCGCGGTCCTTAAAAATGATATTTATTTGAATTTTTGAAGGGTCGAACCAAGCACATGATTAATCTAAGCAATAAAATGCTTCGAATAATATCAACAAAGTGCTTCGAATGATGTAATAGCACCAACGAAGTGTTTCGAATGAGTATGAAATTATGACTAGATGTCTCGAATACTAGCTATTATGGACTAGTAACAAGTTTCGAAGGTGGTATAAAGGACCAAAATCATCTTTCAAATGTTGAAAGTGCCGACAAAGGACAAATTACATCCTTGGAAATATTCGGCAAAGCTTCGAAGGTTCATAACCACCATTATTGTTTCTTCGAAGTTATTAATGCAAGATGGAGTGCTTCGAAACTTACAAAATTATGGCAAAAGGGCCTTCGAAGCAACTTTTGGCCAACATTGTGGTTATTTAAATTTTGTATGTTCTGGTTCATACATAATTAATGAAAATATTAATTTTGTGCTTCGAACCAATTATTAATTCTTCGAAGACACCAAAACGGTTGTTCTTCGAACCAACTTATCATGCCAAAAATAGGCATTATTCGACAATGAATTAATTGCCATTTTACATATATTTGAAGAGAGATACACATTTCGAAAGTTTTTTCACCCCATGTTACATTTCGAAAGTGTTTATTGATAACAAAACCACCATTCGAAAGCCACATATGTTACTAAATGATCAAAGTCGTCATTCGAAAGTACTCACGACATCTCTTCATACAAAATCCAAAGAATTGGATTACTATGAAATTAGTTTGGCATTTTAACAAGTCATTAATGGCTATAAAATGATATTTCAATGAATAACATGCTTCGAAGTGTCTTGGGACATATTTCAAAAGTAACCACAAAACCAAATGATGATGGTTTTATGGATCAACCATATTTTTGGCCCAATATATTTCAATAACGAAATATTATTTGCTAGCCATTCCATCAAAGTCAACGTTTGATGTGATCCACAAATCCAAAATGGATTTCGAATAACAAAAGTCATGGTATAGTGTGGCCATGAAAATTCATACTTTTTTACACTTTGGAAAATGTCAAAAATTTTGAATTCATGAACAGTGGCTTGTTCATTATTTTTGACCATGTTTGCTTTAAAAACATGACTTTTGCCAAATTAATTTTCATAATTATTTGGCAAAGTGGGTTATTTTTCCATGTTGGCCATTAATGGCTTATGAAAATCACATATAGATATGTTATTTTCATGACTTGACTATCTAAAAATTGATTTTGAGACCCCCCGAGCCATGCATGGAACATCATTCTTAGCCAAATTTGGCTCAAAAACATGCTCTTTCATTATGTTAATTTCATAATTTGACTTTTTAAAAGCGGACTCTTGAACCCCCCGAGCTATTGATGAAATCAACTCTTTGCTTTTGCTATTTTCAATCATGGAAAAATTCTGAAAAAATTCACTAATTCCGACCATTAAAGCCTCAGTTAATAACTTGGTAGTGAGAGTTGATAACTCATTATTCCATTGGTGAATTTTCATATCAAGTTGATGAATTTCTCCAATTAAATGGTGTCTTTTTTCTTCCACCAAATAATATTGTAATGGATGAAAGTTTATTTCATCAAGAAAATGAATCTCTTCTTGAAGATCCAAAAATTTTCTTTCACACCAATATATTTCAAATTGATAAGTTCGAATAGCGAAATCCAAATCGTTTGTCATTTCTTACACTTGGCAGTCCTACTAGGCGTGTCAAAAATTGTTGGCTTATTTTTCCTATGAAGGAAAATATTATAAATGCGAGCGTGCCAGTAAGGATTGAAAAATCCTTATAGATTAAATTCAAGCCAATTATCAAGCAATTGTGTTGACGGTTCTTTTGTCTCAACAAAGAGGGCTTTAAAATTGCCAAAGTGTAGAGAAAAGAAAAATTAAAAGAAGAAAGGGAGATGGAGAAAGACGATTGAGTGAACAATCAAAGTAATAATTACTTATCTCTACTCCTATACTTCGAAAAGGAAGTGCATGAAATGCTTCGAAATGAAAGTGCTGAAAATAAATGCTTCGAAATATAAATCTATGTTAAACTACTCCTAAGATAAGGAAAATGACAAGAAATATTGAAATCAATTGTCTTTGATTTAAGTTCTGGATCTTTTACAATGTAACCATTAATGGATATTTATAGAGGAAAAAATACAGTAATAACTACTTAGTAACTACCAATTTCTTCCATCTTCATTTTTGTCTTGCCATGTGTCCTTCCACTCATCCACTTTGTCCTTCATATTCTTCAACATCTCTATAACTTCTTTTAACTTCCAAATGAATAAGAGGATGCCATGTGTCCTGCAATTATATAAATAATAAAAATTACAGATTTATGGTGCTAACAATAATCAAATGCAGTTTTTCGTGGTTCATAAGTTCGAGTGACTGAAGGTTACGAGAAATATAGAAATAACTGCGAACTTTAAAAAATAGGTCACAAGTTCACTATTAAGTAGTTAGGGTGTATTTGTTTGAACGAACTGGATAAAAGGGGATTGAAATCTATCGAATTGTAATCCTAGATTCATAGTCCTCAAACTATTTGGTTGGATAAAAAATGTATCTCATGTTTGCTTAGTCATGGGATTATATATCAGGAAAGGACTATTTGGTTGGATAGTATATGAATCTTATATTTGTTAGGGATATTATGAAGAAGGATAAATGTTTAATTGACTATTTTACCATTTTCAATTATTTATTAAGTAATAGCAATATTAAATATATCTTTAATATTTTAATTATTTTTAAATAGATTAAATAAAAATTTATTTTATTTATTTTTTACACAATTAATTGAATTTATTTTTTAAAATTAAATAAATAAAATATCAATAAAAATATATGTTATTTTTTAACTAAAATTTTAAATAATTTTATTTTTTAAAAAATAATAATTAAATAATAAAATTAAATAAAATATAAACAAAATTTTAAAATAAAACATCAACAAAATATTTATAAAAAATTATTTTAAAAAATTAAATACATAAAACATCTATAAAAGTTAAATAAAATTATTTTATTTTTAAATTGAGACATTTAAATTTTATTGAATTTTACTAAATATAATACATAATTGGATAGTAGATGATCAAAATGGTCATTTCACCACCTAATCTCATATCCCTCCTTATCTCCCCATTTGTGTCCCACCCCTCCATGAGACACAATAATCCAACACATTTAGGACTAATAGTCTGGAGCAAAATTAAAAAACTAAACATCAGATATAAATCCTATCCCATCCTCTAATCCTATCCCACTCTCCAATCCCTCTAAAGAAACAACACCTTAGTGTTTAGAATTCACGCTATCTCAACAACATATGTCATGAAAAGTATAAAAAAAAAGCATTTCAAAGTTTACTTTCACGGCCACAAAATATAGGAATTTTACAAAAAAATAAGAGTGAAAAAAAAATTCAAATCATATTAATTAATCCAAAACAATTAAGCAATAATGGAAATCACAAAATAAATTTTTAAAAATGATTTACAAATAGAATCATTATCCTAACAATTCATTCAGAATAATATGAAAATGACATTTTAAACGATAATTATGAGTTATGATAAAAAAAAAAAAAGAAAAGAAAAATAATACCACTTTGTGATATTTCTAGAAAATAATTACACATTCATAAAAAGGATTATAACTTTAATTATTAATATTTGTGAACTTTATCACTTTTTATGTAATTATTTTTTAAAATTTATACTGATTCAAAATTTTTCCTAAAAAATATTTTCGTTTGAAATGAAATGATTACATAAAGTTTCATCATTTTAAACAATTTTTTTGTTTTATAACTATAAAACAACTCAAAACATATCACATAAAAAATATATCATACAACATATATTTTTTTTTTAATAATTTTTTTTACAAACTGATGTGATAAAATTTTGAAATGTATTATAGGATCCAATTTACTAATACGATGGATGAACCATCGGTTTATAAAAAAAAAAAAAATTATTTGTATTAACTGTATGACATGATAAATTCCCACCAAAACCCTTTCAAATGTGCGTTGCATATGTTTGAACTTTTAGTGGCACGCGTGATTTTGATAATAATATAAAAATAACACCAAGTGCCTTTTTAACTTTATGTATCTTATCCTCTCATTTCTTCAATCAAAACCCTATTTTCAATTTAGATATATATTTTTTAATTCACCCACCACTTTTGGACTTGTAACAGTGGTGAGTTTTGATTAGGACACTCAAAGTCAACACAAAAAAGATTAAAACACTGATCTATCTAACTCAAATGATTAAAATTATTAGAAACCATATATAGGTTTAAAAAAAAAAATGGTATCTTGAAGAAGAAAAAAAAAAATTATTAGGAAAACCGAAAAGGGGTTTCGAAAAGACTTACATCTTTATTTATAACAAAATAAAAACTAATCTAAATAGAAAATGTTTAAGGTCCCTAAAACATAATCTCTAAATATATTCCAATGACGTGGACTGTTACATATCAGACGTTGATTTATTTAGAAATCAATCAAGTAAAACTCAACTTCCTATCACGTCATTATGAGTAAATTTGAGGGTGCTCTTCCTTGATAGACACATAACAAAAGAAAACAGAAAAAAAAAAAATAGAGATTGGAAATTTTGAAAAAACATATCTAAACAAGTCATACCTTATTAGACAGAATTATTATCAAAACAAAAAATTTCAACAAACAACAAAACACTAATTTGGAAGTTCAAATGATGAAATTTGCTTAAAATCTAGCTCAAGTCACAATAAAATTCTAACCGTTTTCAATTAGAGTCTAGAATACCCAAATTTAAAATAATTCCAAGCTTATCTGCTAAAATTATCAGAAAAAATTATTTACAAAAAAGTGATAAACATTATAAGTATTAATAATTAAAATCATAATTTTTTTTTTACCTTTTTGTAAATAAATTTTCTAATCTCTACTTATCAGTAATTTCCCCTAACATTAATCCATCCTTTTATTGTACTTGTGTCAATCCAATTATTTCAAAAACTACTGTGCCACGTATTCTACATCGGTTCATGCCTATATTATCAAACTGTTGAGAACATATTCATTGTCCGAAGTGATATTTATGGGGAAAAAAATTAATCAGACAATGTCTGAGGCATTGGTGGAAGGCACACAGTGAAGAAGATTGTCTAATTGTTAGAAATTAAGATGTTACAGGCATCAAAATCCCACCACCTTATCCAAATGTGTCAAATCAAAAAGCGATCAAGAAAAGAATGAGAATGAGAATGAAAATGAAAATGAATAATAATACAATGCGATGCGATGTCATATTCAATATAGCAAGGGAACCCACGAATATGGAGTGGGGGGCATGGCATCGAAGCGCGCATGCGCCCAGAAAGGCAAAATCTGAAAATGGTTTATTTATTTATTTATTTTTAATAATTAAAATTTAAGGAATGGAAAAGTGGGAAGACTATGTTTAAAAAAAAAAAAAAAAAAAAAAAAAAAAACATGTACAACCATAATTTACAGTCTGATAAATATGTATATATAGTGGAAATCATTATGTCGAAAATTTTCTTGCAATAATCTCCAAGGTAATGATACTAGAGAAGGACTCCAAACCAGACCCCCCTTTTTATACACCTGACTTGGAATCCAATAAATCAAAAAGACCAGGCTTCTAATCTTACTGTACCTCTTCCTAAAACCAAGGAGGTGAAAAATAAGTAAATAAATAAAAAATAAAAATAAATAAAAATTTCTAACATATTTGTGAGGGTCCTCCTCACATGGGCTCTGTCCCTTTATCTCTCATATACGTGAAAGTTTTAATTATGTGAGAGTTTCTGTGAAATTTTTTCTATAAAATTATAGTTTTTGTTATTCTCTCTCTTTGGAGGTTGGATATAGTTGTACCCAGATCATTCAATCAACTTTTAATTTGCATCTAACTTGTCAAAAAAATAAATTAATTAAATTCCTACAAGATGGCACGAGATCTTCTATTTTCAAAATTATTTTGTGCTCCTATTTCAGTACATTATTAATCATTAGATCATGTATCTCGACATTAACAAATGATGTTATGGCTAGAAACCTATTGAGACAGTAAACATCTGATCTATGACATACAAGATAATTCATACTAAATGCAATTAGACCTAATAAGAAAACAATTAAAATTCACGAGACTTTTGTCATTGCAGAATTTAGAAAGAATTAAATGTATGTAAATTTATCCGTAGATATAAAGAGAATGTAAATTATGACATTTTGAGTTCATAATTTAGCAATCTTACTAATGACGCAACGGCTTCATAGCTAGTTTTTAGTGCATTTTATTACTTTCTTAAAGTTCTTACACGTGAAATGCATGTCAGGTAGAAAAGCAGAGGAAAAACCTTCCTTATCACTCAAGAAAGAGTCCGGCTATTCAAATAAAAAAATTAAATTTATTTTTCAAGTCTAATGATTGATTAATCAATCACTTTCATGTGATATTTCTCTCTTTATATATATTTTAATTATCAACTAATTATTTTATTTATATATATTTGAGTATAAAAAATAAATTTGTATGTTATTTTTTTCAACAAATTCAATCATAAAATTTTTCCTTACATTTGTTTGTATCTGCTACAAAAAGTTTGCATATTTCTTTAATTCCCTTCTCTTTCTTTCTTGTTTTTTTCTTTTTCTTTTTTTTCCATTCCTAAGCCATCCAGATTCCAACCTAGAAATGGTCGAATATAGGTAGATGCTAAATTCCAAAGCTGAAAGAAAATTAAAAAAAAAAAGAAAAAAGAAGAAGAAGATGTATAGATAAGATAAGACCAGTGACTCATCAAACCAATCAGAGTACTCCACGGAAAACTTGCCCCCAAGAGGTCGTACGACCCTGATGATCCATTGATTTGACCCCAACCACTACAAAAAAAAATAATTTATTTTTTGCAACGGCAAAACGCCGTCACAAATATCTCAAATGCCATCTCAAAAGATTTTTACGACGGTAAAATGACTTTTTGCGACAGCAAGTGGGGGTCGCAACGAAAGGGGTTGCAAAAGAGTTTTAGCAACGGCAAGTGCCGTCGCCTTTATTTTTGCGACGGCAAATTTTTGTCTCCAATAATGGATGAAAATTTGAGTTTTTTGCGACGGCACAGTATTATCGTCGCTAAAAGGGTTTTTTGCGACGGCAAAAATACCGTTGCTAAAAGTGTATTTGAGACAGCAACCTAAGCTGTCGCTAATGACTATTGTCGACGGCAATGATACCGTCGCTAAAGGCCTTATTTTTCAATTCAATTCCCTACCTTTTGCGACAGTATAGGTGCCGTCGCAAAAAGCCTGGTTCAATTTTCTTTTTGAGACGGGGTGTTCTATCGTCTCAAAAATAAAAAAAATTTAAAAAAAACCCTATATTAAAATTATTAAAATTATGAAAATAACCTGTATTAAATGAAAAATAACTAAAAAAAAAAATCGATAATTACATAATAATATAAATACATACATAAACAAAAGTTGACACATGATGAAAATTTATAACGTTGTTCCATTCATAACAATACATAAATAAAAATTCATAATAAAAATTATGCCACTACATAATGTCGCATAATACATACATAATGTTGTTCACAAATTTAAATAACATAAATCAAAATCAAATTTGCAACATGAACTGCTTCAATTTGAACTACAATCTCTCTCTCTCTCTCTCTCTCTCTCTCTCTCTCCAAGTAAAACATCCACCAGAAATAGAATAACAAGAAAATTCAGGAGCCAAGAAACTATTCTCCATAACTTTTAGGTGAGCTCAAAAAACTCCTGGCAGCATCTAAACTCATTTCTTCATACACCTACATGAGTCATTATTTTATATAGATAAATAATAACAAATAAAAAAAAGTCCAATCAGGAAAGTAAAATAATAGCGTTTAATGGAGGACAAATTTTATGATTCTTAGATACTAGAATATGCATACAAGTTTCTTGTGAATGCTTCGAAAAGCCTTGCAAAATTGTTCTACCTTTGCTGCACCCACCTGTAACATGTGCACCAAAAGTTAGTTGTTATGCCCATTTTGTGTTAATATTTTCTTTGCTATTTTCTGACAAGACCTCAATTAAGAGCGTGCCCAACCTCGGGTTTTATTATTGTATTTGGACACCTGGCTAATGCCAGCCCAATATCAAATAACCTCACATCCACTATAAGTAAACTTTGGGGAATATGAGCTTGCCACATGAATGAATCCCCAAAAATCCCTTCTGTCAGATCTCTATCCCTTGTTAGCTTAATAAGATAAAACTTTTACAAACCTCATATTAATAATAGCAGAAGCTAAAATGGCAACTAACTTAGGGCTAGGCCATGAGCAGACCCAAGCATGATCTGAACTTAGGTTTGGGATTAATGTGAAACAAAGTGTAGCACAATTTGCAAGACGATATGTCATGTGCCATTTAATGCCTGTACTTTTTCCAAGACGACATGTTCCGCTAAATCAAAAGACCAAAATGCACTATCACTTCTCAACCTATGCCCTTTTCGATTGTCTTCTTATTCATGTTACACCTTAGTTCTACTACATCCCCACCATCAAATTTATTGGTCTTGAATGCAGATGAGCAAATCATCCCAAATCAAGCATTCTTTCATTATGTTAAAAACCCACCCACTCAAAATGGTTTCATTTCTACTTTTATAGTTGTCTCAACAGTCCTCCATCTCAAATTCCCCTCCTTAAACAGGATCAATTTGTGAAAATGTTTTCTGACTACCTAACATGATATCAAATAGAATAACTTGGCATGAAGATAAATTAAATAAAAAAAAGATTCAACTAAAAGGGTGTTTCGTATAGATGCTATATCTATATGGGCAGTATCTATTCACTCTCATTACAAATAATCAACCCATACATCGAAAACAATCACTATAATTTAGCTATGTCGGTTGATTGTCTTATTTGATATTCATTATGAATATTAAATATGCTATTACGATTTTTTGAGTAAACATATCTCCAAAGAGATGAAAAATATGAAATGGAAACTCTAACCAGAAAATTGAAGCAATAATAGTATCATCGAAAAATTATATGCTAGTTCTTCTGAGATAAGAATGCAAATTTCATATAGAATGCTTATGTTCCACACTAAAAGTATAATGAAATGTGGTTGTCAAGGAGAGTTAACTTCAAAGCAAAAAAAAAAAAGATTGCTATTTATAATTTCCATGCACATAGTGATCACACATTAAAAGTAATTACTGTGCTGTGAGCATATTTATTATGTTCATAAAGTACCACAAGCATTCTTGCCTTCTTTTCTCCAGCCATCTTTAATTTCGCCCAAAATGAATTTGTTAGGACACATCCCATGTAAACATGTTTATTTTGATTTCAACATCAACTATGCTTATATAAGAAACGTATGCAAGCAACATGGAATTGTGAAATGCCACAAATTACACATGAAATGAATGTCACACAGATGGAGAGAGAGAGAGAGGGAGAGAAATTAATGGGCTAAAGTAAATACATAAGAAAACAAGATCAGAGATCATTTTGCAAAAAAAAAAAAAAATCATAAATAACTAAAAACATGTTTTCATATAGTGCGATTATTTTGCAAAAAAAAAAAAAGAAAAGAAAAGAAAACATGTGAATATACAAGTAAAAGAATATCTATACACACACTTAGATATCTAGAATCTCTCGTCCACCAATTCAAGAAAGCTCTTAAAAAACTAAAAAGATATATCAAACAGTGTGATCATTTTGCAAAAAAGAGGGTTTATGGATCAAACTCACTCAATTAACAAAGCAATCAAATTAATCATTTCATACATAAAATGAAATTATTACAAAATAAAGATCTAGCTAGCAGGGGCCTAAATGACTTGAAATTGTAGAGAAGGGCATGATACCATGTTCAATTTCTTGAATTGCGATTTCCTTTTCATCTGACCCATCCCATGCATCCTGCCATTCCTTTTGTTGTTATATGACAAGGTTGTATATTAAATACAAATGTAACCATTGTTGTCAAATCATGATTCGAATAATGAATCATTTTGCTAAAATAGTGAATCGCAAGATTCATTTTATTTAATCCGATATATAACTCTATATATTTATATACATTTAAAAATATATATAATGTTTAAAATAAAATAAATTATAAATATGACTAAATTATATATGTATATATATAAAATCACATATATCAATGTTGATGATACTGAATCAGCCTGATTATATACATTAAATTCTATAAGTATGTGATTAATTGCTTTGATTATAGCTTCACAATCAAGTTTTCCCAAAAAACAAATAAAAAAAAACATATGAAATAAGTGCAGTAAAAAATGAATTTGATGGAATCAATACCGTGCTCATAGACGAATCCATCGAAGCTAGAGCAGCCAGGGCCACCATTGAGCCAGAGGACGACTGGATCACTGGAGGGTTTTGCTTCGGAGAGGACAAAGTAATAAAACAGTTTCTTCCCATGAGCTTCTTCTATAGTCACATACTTATAAAAATTGAACACCAACTAAAGAACAAATAGAAATACCAATAAAGACCCATCACAATCAAGGACAATCATGAATAGGAAAGGGACATACCCAGAATAGTGTTTGGAAGGAAAAGTGTCATTGAAACCAGGAACCTGTGTGACCAGTGCACCTTCAGGTGTTGATTCTATCAACACAAAGCTCAAGCTCAGGACAATGTAAGTTAGGACTCTCACTGTGTTGACTACATTAGTAATCTTGGCCATGGCTTCTGGTTTTCACAGAGAGAGGCTTGTTGTTATTTGTTTCAATTAATAAGCATACCATTGTTGATTATGAGAACTATATATAATAAAAATAAAAAGTGATGTGGAGTTGAGTGACTGAGTGATGCTGGTCCAAGTAGTAGTCTGTTTGTTTGCTTAAAAGGCAAGAGAAAGAAAAGGAAAACAGCCCTGGTAGAGACCACTTGTTGCGTGTAATTTACGGTTAAGGAAAGAGAAAAGAGTGGGGTTGCATGTATTAATTGGTATATATTTTCTTTTAATGTATTAATATATAATCAGAGCATTCTTTAAATCAATCAGATATAATCAGAGCATATAATCAGCATATAATCAAAGCTTTCAATAGAATTTATATGCTTTCAGCTTTGATTCTACTTAAAAAAAAACATGCTTTCTAAGCATATAATCACATACTTATTATTATATTGAAAGCTGTTTTTCAAAGCTGATTATATGTGATTAGTATACTAATCAGAGCATGTTTTTTCACATATAATCAGTATGAGATGTGTGTATATTATTATATTGTAACAATATAATAATAAGTATGTGATTATATGCTCTGATTATTCAAAGCTGTTTTTTTTTTTTTTTTTTTGCTTTGAATTTCTAACATGTAAATCAACAGTAACAAAAATTAAATATGATGAAGAAAAATGAGACTGATAGAGGTATTAAAAAATTCAAAGCTCTTAGATACTGCCCAATTCAAAGGTCTCAGAGGTATTAAATATGATGAAGCAACGCCATAGATACTGCCCAATTCAAAGCTCTTAGATCTGGGTATGTTCCACCCGTCATCTGGGATTGCCCAGAGCTTCATTACCCACACCAAATAAAAAAATAAAAAAAAATCAATATACTAATTTTATCATTAAACTTAGGTCAAAATATATTCTTTCAACAAAGGTGGGTCTTAATTCCTATTTTTACCTTCAACCCTAGATATATAATCAAACTTCAGACATATTTTATAAAGAAAAATTCAACAAAAAATCAGATCTTTGTTCTCCTTGAAGGAACAACATACTGAGTAAAAGAATGAAAAACAAAAATATTGAAGTTTAAAATTCGAAGCCAAACAAAATACCTAATCAGTAAATAACTAACAAACTCGCACTCAACAATTTCAAACATGATTCACCAAATTTTCAGAAATTTTACTTGCTTATAATTTTTTATTAAATAAAGAAGCACTCATAATCACAGCTTACAATATCACAATATTAAAAAAATGAGAGTTAAAAAAAAAAAACAAACTAAGAGAGAGATAGAGAAAGGACTCATGGTTTGGCGCGAGAGGAGACGATGGGGCATTTGAGTTGAGAAGCCATGTACATATCATCTCTAGCCCTCTTCATCTTCGTAATCAAAACTCTTCATCTTCAAAAACCAGTCCGATTAGAATAAATAAATAAATAAAAAACAGTCCGATTAGAATCACAATCCTAGCCCAAAAAAAAAAAAATTAAAATTAACAAAAATTACACACCAGATCTGGGTTACACACCAGAGCTGGGAGAAAAACACAAACACAGAGAGTGATCGGTACGATGAGATGAACAACGAGAGAGTCAGAGAGTGATCGGTGCAGATATGAAGAACAATGAAACGAGAGAGAGAGAGAGAGAGATATTTGGTAGAAATTAGGGATTTTGGTTCTAAGAGATTAGGGATTTTGGGGGCGCGGGAATGAAAAAAAATGGGGGAACCGAGCGGGCGGGATTGGGAAAAAAATAATAATAATAATAATTTTTATCATAAATAAATATTTAAATAATAAAAAAAATAAATGAATATTTAAATAATAAAAATAAATAAATAATAATTTTATTTTCATCATAAATGAATACTTAATGAATGAAAAATTATTATTATTATTATTTATTTGGTAGAAGTAAGGATAATATTTTAATGAAAAATATTTTCTATTAAGAGTGATGAGTGAGAGAGAGAGACGGAGAGAGAGAGAAAGAGAAACAAACAGACAAAGAGAGAAAGAGATAGAGAGAGAGCGAGAGAGAGACAGAAAAAGAGAGAGAAACAAGAGATGAGCGATACAAAAAGAGAGAGAAAGAGAGCGAAAAAAGATGAACGAGAGAGAGCATTGAAAAATAGAGAGATAGAGAGAAGAGAGATGAACGAGAGTGATTAAGGCCGAAATGTACATCATTGAGGCCGTTAATTAGAATCACTTAACTTCACTTGCTGGTCAAACCGTATAATTTATGTGTGTTAAATGTCAATCAGGTTGTACATCGTCGGAGCATAAAATGGGCAAAAAGACCAAATTTGGACGGAGTTGACTTTTTCTGGAAAAGTCAAACTAATGTTTTAAACCTGATTGGAAGTGAGTAGAAGTATAAAAGGAAAAGGAAAAGGCTTTTCTAGGGTTCTGAAACTGTTTTAACCTAAGGAGGGAGGCTAGGGTTTGGAAGGGAGAAGGAAAGCAAAAGCTTCAAGATGTCTTCCATGGTGGCTTCTTCTCCATCTTCCTCTTTCCACTCCTCCATGAGTGGCTAGTCATCTTTTCTAGGGTTTTGAAGAAACCCTAGCCATGTAATAGGTTTTTCTTTTTGATTTTATATTATGTAAAGGTTTGAACCATTGTATGGTGTTTTAGAAATTCTTTATATATAATTTCCATTATTCTTTTAAATATTTGACTTTCTGTGATTGTTAAATGTTATCCATACAATTGTTTTCTTTTCCTTCACATTCAAGGTATGGGACGAACCATACTACGAGGAACGAGTCGTATCACTACCTTAGTTTAGAGTGAACGGTTCGTATTACTTGAGATGGTTCGTGCTCGTACATTGAATGTGATAATCTTCTTGTTAAATGCTTTGAGCTTGTAGTTGCGAAGCATTAATCCATTCAAACCATAGCATAATTGATTTCAATTGGAAACCCTAATTATGTGGTTAGTGGTGAATTCTCTACCCTAGGATTTTTCCCAAATTCAGTAAACCCAATTTCATTTATAATTGATAATTTAATTCCTTAGTTTAATTTATTCGTTTTTAAATTAGGTTATAAACATTCAATCTTTTTATCAAAATTAATTTAGGAATTTAATAATTAAATTAGTTTAATTTCACAATAGTCCCTGTGGATCGATACCTGGACTTGCCATTATTCTAATAGAATTTGGTATAGTTTAGTGATTATTTTTGGTGTGTTCAACGACCCATCAAATTTTGGCGCCGTTGCCGGGGACTTCTGGCGAAATTAGTTAATTTAAAGTTATATTTTTATTTTAATTTTTAGTTTAGGATTTTATGCTTTTGGTGTTGCTAAGTGTGCAGAGTGTTTGAAATTGGAGCTATCATTGAAGTGCAAGCGGAGCGCAGCCGAGCTAAAAAAAAAACGCAGCACTAAAGTGAGTAAACAGAAGCAAACACTCACAAGCAAAGCACCAAAGTGCTAAAACAAAAGTCAAATCTCAATCGGGGATTGGAGACGACGTCTACACGTCAAGCATCCGCAAGACGAGTAAAGCGTTTTCGTTAAGCCACTGTGAGTGTTTCTTCCTTTGGTATTTTGCTTTCATACTTAGTGCACAGAGTCGAAACTTGTTGTGTGTTTGGGTAGTGTATGCACGGGCATCGTTCTTGTTGCCCTAAATTGTGGAGTTTGGACCTTGAACTAGAAAGGACCCTTAGGAGACTTAGGGTTTCTGCCCGTGTTCCTAGGCTTGAGTATTCGTATTCATACAGTGAGCCATTAGAGATGGCAGAACCTAATGTCCCGAATGTGCCCAACCGGACACTTAAGGATTACTTTACACCCACCGCATATACATCACCATCATGCATCCAATTGCCCAACACCACTGCTGCTCATTATGAGATTAAGTCCAGCACCATACAAATGCTCCCATCATTCCATGGACTAACTCATGATGACCCTTATAAGCATTTGAATGAATTTCTGGAAATTTGTTCAACAGTGAGGATCTAGAATTTCACAAATGAGGCCTTAATGTTGCGATTGTTTCCATTCTCGTTAAAGGATAAAGCCAAACACTGGCTAAATTCTTTACCTGCTAATTCAATCACAAGTTGGGACCAATTACAGCAACGGTTCTTGGAGAAGTACTTTCCCATAGGTAAAATCAACCAACTTAGGCGAGCCATCACAAACTTTGCTCAAATGGATGGCGAGCAATTCCATGAGACTTGGGAAAGACTTAGAGACCTTCTCCAACAAGGTCCCCACCACCAAGTGCCGATTGGCAACTTGTTCAAACATTCTATTATGGCTTAACTGAGCCACACCGCCAAATGGTGGATTCGGCCCTGGTGGGACATTTATGTCTAAGAATGATGCCGAGGCATGGCAATTGTTTGAGAACTTAAGTGATAATTCCTTCACCATGCCTCCGTGGCAAGCAAGTCCAAAGAACTCAGTAGTTGGAGCCCCGAAAAGAGGGGGCATTTATGAGGTCGGGCAAAACCTAGAGTTAGCCCAACAAGTAGAGACATTGTCCCGCAAGATGGACCAATTATTAGCTACGGGACATGCCCCTACACAGCAAGTTCAGCCTCAATTCCACGAGGCATGTGTTATTTGTGCGAGCCCTGCTCATGACTTGAGTGAGTGCCCTTCGGCATCACAATTTCCGGAGTTAGTCCAAGAGCATGTGAATGAAACTCAAGGATTCGCCAACCCGGGTAATGATCCATACTCCAACACATACAATTCGGGATGGAGAAATCACCCTAATTTCTCATGGAGACCCCCTTCACAAGGCACTTCTTACAATCCTCCACCACCAAGGCAGAATTTCAATAATTTTGCCAACCAATCATCTTACCGACCACCGCAACCTTATAGATCCCCACACCCATACCGGCAACCACAACCACAACCCCCACCTGTTCCTCAGGACAACTCTGCCTTTGAGACTCAGGTGTTAGAAGTTCTCTCAGAACTTAAGGGGTTAGCACCAATAGTTCACTCCCACACTCACTCTATTGCCAAGATAGAGACCCAATGGGGTCAAATGGCTAACAATATGAATCGGAGAGAGGAGGGAAAATTACCAAGTCAAACTGTGGCCAACCCTAAGGGACAATACGGGGCAGAGAGTTCGGGTGAGAATGGAAAGCAACATGAGCAAGTGCAGGCGGTGGTTGCTTTAAGAAGTGGTAGGAAGTTAGAGCCTCAATCAGTTGCGTCTGATGCAACTAGAGTTAGGAAGGGTGACCACAGAGGTTCACCTAATGAGAGCAAGGGTGAAGGGGAAACACTTAAGAGGGATGACTTAGTCCCTAGCACTTCACTTGAGCCCAAGGCACCATATGTGCCTAAGGCACCCTTTCCCCAATGTCTTGACACACCGTCTCCTTTTAATAAGAAGGCGGCATCTATGGAGGCAATGATGGAGGTCTTTAAACAGGTAAAAATCAACCTCTCCCTGTTGGAGGCGATTAAGCAAGTACCATCATATGCCAAATTTCTGAAGGACCTTTGTACGCAAAAGCGTAAATCTAGGACACATGTGTCCCAAAAGGTCCTACTCACGGAGCAAGTAAGCTCCATCTTGTTAAATGACACACCTCCTAAGCTTAAGGACCCAGGTGTCCCAACCATTCCATGCATTATAGGGGACCATTTCATTGATAGGGCCTTATTGGATTTAGGGGCGAGTGTCAATTTGTTGCCGTACTCTGTGTACGAGGAATTTGGGCTTGGCGAGTTGAAGCCCACTACTGTTACTCTTCAGTTGGCTGACCGGTCCCTCAAAGTGCCACGAGGCATGATTGAGGATGTGCTAGTTAAGGTTGATAGGTTCTACTTCCCTGTTGACTTTTTGGTTTTAGATATGGAACCGGTAGCCAGTTCGAGGAAACAAATCTCGGTGATTTTGGGTCGACCTTTCTTGGCTACGGCCAATGCATGCATTAATTGTCGGACCGGGGTTATGGAAGTTTCATTTGGTAACATGGAAGTGAAACTTAATGTTTTCCAAGCATCACAATAACCTCATGAGAGAGAGGAGTGCTTATTAGTGGATGTTGTGGATGAGATTGTTGAGGAGGCTTTGCCCTCCATTCTTGTAGAGGACCCTTTAGAGGCTTGTCTAGCTCATTTTGGGTTTGAAAATTTTGATATAGATGGGTCAGTTGAAGAGGTGAATGTCTTGCTTAATTCTTCTTTTACACCAGATTTTCCTCTATGGAAAGCCCGGTTTGAGTCACTTCCTCCTCTGTCGAGAGAGCCTGCCACACCATCTTTGGTCACACCACCTACATTTGAGTTGAAGCCACTTCCGGCCACACTCAAGTATGTATTTTTAGGGCCCCAGGAGACTTTACCAGTTATCATTGCATCTGACTTGACTACTGAGCAGGAGAGTCAATTAATGAGTGTTCTCGTGGCACATCGGAGTGCTATAGGGTGGTCAGTGGCTGATTTGAAAGGGATAGATCCCTCCGTGTGCATGCATTATATACACTTAGAGGAAGACACCAAACCTTCTCGCGAAATGCAATGGAGACTGAATCCTAATATGAAAGAGGTGGTGAAGAAGGAGGTTTTGAAATTGTTGGATGCGGGTATCATATACCCCATCTCGGATAGCAAGTGGGTGAGTCCCACACAAGTGGTGCCCAAGAAATCGGGCATCACTGTTGTTGAGAATGAGGGAGGAGAGTTAGTCCCCACACGAACCACTACTGGGTGGCGAGTGTGTATTGATTATAAGAGACTAAATTCCTCGACTAGGAAGGACCATTTTCCCTTACCTTTCATTGACCAAATCCTAGAGCGGTTAGCGGGGCAGGGTTTTTATTGTTTTCTTGATGGCTATTCGGGGTATAATCAAGTCCCGGTGTACCCCGCTAACCAGGAAAAGACCACATTCACATGCCCTTTTGGCACTTTTGCTTACAGGCGCATGCCCTTCGGGCTATGTAATGCACCGGCGACCTTTCAACGGTGTATGATGGCTATTTTCTCCGACATGGTGGAGAAATTCTTAGAGGTTTTTATGGATGACTTTTCAGTGTTTGGACCGTCTTTTGAGGAATGCCTTAGGAACTTGACTAGAGTGTTAGAACGATGTATTGAGGCAAACCTAATCTTGAGTTGGGAAAAGAGCCATTTTATGGTTCGTGAGTAGTGTTGGGACACATTGTGTCCCCTCGAGGTATAGAGGTTGACAAGGCTAAGGTTGACCTCATTGCAGGCCTTCCTCCACCTAATTCCATGCGTCAAATCAGGTCGTTCTTAGGGCATGCAGGTTTTTACTGTAGGTTCATTAAAGATTTCAGTAAGATATCACGTCCTTTGTGTAGTTTACTAGTTAAGGACGCACCTTTTGTCTTTGATAAGGCATGCTTAAAGGCATTTGAAACACTGAGAATGGCCTTGACCACTGCCCCAATCATGAAATTACCAGATTGGTCACTTCCCTTTGAAATCATGTGTGATGCCTCCGATTATGCTGTCGGGGCTGTGTTGGGCCAAAGGGTCAATAAGGCACCATTTGTTATATATTATGCTAGTCGCACTCTCTCGGATGCTCAATTGAACTACACTACTACCGAGAAAGAGTTGCTAGCTATGGTCTTTGCCTTAGACAAATTCCGGTCTTATCTCTTAGGTTCCAAGGTCATAGTCTTCACTGATCATGCCGCTTTGCGGTATTTACTATCAAAGAAAGAGACCAAACCTAGGTTAATTAGATGGATTTTGTTACTCCAGGAATTTGACCTAGAGATCCAAGATAAGAAAGGATCTGAGAATGTGGTGGCGGATCATCTCTCCCGAATCCTAGTTGAGTACAATAGTGACCCTCTTATTTTGCATGATTCGTTTCCAGACGAACAACTCTTTGAGCTGTCACAAGCGAGCCCCCCGTGGTTTGCACATATTGTGAATTACTTGGCCATTGGGCAAATTCCACAGAATTGGTCTAAGCAAGACAAAGACCGATTTTTTTCGCAGGTTAGGTATTACTTTTGGGAGGATCCGGAGTTGTTTAAATATTGCTCCGACCAAGTGATCCGACGGTGTGTGGCGGAGAGTGAGGTGCATAGCATTCTTACATTTTGTCATTCTTCTGCATGTGGCGGTCATTTTAGTGGGCATAAAACGGCCGCCAAGATTTTACAGAGTGGGTTTTATTGGCCCACAATTTTTAAAGATGCCCATCAATTTTGTAGAACTTGTTTGCGCTGTCAGCAAATGGGTTCGATGTCTCGGCGTGACATGATGCCAATGTCCCCTATTCTTGTGGTAGAAATATTTGATGTTTGGGGAATTGATTTTATAGGCCCTTTCCCGTCATCATTTGGGTTTGAGTACATTCTCTTGGCAGTAGATTATGTGTCTAAATGGGTGGAGGCAATAGCTACCCGAACAAACGATCATAGAGTGGTAATCAAATTCTTGCATGAAAACATCTTTAGTCGTTTTGGGTTTCCTAGAGCCATAATAAGTGATCAGGGTACACATTTTTGTAACCGGTTCTTTGAGTCAGTAGTTAAGAAATACTCTATCACTCATAAAGTTGGCACTCCATACCATCCTCAAACTAGTGGCCAAGTGGAAGTCTCAAATAGGGAGGTGAAGCACATAATTGAGAAAACGGTGAGACCGGATAGGAAAGATTGGTCACAACAGTTAATTGATGCATTATGGGCTTACCGCACTGCTTATAAGACACCCATTGGGATGCCACCATATAGAGCGGTGTTCGGCAAAGCTTGCCACTTGAGCACCGAGCATTGTGGGCCATGAAGAAGTTTAACTTCAATATGGCCGCAGCTGGGCTCAACCGGAAATTGCAACTCAATAAGTTGGAAGAAATCCGGAATGATACATATGAGAGTTTGAGAGTTTTTAAAGCTCGGACTAAAGAATTCCATGACAAGCACATTAACAGAAAATCCTTTGAACCCGACCAAAAAGTGTGGCTTTTCAATTCAAAATTGAGACTCTTTCCGGGTAAGCTAAGATCAAGATGTGATGGCCCCTTTGTAGTTGTTGAGGCATTCATTCATGGCGCCGTTGAGGTGCGAGATCCAAAGACTGGCCACACTTTCAAAGTGAATGGCCAAAGATTGAAATCATATATAGAGGGGATTGGGAATGGGGATATGATTGAGTCCATTGCATTGATGGACCCATTTTACTACGATTGATGGATTAATTTCTTATTCTCTTTTCTTTCCCTTCTATGCTATTTTTTTGTCTTTGATCTCGTCATGCTTTACTTGCGTCTAGGAGACTTTAAATCCTCTAAAGGTATAATTCCTTTGGTGTTAGCCGTGCCCGAACGGCATCTGAAGGTCTGGTATAGCCACCTAACCATGTTTGTAGTGAGTTCCTAGGAGACCAACTGAGATGGTGGAAACTAGAGTTCGAATGGCAAAGCCTAGAACACAAAGGTTTGGGATTTTCGAGACTAGAGTCTGGTTTAAATACCCAGGGGTGTGGAGATTGCTTCAAAACTACCTCGGCTTGAACTCTGTATGGCAGCCCCATAGGTTGAGGTAGCTTTATGCGCCTCGATTCTGGATACCGAATCAACCTAGTCTGTCACCCTGTTGGAGAATAGGGAAAATTACAAACACAGTTAGGGAGAAAAGTAGTACCCGTGGTTTTCGCGTGAAGATTATACCTTTAGTAGGCATTCCGTATGTTCTTTAGTGCTATATTTATTCCGGATATCAATTAAAGGTAGAAATGTTTATTTTCTGTGTTTAAAAGCATGCTTTCATGTTTATAATATATATTAAATAAAAATAAAAATAAAAATGGTTATACTTGTTCAATTTATATATATAAAAAAAAAAGGCATGAAATCGCCGCACGTGCAGCACTGTTCACGCACGTGCGGCATATGTGAGAATCAAATTGGCCAAGCTAAATCAAGAAAGTGGCGGAGGGCGTTGACCACCAAGACGTGTGGCTGGGCCTCAGACGCGGACGCCTGCTTTTCAAAAAAAAAAATTAGCGAGGGCAAAATCATGACGCAAGGGAAGTCTGGCTTTTGAGAGGTTGGACACTGCATTAATTGCAGATGCGGAGGGCAGGTGCGGTAAATTTCCGAAAAAAAAATGGTTGGCTTTTTGTATTTTTATTTTTAATTTAATTTAATTTAATTTTATTTCATTTATTATTATTATTTTTTTTTTATTGATTTCAAAACAAATAAATATGTAAATAAATTTTAAATAAATAAATAGATAATTTTAAAATAAATAAATAAATATACAATTATTTTATTTATAATTTTTTTTATATATATTAAAAAAAATTATTATTATTATTATTATTTTTTTATTTTATTTTTTTAATTTGTTTTTTCTATTTTCGTACCTTAAAAAAAAAAAACCAAACCTTATCTAACTCTCTCTCTCTCTCTCCCAATCCTTTTCACTCTCAGATTTCCCTCTCTCTCTTTAACTCTCATCTCTCTCTCGCTCTTACCCCACAAACCCACCAAATTGACCTTCTTCTTCTTCTTCTTCTTCACTTTCTTCTTCTTTCTTTTTCTTCTTCTTTCTTCTTCTTCACCACCACCATCTCACCGCCGGCGTCCTATTTCCTTGCCGTCCGTCGAAACTCCGGCGACCACCATTTTTTTCCGGCGAACCTCCATTTTTTTTTTCTCTCTCTTCTTTTCGTCACTTTTTCAAGGTAATTTCTTTTCTTTTATGTAGATTTGTGGATGTAGGATTAATTTGTAGCGTTTTTATTTTTATCTTTGTGTATTGTTGATCTATAGTTCATCCAAAAAAAAAAAAAAAAAATTTGTTCATAAGTGCTTTATTTTTTTCTTTTATTTTTTTTTTGTGTTCATTTTTTTTGTATTTTATGTTTAGTTTTGTTTTAATTTAAGTTGTTTTTCTTGAGTTGTAGAATGCATGTTTAGTTAGTGTGTTTAAAAAAAATAAAAAATAAAAAAATTACAATTAAAACCGACCATCTTCTCGAGAAGATGAAAGCCGCACGTGCGGCTTGGGCCCCGCACGTGCGGGAATTTAAAAAAAACAAAAACAAAACAAAACCAGCACATGCGTAAGGAAGAAGATGAGGCCGCACGTGCGGCCCTCTCCGGCGCACGTGCGGGAAATTCAAAAAAAAAAAAAAAACCTCAGAAATCATGGTGCTAATACTAATCCTAATTTAGTTTATTTTTATTTCCTCTATTTGTTTAGTTTAAATTGTTCGTTACTGATTCTGGTTAGTTTAATTAATTTGTGACTTGTTTAGGTTTTATTTTTATTTTTACTTTTATTTGTTTAGTTAGTGATGTTATTTTTATTTTTTATTCTATGATGTAATTGTTCTTTTAATTATTAAGTAGTTTAGTTATTTTTATTTTTATTTATTTTTATTTATTTCTATTTAAAAAAAAAAAGGGGGTTTAGCTTTGGTTGTTTTATTCTATACTTTAGTCTCTTTTATAGTTTAGTTCTTTTATAGTTTAGTTTAGTTTAGTTTATTTTATAGTTTAGTTATTTTCGTTTATAATTTCAGAAAAAAAAAAAAAATTTGTGGGAATTGCATGTGGTACCTAAGTGGGCAAACTTGTGCTTTCATATTTTATTTTGTTCTCATAATTGGTTCCACGGGTTTGTGTCTCTTTGTTTTTGGTGTATGCAGGATATGATTCGCCGTGTTTCTCGAGCCTCCAAGAAGGCCAGAGGTGCCACCTCTTCGGCGCCACCACTGCCACCGTCACCGTCACCACCATCCTCGCCACCACCACCGGGTGACTTGCCCCGGCCGGAGTGGGCTTCACGCCCTCTTCACAAGCTTACGCAGTTCAATCTGCAATTTTTTCAGGGTGTGGCAGACACTACTTGGGTCATTAGCGGCCCGACTCGCAAGAACAGTTGGGCATTTGCTCACATTACAAGACCAACTTATCCTCGTCTGGTATGACTCTTCTACCAGAACCTATATGAGTCACCCACCGAGGCTGGACTGCTCTCTAACATTGATGGTCAGGCTGTCCACATCACCTCATCCATGATTGCCACAGTGTTAGGGTTTTTCTCCAAGCCAGAATATCAGCTCTTCCCGGAAGTTGAGGATCGACAGCCCATTCATAGCCTCATCCAGCAATACTTCCCGGGGGCCCATGGTGATCTCAGTTTCACATGCTTACGGCGGAGCAAGCTACCTAGCCGCTTGCTATTCCTGGATTCCGTGGTTCATAAGAATGTCCTTCCACTTGGGCATCGAGCTGAGCGATGATTGGAGTTTGTTCGGGTTCTACACGGGTATCAGTATGGCTATCAGGTCCGCCATGCTGCATTCATCTTCATGCACTTGCGAAATTTCTATGAGAGGCGCTCGCCCGATCCTATGCAAAACCTAACTTGGCCACTACCATTTGCCAATCTGCTGACCCTCTTGTTTCAGCTGAACCACCTCCACATTACTGAGGATGAGGAGATTGATAGAGGGTATCCGACTTTCGGCCAGCAGGAATGGCAGCATAGCATATCTCGTATCCCGCAGCCGGTTGGTGCCCCAGTTGATGAGGCTCAGGATCCTGTAGACCACCCAGCTCATCCTATTCCCCCCGTGCCTTCCCCAGGGGACACGCTCTACATGACTCGCGAGGAGTACTTACAGCTTCAGCACTCTGTGGATCAGGTCCACAGTACTCTTCGTGATCATCACCAGAGTCTCATGGAGTTGCGCACGGATTTTCAGGGGCATTACAACTATTCCCGGGCGACCTTCGACCAGTTGCTCGCCCACCAGCAACGGATTCATGATGACGCCTTTGAGACGCGCTCTATGATGCAAGCTTTGTTCGCCCAGCACTTCCCGCCACCACCACCACCGGCTTCCCCGTAGTCCCCACCTGTATATTCCTTTGTCTCTTTTCTTTTTATTTTTCTTTTCCTTTTTAGTTTTTCTTTTTTCTTTTCTTCAAAAAAAAAAAAAATGTGAAGTGTATACATGTTACTCTCTGCCTACCTGGATGTGCACCTACAATTCTGGTAATATTCTCTCATTTCTCTTTACTTTTCCATTGAGGACAATGCCATATTCAAGTTGGGGGATGATGGTTATATTTTCTTTTGTGCATTCCTATTTGGCCCATAATTCATGCTTATACCTGTTTCACTTGATTGCATTACTTCACCTGATGTGACTTTTTGGCTAGTAGTGTGATGATGTTTGCATATGTTAATTGGAGAGCATAGTAGACTTGTATGAAAAGGGTTTATTGGGTAGATACTTGCATGCGATGTTTGCACAAGGAGAGTTGTCTGTGTTTGTGGTTTTAGTACACTTGTCATGAGTATGCCTTAATTCACATTAACACACTATCATAGCGGTGATCTTTTTATTATAATCCCTGGTGTACATCATTGATAATAGCTAGAGTTGCAGAAAAGAATAAATGAGGAGCCAAGATTCTAAAAAAAAAAAAAAAAAACTTGACTAGTTTGGGTTCGTAGCCTTTTTAACTCGAGTTATTAAGCCCGTAGGGGTGTCTTTACACCTAATGCCCTAAAACCGTCTAGTTTGGGAGTCATTGGCCCAAAACTTGCTACATGGGTTAATTAGAAAGCTTAAGGGACTTGGACATTGCACAGTTAAGGAAAAATAAGAAGAATGACTTGTTCGGATTCGTAGCCTTTTCAACTTGAGTTATTAAGCCCGTAGGGGTGTCTTTACACCTAGTGCCCTAAAACCGTCTGGTTTGGGAGTCATTGGCCCAACGCTTGTTACATGAGTTGATTAGAAAGCTTAATGGATCAAGACATTACACAGTCATTAAAAAAAAAAAAAACTACTTTTGAGAATCTTGGTTGCAACAAGTTAGTTTTTCTGTATATGTTAGGTGTTATTATGAGTTACACTGGGCTATTATAGTGGATAGTTAACTAATATGGAGATTGCACTTTACACTGAGGGTACTCATGACTTATCTACTAGCATGCACAAGTATAGGGAACTTTACTTTTGTATTAACTGAATACTGGTTTTGACTCAATAGGCTCCTTCATGCTTGTCCACTGTGTCTTTAATGACTCATCGTGTCTCAATATCACACTGTAGTGGCACATAAGTTGATTGTTAGGTGGAGTAGTGTGGTCATTTGTTATTAAGTATATATGAATATGTTAATGTTTGTGGGTATCATTTCTGGAAACCCTCACGAGACTTTACTCGTCCACTTGGGGTAACCTTGTGGTTTAAAGGCTTGTTGCATATGCTAAATGCAACCGTTTTTCCCACGAAAGAGGAAATAGATAGATTTTGTTTAATTTTATTTTATTTTACCTGCTTGAGGACTAGCAAGTAGTAAGTTGGGGGATGTGATTAAGGCCGAAATGTACATCAATGAGGCCGTTAATTAGAATCTCTTAACTTCACTTGCTGGTCAAACCGTATAATTTATGTGTGTTAAATGTCAATCAGGTTGTACATCGTCGGAGCATAAAATGGGCAAAAAGACCAAATTTGGACGGAGTTGACTTTTTCTGGAAAAGTCAAACTAATGTTTTAAACCTGATTGGAAGTGAGTAGAAGTATAAAAGGAAATGGAAAAGGCTTTTCTAGGGTTCTGAAACTGTTTTAACCTAAAGAGGGAGGCTAGGGTTTGGAAGGGAGAAGGAAAGCAAAAGCTTCAAGATGTCTTCCATGGTGGCTTCTTCTCCATCTTCCTCTTTCCACTCCTCCATGAGTGGCTAGTCATCTTTTCTAGGGTTTTGAAGAAACCCTAGCCATGTAATAGGTTTTTCTTTTTGATTTTATATTATGTAAAGGTTTGAACCATTGTATGGTGTTTTAGAAATTCTTTATATATAATTTCCATTATTCTTTTGAATATTTGACTTTCTGTGATTGTTAAATGTTATCCATACAATTGTTTTCTTTTCCTTCACATTCAAGGTATGGGACGAACCATACTACGAGGAACGAGTCGTATCACTACCTTAGTTTAGAGTGAACGGTTCGTATTACTTGAGATGGTTCGTGCTCGTACATTGAATGTGATGATCTTCTTGTTAAATGCTTTGAGCTTGTAGTTGCGAAGCATTAATCCGTTCAAACCATAGCATAATTGATTTCAATTAGAAACCCTAATTATGTGGTTAGTGGTGAATTCTCTACCCTAGGATTTTTCCCAAATTCAGTAAACCCAATTTCATTTATAATTGATAATTTAATTCCTTAGTTTAATTTATTCGTTTTTAAATTAGGTTATAAACATTCAATCTTTTTATCAAAATTAATTTAGGAATTTAATAATTAAATTAGTTTAATTTCACAATAGTCCCTGTGGATCGATACCTGGACTTGCCATTATTCTAATAGAATTTGGTATAGTTTAGTGATTATTTTTGGTGTGTTCAACGACCCATAAGTCAAACTAATGTTTTAAAACTGATTGGAAGTGAGTAGAAGTATAAAAGGAAAAGGAAAAGGCTTTTCTAGGGTTCTGAAACTGTTTTAACCTAAGGAGGGAGGCTAGGGTTTGGAAAGGAGAAGGAAAGCAAAAGCTTCAAGATGTCTTCCATGGTGGCTTCTTCTCCATCTTCCTCTTTCCACTCCTCCATGAGTGGCTAGTCATCTTTTCTAGAGTTTTGAAGAAACTCTAGCCATGTAATAGGTTTTTCTTTTTGATTTTATATTATGTAAAGGTTTGAACCATTGTATGGTGTTTTAGAAATTCTTTATATATAATTTCCATTATTCTTTTAAATATTTGACTTTCTGTGATTGTTAAATGTTATCCATACAATTGTTTTCTTTTCCTTCACATTCAAGGTATGGGACGAACCATACTACGAGGAACGAGTCGTATCACTACCTTAGTTTAGAGTGAACGGTTCGTATTACTTGAGATGGTTCGTGCTCGTATATTGAATGTGATGATCTTCTTATTAAATGCTTCGAACTTGTAGTTGCGAAACATTAATCCGTTCAAACCATAGCATAATTGATTTCAATTGGAAACCCTAATTATGTGGTTAGTGGTGAATTCTCTACCCTAGGATTTTTTCCCAATTCAGTAAACCCAATTTTAATTATTCTTGATAATTTAATTCCTTAGTTTAATTTATTTATTATTAAATTAGATTATAAACAACCAATCTTTTTATCAAAATTAATTTAGGAATTTAATAATTAAATTAGTTTAATTTCACAAAAGTCCCTGTGGATCGATATCTGGACTTGTCATTATTCTAAAAGAATTTAGTATAGTTTCGTATTTAATTTTGGTATGTTCAGCGACCCATCAAATTTTGGCAGAGAGAGAGAGAAAAAAGAGAGATGAGCGAGAGAGACAGAGAGAGAACAGAGATGAGAGAGATAGAGAGAAGAGAGATGAGCGAGAGAGATAGAGAGAGAAGACAAATGAGAGGGATAGAGAGAAGAAAGATGAACGAAAGACACACAGACAGATAGACAAACAGACAGATAGACAAATAGACAGAGAAAGAATGGTGATGAGTGAAAGAGAGAAAGATAAGAATGGTGGTAGTTGAATGGCATTTGCAATAGTGGTAAATGTGGTAGAGAAGATGGGTGGTGAGAGAGAGAGAGATGAGTGAGAGACGAATAGAGAAAATAGATAGAAAGACAGAGAAAGAGACAGAGTGATGAGCGAGAAAGAGACAAAGTGGTCGCTAAAAGTGTATTTTTTTTATAGTGGATCGATAAATCGAGAAGGAGCTCGATAAATAGAGAAGATGGGAGTAAGAGAGTGAGCAAGGCGAACATAGTGAGGAAGAAATAGACAAATAGACAGACAGAGAGAGAAATAGAGAGAGAAGAGTGATGAGTGAGAGAGAGACAGGGAGAGAGAGATAAACAGAAAAAGAGATAGAGAGAGAGAGATAGAAAAAGAGAGAGAAACAAGAGATGAGCGAAAGATAGAGAAAAAGATAGAGAAATAGAGCGAAAAGAGATGAGCAAGAAAGAAACACAGAAAAAGAGAGAGACAGAAAGAGAAGAGAAATGAGCGAGAGAGATAGAGAGAGATAAAAAGATAAGAGAGAGAGAGAGAGATAAGAGAGATGAGCGAGAGAGACAGAGAGAGAAAATAGATGAGAGAGATAGAGAGAAGAGAGACAGACAAGAGACACAGAGAGAAAATGAGAGAGAGAAACAGACAAACATAGAAAGAAGAGTGATGAGTGAAAGAGATAAAGAGAAGATAGAGAGATAGAGACAGAGAGATGAAAAAATAAATGAAAAGAGAAATGTTATATCAAAAGAGTAAGACGACATTGTTTTTCTAAATTTTTTTTGCAACAGAAAAATACCGTTGAATTTATTCAAACCATTTTGTGACTGTATATATATGAAACTATCTCAAAACCACAATCACTATGCTAGGTTAGAGTTTTCCAAAAACTCTTTTGAGAAAATTATACTTTCTTGTTTTCCGTGTTATATTGTTTTTACTGATTTTTTTTAATATTTTAAGTAATTTTTTTAATTTTTAGACACACCTAACATAAATACACCTAAAAATTAAAAAATTTGTAAAAAAAATCTTTTAAAAATTCACTAAATACCAAAAATACAAAAAATATACAATAATTCAACACATTTTTTTTTTTGTATTTTTATGCATTTATTAATTTTTAAAAATATTTTTTCATAAATTTTTTATTTTTTAGATACATCAAAGTAAGGTACATCTAAAAAAAATATTTAAAATTTTAAAAATATTCACTAAAAAAAAAAACACGAAAGCCACATATTGCGACAACAGAAAATGCCGTCTCAAAAAAGCAGAGTATTTGCGACGGCACCATTTGCCGTCTTAAAAAAGCAGAGCATTTGCGATGGCACTATTTGCCGTCTCAAAAAATGAGAGTATTTGCGATGGCAAAAAATACCGTCGCAAATACTTTCATTTTTTGAGACGGCAAATAATGCCGTCACAAATACTCTGCTTTTTTGAGACGGCAAGTGTGCCGTCGCAAATAGTTCCGTCTCATATACCCACTTTTCTTGTAGTGAACGTAGTTTTAGAGTATCATATGACGTATAAATTTAGTGAAAATTTTACAATTAGGTTAATAATATTAATTATATTTTATTAAATAATTGAGAGATAATAATAAATAATTTAAATATATTTTGTAATTTTTTATTATCACGGAAATAATATCAGATCATCTTCAAAAGTTGTCTTAAAATGTCATTGTTTTCGCAACATGCCAGTGTTGAGAAAGTGGAACCCACAAACTCCATAACTTTATCTATTATTTTCCCCCTTTTTAGAGGGAAGCCTCTATTTACACATCACTTTTTACTTTAAGGCACATCATTAATTGGTTTAATTTTTATTACAATATTAACTTTATGTAAAATGACCATAAAGGATAAAGGGTTATGATACACGCTTTTTGTAAAATTACCATAAAAGATTAGAATGAATATAATACACACAAAGTATTTAAAACGTTATGCTCGACAGTCTACTTCCGAATAGTTTAGTTATGTTCAACACTAAAATGTCGAACAAATTTACATTGTTCAACAGACACAATCCAGACAAATGGTTAATGTTCGAAAGTACAGTGTCGAATGGTTCGGAAAATGAAATTTCAAATATAATGCTTATGGCAATGGAAAAACGTACATAAAACCCTAAAATCTAAGCCAAATGAGAATTCTCACTTACTGTATCTCTAATGTGGAGTTATTTCCAACTATGATGACAACAACGAGCACCACTGGCGACGTCTTTGATGAAACTGATATTGGAAATGAATGGGTCTTCACTACTAGTTTAGACTAGGATGACAATGAGAGAATGGAGGGAGAGATGGAAGATCGTTGATGGGTGAGGTGTGTGAGTGAGTGAGGGTAAAGATGAAAGATTGTGGATGGGGTATGTAAATGAGTGAGGGTAAAGATGAAAGATTGTGGTGTGTATTGAGCAAATGTTTTATTTATCAAATTACTAAAAGTGTACATTGAGTAGTGGTGTCTCTTGAGATGAAATGTGGTGCGCAAATAGACACAACCTTTTTGGAGGACCCTCACAATCCCCAAAGTAATCCACGGCACTCATGATGTCGGCCACACACATACATGAGTGGGTCTCACATATCATGAGTGGTGTGTATCACTTTAAGGATTGTAGGAGTCTTCCAAAAAGGGGTCCCACTCATTTTCCTTTTCTAACTCGTGTCCTTACAATTCTATTTTTCTTTAATCGAAAAAAGAATTAAATAAATAAACATTACCAGAAAGAAAGTGAAGCATAAATAAGTATTAATTGAAAAAGTTAGATGGCTTAATTCCAATTCAACGCAACAAACATGTACATTTTGATGTTGCTATTAGCATTTTATAAATTATTTTGGACCTTCCAATTTTTAGTTTTTTTTATTAGAATAATAACCTCAAATAAAATTACTACAAAGGACATCATTAATTTTGGGACACCCTATCTCACAATTAAACCTACACATCTACTACATCATGAATAAGGGTTTATGAGAGCTCCCATCTCCATCACCACCAATCTATCTCCCCAAATCCCACCTTCAAAACCTGCCCACCCTCAAAATCTTGAAAACCCTTTGTCGGCAATATTCTGGCGATAACGGTGACAACCATTTAATTACCTAAACTTCTTCGGTAATGATAATGAGTGGAAGTTTTTTTGGCAACCACAACTCCATAGGACGAGAGGAGTACAACAAAAAAAAATTAGAGGAGGTTCATAATTTTGATGTTGTTTTTAACTCAAAGGAGATTGGCCTTGTAAGGGTACGTTTCTTGAAAAAAATAACAAAAATAATAAAATCTGTTCGTCATTTTTTTGGGATTGAACTCCCAAACATATGACCGAAATTCGGAAACATATGCCCCGACCATTGTTTATTTGTTCGAAAACCAATAATCGAACATTTATTATTTGTTCGGAAATTGGTAACTGAACATTATTCATAGGTTCAGACCTGTTTTACTGAGAAAATTAAATCAATTATTATAATTTTTTTTTGCCAGAGAAGAAATTATTATGAGAAAACTAAGAAATTATGTGTATATATAGAGAGAGAGAGAGCATACCAACTGTGACAATGGTGGATGAAGCAGTAGAGACATTAATCACATTGCCTATTTTTCTTTTTCTTATTCTTCTTCTTTTTCTTCTTCTTCTTCTTCTTCTTCTTCATGGGCTTTGTTAGGGTTTTTTTGGAAGTGGGATCTTTTTTTGGGGTATGGAGGGTGTGCATTTGTCACGACCCAAACCCGGCCCTATGGGTTTAGCATCAGAATCGCCAAGAATCCGAGATTACCAAGGCCCACAACAAGAATACAATTAAACAGAGTATGTCTGGCGAAGCCAATACAGTAATTAACTAGTGTCCATTGAGCTGTGAAAATCTGTATGCCAAAAACATTTTTCATGGATTCATTCAGGTCGGAACAGTACAGTCTAAACAATCATTTACAAACACTCAATATAGGGACTTAATCCCTACTCAATAGTCAAAGGAACATTCACCTATACATTCGATTCAGCTTATTACAAAACAAGAAGACAAAGACAAGAGGGAAATACTAAAACACCCCTAAGCCTTGGCAAGGTAGGCTCGGAACCTCACAAAGGAGGCACATAGGTCGGCTTGACAAAATCAAGTAACCTCGACGCTTCTAGTCATGCTCTGTGCTGTACACCTACATATATATATGAGCAAAGTGAGCTAAAGCCCAATGAATAATATAATGTAAAGGGGTTAAGAATAAATGTCCTTTCAGTATTAAAACCAGTCATTTCAGTCAGTTTATCAGTCATTCAGTTTGTGGCTCATATTTCAGGCCATAACAGTCATTCAGTTAAAATAGGGATATGTGGTACCTCCCTTGGCATAACAAAGATAAGAACGGTAGGTCTTAAAAGACCGGTCTTAGAGCATCAAACAAGAATGATGGCCATCAAGAGTGAATAGCACCAATTCAGAGAACAGTACAGTACTTGTGGATTCAAGAGGTGGCTCCCATTGTAGCACTTAGCTCCGTAGATTCTAGAGGTGGCTCCCAGTGTAGCACTTTGCTCATTATCAGTAATACCGGGATTCAAGAGGTGGCTCCCACTGTAGCACTTAGCTCCGTAGATTCTAGAGGTGGCTCCCAGTGTAGCACTTTGCTCCATATCGGTAATACCGAGTGGCCATCACAACAGTAAACAGTAGTGGTTCCAAACTTGGGAACCGACAGAGGTCTCTCTGTCACAGTATGTGGATTCAAGAGGTGGCTCCCACTGTAGCACTTAGCTCCGTAGATTCTAGAGGTGGCTCCCAAAGGTAGCACTTTGCTCCAAATCAAGAAACAAGAGGTGCCAAGGATGCCCTAGTACGCCTGTAATATACTCATACGCTCATTTAGTATACAAGCTCGATGTCGATTCAATTGAAGCAAAGGTCAATTCAAGAAATGCCTCGATTCGTGAACAAGATCAATTCAATAAATGGTGTCAATTCAAGAACTGGAGCCTCGATATGATTCGATAAAATAGACAGCTCAATAAGGTAAGCAGTTCAATAAAGTAAACAGTTCAGAAGATAATCATTTTTGGACATATCTTTACACAGTTGTTACTCACAGAGTTCTGGGCTACAGTATGCTAGAGCGTCTCCTCGGTAAGCCAATCCTACACAGTATACAGGATGAACACACACTAAGCTATACAGTTGGGGGAAGATCAATAACTTGCCCTAATTTGCCTCGGTGTGTTCTACATCCATATCCTCATTAAGATGCCTTAAACTAGGCCTAAGAATGCCTAGAATGGGATGAGGATGCAAAGATACACTTAGAAAGTACTTTACAAAATTTGCTGAAAATAAGGGCCTCGCTCGAGCGAGCCTTCCTTCGCTCGAGCGAGCTTCCAAAATCAAAGGCTTCGCCATGAGAAATCCTTCGCCGAGCGGTCGATGAAACAAGAAAATATCTTGGATGCTGAAATTTTACGCTCGAGCCACCATTTCTTCTCTCAAGCGGAGCTCTGAACAAACGATGGTCGCTCGAGCGAGGAATCCTTCGCTCGAGCGAGGAGGCCAAATTCTGGAATTTCCAGATTTGTCTTCCAAGTTCGAACCAAGCATTCTACCACTCAATACTCGACCTCTTGGGCCCAAATTCTGGGAAACACATCTCAAATCAATATACAACAAGTTTCAAAGCTCAATTTATGAATTCAAGCCCCAAAGGTGAGTCAATTAAAACCATTTTCAAACCCATTTTCAAGAATAAACTTCAAACATGCCATGCATGAGTTTTAAACCAAATTGGAGTTTCAAAGCTTGCTGAAATGAGCTCGTTTCCTCAAAACAAGATGAAAACATGGACTTATGCATAGATATGAGCATGCATGTGACAATTAGCCATGAAATCAACTCAAAATGTACCAATACAAACATGCATGCATGATATATGCTATAATCCAACATATTTGAACTAAATCATGACTTAGTTCTACAATGAAGCATGAGACATGCAAGATGAAGCTTAAAGACATAATCAAGAGGATAAAATTCATACCTAAGTCTTCCATCACTTGTCTAGAGATTCAATTTAGCAATCTATGTTACAAATCCTTCAATTCCCAAGCAATTCACAAGATGATTTCAATTTTCTCTTAACTCACCCTCTCTCTAACTTCTTGGTCGACTTTGAGGCAAGGAATGAGCTGAGCAATTGTTGATTCTAAGTGTTGCTCAAGTCTCTAAGTGTGTGAGATAGTGGCCACTAGGTGGCAATTCCGTAATTAAGGCGACAATGCAAGTTTACCAATATTTAATCTAATTTAATCATACCTAATCACATTTTAGATAATTTTACCATAAAATCAGATAAATTCTACTGATCATGAAACACTAAACGGTTTCTAATTCGGCCGCCGATAAGGCCTTCGATTAGCAGTTTAAGCATAAACTGCGAATAGACAAATCACATAATCAAACAGATAGAATATGCAATTCAATAGGTATATTCGATCAATTCGGTTTCAACTTTCGGTCAGTCAATCCAGTACTTTAATCAGTTCAATTATCAGTCATTATCAGTCTCAATTAACAGTAATCAGTGGTTAATTCAGTAATAATCAGTAATCGATAACGAGAGTTGTTACAGCATTCAATGGGTGGAATATTTTCACAAGGATAATTTTGGTATTATTTGGAGGGGAAAAGAAATTTTACGGGTTTCAAAATTTATAAGTGGAGGTCCAAAGAAATGGCGAGTCCAAAACAATTCATGGGGTGCTAATAGCACCACTCTTAAATAGAGCACAACACATATATATATATATATATATAAAATAGATCCAATGGCACGCACAAGAACACATGAGCACTTTTTTTACATGAAAAACATTCTCAGTGTGAGAAGAAAAGAAAAAAAAAAAAAAAACCATAGGACCATAGTCCACCAAAATCCCCACTATCAACAAATAATGAATGTTCAACAAGTTCTCTCTAGTTATAACTAGAGGCAAACAACAAAGATACAAACTCAAGAAATAAACATTCTTGACAAAAAAGAAAAAGAAAAAAGGAGATCTAACAAAAAAAATAGGGTACTGTTCCAAGCCAGAAAATCAACCCTAGAATGCTCCAAATCTGATCTCCACCATTCAGATCTTAGAGTCATGATTTGTGAACTCACCTACCAAATTGTAGCTCAATCGGACCATGAATGCTTGCCGATCGAACTGTTTGATTAAAGATGGACAGAGTTTATCAAAAGCTGTTATCTTCTCTTTTCCTCTCTATTTTTGTGGCTGCTTCTGTCTTCTTCATTCACACAGATTTTTGGCAATAAACAAAGTTTAAATACTCTCTCACAAATGGGTCAAAAACCTAGCTTCTCTCAATGTGGGCTTAAGTAACTCACATGGGCTTTACCAAAATGTTTTGGGCCATCCTCCACATAGGAGGGAAACCCAACCCAACAAATCTCCCTCTTTCTGACTAGGTGGAGGGATTTTCTATCCTGGTAACAAGTCTCAAGCTTCTCCCTTGCTAGAGCTTTTGTTAACATATTAGAACTGTGACAGTCTGTCCAGGTGATCGTTGGAGCGCAAGAAGTGACGCTTAAGCGTAGAATTGTTACTCCCAGTATCTCGCGTGTTTGCAGGTGGGCCGCTCGAGCGTAGAAAGTGAGATTTCCCTTGACATTTTTATTAGTGTGTTTGGAGTCTCCTTATTCCATTTTGGGATGTTGATCAAAGTGGTAACATAATGGTAAAGTAAGAGTAAACCAAGAATCTTGATTCGGATAATTTTCCTATGAACAGCCATCACTCTTTTGCCTTTTTTTTTTTCCACACTTTGAATTTAGACGTGAGGCTAGAACCATTAGAAATCTTGTTTCCGAGGCTTCGATTTGGACACAAAAACGACCTAAAATGGAGTTTGGATGAGAGAATTATGCCCATTTGAAGTTTTAGTATCTGTGCTGGAAGAAAGTAGGCTCAAACGCAGAAAGTGGCGCTCGAGCGGACTACGCGAATCAGCAACTTAAAAAGTGCTTTTCTAGATCATTCTCTCCACTTTTCTTTTCTCTCTTCCTTCCCCACATCCTAAGTCCGAAAACCCTTGATTACTTGACCCAAATAGCTTACATTTTTTAAAGATTTGGCCAAGATCTCTTACCAAAAAGTGAAGAAAGCTTGAAGATCTTACTCTTCTACCGATTAAAGTTTGGATTTGCAAAGGATTCTTCTTAAAACTTTGCGTTCTTCCTTGATCCTTGATGTAGGGGTTTCTAGTTCTCCTTCAATACTCTTATTTATAGATAGATTTGTAGTATTTTCTTTATATAAACACAAAATTTATATTTTTAAGCATATTGTTTTAAATCATGAGATTGGGGGTTTAGGATTTGAAATATTGGGATTTAATTGTTGGGTTATGATTATGGGCTTATGAAATTGGGTGTATAATTAATAGAAGAGTTGGAATAAAAAGTGTTCGGATAAAAAGCTTAATTTCTCTTAAAATCCTAGTTTGGTTTATGAAAATAGAAGATGGTTTTGCTTAAATTGAAAGTAGTATTATGAAATTGGGATGTTAAATTGTACATATATAAGTTTAATTGCATTTTGGAGATAGTTGGAAATTTATGTAAAAGTTGCGATTGAACTTTTATTGTTGATCTTTTAAATTAAGTTATAATATGAAAACTAAATTTGGGTAAATAAATTTGTTAATGGTATGGATGATATGAGATTTGCGATAACACGATGAAGTGAATATTTAAAAAATTTATTGTGTTATATTGAATTGCATTGAGTTATGTTAAAAATTGTGTTAAGTCTAGGTTGGGTTAAGATAAGTGTGAGTAATGATAAATGGGAGATTGTAAAATATGATGGTGTTATATGAAGGAGTTATATCAAAGAAATTAATGTTGGAGATTTAATTTATAACTTTGGGTAGTAATTGATAATCAATGTGTTGTAAAACTTGAATTTGAAGACTTGATAATAATATGAAAAAGTAAAGAAATAGTTTGAACCCAAGAGTTTTGAACCCCTTTAAAGATGAATCTTTGCGCCTCTCTGGATGTGTTGTTATATTTTTGTAACAAAAACAATGAATGATTTAATGGATAATGGATAAGGTGGTGGAACATATTGTATACTTGTTATGTGAATGGAATTTTAATATATAGTAGATGTGTATTGAACTAATATGTTACAGAAATAATGGAAGATGTGTTGGCATTACCCACTAATTATAATGATGGATTGTGATGTTACCTTGGGGTCTGTTTCCCGCCGTATTTTGAGCCGACAAAGTGTAGCGATTGAAATAGGTTCCACTTTCCTTCCAGAGTAGCGCCCGGTAAAGTGTGGTATGTTGAGGTTCCATGTTCCTTCCGGCTTGAGACTGGTAAAGCATGAGGTTTCGCGTTCCTTCTAGCATGTGACCAGTAAAGCGTGAGGTTCCACATTCCTTCCGGCTTGTGACCGGTAAAACGTGTGACTCATGGAGATGACTTGTTAATGGATCTGATATTTGATATGAAATTAATTGAAAGAATGGAAAATGAAATGGTAATTGGATTAGAGGTTGGTAATGATGAACTCAATGAATTGCTTGTGACTATACGGGAAGATTATGAGTTTTGTTTTGAAAATAATTGAGAAATTGATTTTAAAGGGGTTTATTATTCATGTGTTATGTTTGAACTCCAATCCTTTGGATTTTGATGTTATGGAGTATGGTAATTGGAAGTAGTATAAGAGAAAAACGGAAATGAAATAAGAAATATGAAAATGGAAATTAAATGAGTAATCATTTGGAATCGAGTTAATAAATTTAAGATGATGTCCTTTCTAAGTGTACTTGTTTTCAAAAAGAATTTATGGCTTCTTAATGATGAGAGATAACATTTATGATAGGGAGTTTTCTTAAAGGTTCAAGTGAAATTTTAAGAAAATGATACTCTTCCTATAATATTTTGAACTTACAAAATGTCACCTTACTAAATGGTATCACTCTGCATGTATGATCATTTTTATCTATGTGTTAGCTATTGTTGTAGAATTATGAGATTACTACTAGGCATTAGTGCTCACCCCTTGTTGTTTTATTCTTTTTCAGGAAGATAAATTCGGATTGATTAGTTGAAGAGTTATGGAGTCCATGTGTCTTTTATGTATAATTTCGCCTGTTTAAGGCATCTTAAAGTTATTCCTAGGGCGTGTTTAAAGCATCTTTATCCCTCAACTTCTTGATCCGCCTGTTTACAATCTGAATAGGCTGTTCTTCGTAAGTGTAATCATCACTTAGCACTACACGGGTAGGCTCAATCACATAGAAAGGATCCCGGAGGTAATCCCTCAACATTGAAATATGGAATACATTATGCATATGCTCCATCTCAGGAGGAAGCGCTACTTGATACGCCACCGGATTAATCTTTTCAATAATCTCATACGGTCCGACATATCTCGGCGCTAACCTGCCTTTAATCCCAAAACGGGTCTGCTCTTTCATCGGTGTCACTTTAACAAAGACATGATCACCTACTTCGTACTCTCTGTCTCGCCTTCGGACATCCGCATAACTTTTCTGTTGGCTTTGTGCGGTTTTCAGTCTCTGTTGAATCAGTTTCACTTTTTCGGTGGTTTCTTATTCAATCTCGGGCCCAAGCAAAGGCCCATCTCCAACTTCTGCCCAGCAAATTGGAGATCGACATTTTCTGTCATACAAAGCCTCGAAAGGCGCCATACCAATGCTCGAGTGAAAACTGTTGTTGTAGGCGAATTCAGCCAACGGTAAATGGCTTTCCAATTTTCTTAGAAATCAAGAACACACATTCTCAGTAAATCCTCCTGAGTCTGGATGCTTCTTTCTGACTGACCATCTGTTTGAGGATGGTATGCACTACTCAGTCTCAGTTCAGTACCCAATGCTGTTTGCAAACTTTGCCAAAATCTCAATGTAAATTTCGAGTCCCTATCAGAAACAATGGACACAGGCACTCCATGCAATCTAACAATCTCATCAATATAGATTACAGCCAATTTGTCCGCATTATAAATTGTTTTGACAGGTAAGAAATGAGCAGATTTAGTTAGTCTATCAACAATAACCTAGATTGAATCCATACCTTTACTAGAGCGAGGTAAACCAACAATGAAATTCATAGTGATATGTTCTCATTTTCACTCCAATATCGGTAAGGGTTGCAGTAAGCCTGCGGGTCGTTGATGTTCGGCTTTGACTTGTTGGCAATGAAGACATTTCGACACAAAATCAGCAATCTCTTTCTTCATTCCCGGCCACCAGAAATTCAGTTTCAAGTCTTGGTACATTTTCGTATTCTCTGGATGGATAGACAGTTTCGAATTGTGGCCCTCTTGCAGAATTCTTCTTTTTAGTTCAGAATCACTCGGTATACACAATCTTCCCTGGAATTTCAACACATTATTCTCAAATTTGAAATCCGGCCTCGGTTTGGATTCCCGTTCTTCAATGATCTTCTTTAAGAAGTCATCCTGTTGCTATTTCTCTTTAATTTCCTCAATCAGGGCCGGTTGAGCAGAAATGGCAGCTAATGTTCCACCTTGTTCACGCAAAACGATCTCAATTTCAAATCTTTCAAGGTCACAAAGCAATTCTTTCTGCCCGGTGAGTAAACAGGCTAAATTTCCAATCGATTTTCAACGCAGTGCATCGGCAACGGTGTTAGCTTTCCCCAGATGGTACAGAATTTGCAAATCATAGTCTTTTATCAGTTCTAACCATCTCCACTGCCTCATGTTTAGTTCTTTCTGTGTGAAGAAGTATTTCAGACTCTTGTGGTCTGTATACACCTCACATGTTGCCCCATAAAGGTAGTGACACCAAATCTTCAGTGCAAACACTACTGCAGTAGGTTCCAGGTCATGGGTCGGGTAGTTCTTTTCATGCAGTCTCAGTTGTCGGGAAGCATATGCAATAACTTTACCGTTCTGCATTAAAACAAAGCATCACTATATACAGTATAACCATCTGTACCTGAGGGTAAGGTGAGAATCGGTGTAGTCACTAGTCGAGTCTTTAACTCTTGAAATGCTGATTCTCTCTGATCGGTCCAGTCAAATGATGTCCCCTTCTAAGTTAACTGAGTCAGTGGTAGGGCAATCTTGGAGAAATCTTTGACAAACCTGCTGTAATACCCGACTAAGCCTAGAAAACTTCGGACTTCGGTAACATTTGTCGGTTTAGGCCAGTTCACTACTGCTTCAATCTTCTATGGGTCAACTGTAATACCATCTTTACTGATTACATGCCCCAAAAACATCACAATATCAAGCCAAAATTCACATTTAGTCAGTTTTGCATAAAGTTTCTGTTCTCTTAGGGTCTAGAGGGCAGTTCTCAAATGACGTTCATGTTCTTCCGTGCTTTTGGAATAAATCAAAATGTCATCTATGAAAACAACTATAAATTTATCAAGGTATAGTTTGAAAACTCTATTCATAAGGTCTATAAATGCAACAGGTGCATTAGTAACTCCGAAAGGCATAACAAGGAATTCGTAATGTCCATACCTCGTTCGAAAGACAGTCTTTTCAATGTCTCCTGTCTTGACTTTCAACTAGTGGTATCCAAATCTAAGGTCAATTTTGGAGAACATTTGGGCACCCTGTAACTGGTCAAATAAGTCATCAATGCAAGGCAATGGATATTTATTTTTCACTGTTGAATTGGTCTAGATTGTTGAATTGAAGCTTCTATCTTGCATGCATGTGCACATTTGTGAGTTTTGAGGTTGTCATCATGAAATTGCTTCATGCATGTCCATCTTTTGATTATAGTTCATGAATTCATCTTGTTTTTGAAAGAATTGGCTCTTTGGATCATGTATTAGAAGCTTTGAGTTCATTAGAACACTTGCATGTCTCATACACTTATGTTCTTGAAGTTTATTTGAAATGGTGTTTAATTGAACTACCTTTGGGCTTTGATTTCTCAAATTGATCTTTGAAACATGTAATATTATGAGTTTTAAAGTGTTTTCCAGAAAATTAGCCCAAGAGGATCGAAATTGATGCTTTAAAAGTTGATTTTGAGCTTGAAGGTTCAATCTGGAATTTCCAGAATTTGGACTCACGCTCGAGCGGGGAACTCCACGCTCGAGCGTACAACCTTTGTTTGTGCATGTCCGTTCGAGCGGGTAAAGTGACGCTCGAGTGGGGGAATGCGTGTATCCAGTACTTTGCATGTGTTTACAGTCCGCTCGAACGGGGGAATTCACGCTCGAGTGAGGACTTGTGTCTCACGCTCGAGCGGGTATAGAGCGCCCATCGAGCGCGAATTTCGTGCATCCAGTACTTTTGCCATGTTTTGCAGTCCGCTCGAGCGAGGCAAGTGACGCTCGAGCGGGGATCCTTTGTCTGCATGTCCGCTCGAGCGTAGAAAGCCACGATCGAGCGAGACCCCTATTTTCTGAAAATTTTGAAAAATGTTTTAAAGTACATCTTTGCATCCTCTTTCCATCCTAAGCATTCCTAAGGTGTGTTTAAGGCATCTTAAGGAGGATATTGATGTAGAACCACACCGAGGCAAATTAGGAATTAAGTTATTATTTTTCCAACTGTGTAGCTTACTGTGTGTTCGTTCTGTAACTGTGTAGGGTTGGCATCCGAGGACGCTCACTAGCCTATCTGTAGCCTAGAACTCTGTGAGTAACAATGTTGTAAAGATATGTTCAATCATGAATATTTTCTGAATGACCAACTGTACTGCTTTCTGGAATGATATTTCTTACTGAATGAATGTTTGTCCTATTTGCGAACTGTATTTGTGGCATTCTTAGCAATTACTGTTATTGTACTGTTACTGCTACTGTTACAAAGATCTCTATCGGTTCCCATGTTTGGAACCACTACTGCTTATTGATATGATGGCCATCAACTGACTGTTCAGTCTGTTAAGACCTACTGTACTATTGCTATTGGATGTACCACATATTACTATTATAGTTTCTGAATGACTGTTATGGCATGAAATATGAGCCACAAACTGAATGACTGATATACTGATAAATGACAGTTTTCAATACTGAAAGGACATTCATTCTTAACCTCTTTACGCATATGTTATTCACTGGGTTTTAGCTCACTGCTCATATATATATATATATATGTAGGTGTACAGGTACCGAACTGTTGCTAGGAGCGTCAGACTAAGCTCCCGTTTTGTCAAAGCCAACCACCGTGCCTCACTGCGAGGTTCCAAGTCCTTCAAGCTAGGGCTTTTTGGAGTGTTTTAGATTTCTTCCTTTTCGTATTTGTTTTCGTATTACTGTATAGACTGTACCTGTACTATACTGTTACGGTAGGGATGTATCTAACCTGAATATCTGTATATGATGTATGTACATACTGTTTTGTTTCGAATGTGAATATGTTATATAAAGTCTTTTTGCATTCAGACTGTCACAGCTCATTGGACATCTTTTAATTACTGTTTTGGCTTCCGCCAGCCCTTGTACTAGACATTCTTGTCTTCTTGTTAAGCGGGCCTTGGTAATCTCAGACATCGGCGATTCTGATACTAAACTTATAGGGACGGGTTTGGGTTGTGACAGCAACAAATGGAGTTTAAATATTTTCTCACAAATGGGCCAAAAACCTAGATTCTCTCCATTTGAGTTAAACTCACATGGGCTTTACCAAAATTAGGGGTGTATGCAGTGTTGTTTGGGTGGTTTGAGAATAAAATTACAAACCGAATGGTAGATTAGCGGATTGACAAATTGCGGCTTGAGTAGTTTTGAACGGATTGGGGGATTGAAGACTATTATAACCAAGTATCCAACATTTGCATAATATATAACATTTTTTTGCATAATATTTTATATATATATAATACAAATTAATTTTACATAATATGTTTCATATATATAATTACTAATTTGTAACAAATTTCACATTTTAAATCTTTGCCACACTCATTTTTACTTTGATATTTTATTGAAAGTTAAAAAATAGATATGTATTAACTATAATGGAGTAGAGCGGAACAATTTAAAAGGAGGATTATAGATTTTAAAATTCCATCTGCAGTTAGCTAAGGGCTTGTTTGGTAACACTTACGTTTTCAGTTTATATTTACAAAAATTTTATAAACTGGTTTTTGTTTGTTTTTAGAAAAACATATTTGTGAGGGTCCTCCCCACATGGGCTCTATCCCTTTATATCTCATATACGTGAAAGTTTTAATTATGTGAGAGTTTCTGTGAAATTTTTCTATAAAATTATAGTTTTTGTTATTCTCTCTCTTTGGAGGTTGGATAGTTGTACCCAGATCATTCAATCAACTTTTAATTTGCATCTAACTTGTCAAAAAAAAAAAAAAAAATTTAAATTCCTACAGGATGGCACGAGATCTTCTATTTCCAAAATTATTTTGTTCTCCTGTTTCAGTACATTATTAATCATTAGATTATGCATTTGGAGATTAACAAATAATCTTATGGCTAGAAACCTATTGAGACAGTAAACATATGATCTATGACATACAAGATAATTCATACTAAATGCAATTAGACCTAATAAGAAAGCAATTAAAATTTACGAGGTTTTTGTCATTGCAGAATTTAGAAAGAGTTAAATGTATGTAAATTTATCCGTAGATATAAAGAGAATGTTTTTATGATTCTAAATTATGACATTTTGAGTTCAAAGAAATTATGAAGGAGTTGTATCAAAGAAATTAATGTTGGAGATTTAATTTATAACCTTGGGTAGTAATTGATAATCAATGTATTGTAAAAATTGAATTTGAAGATTTGATAATAATATGAAAAAGTAAAGAAATAGTTTGAATCTAAGAGTTTTGAACCCCTTTAAAGATGAATCTTTATGCCTCTCTAGATGTGTTGTTATATTTTTGTATCAAAAACAATGAATGATTTGATGGATAATGGATAAGGTGGTGGAACATATTGTGTACTTGTTATATGAATGGAATTTTAATATATGGTGGATGTGTATTGAACTAATATGTTACAAAAATAACGGAAGATGTGTTGGCATTACCCACTAATTATTATGATGGATTGTGATGTTACCTTGGAGTCCGTTTCCTGCCGTATTTTGATCCGGCAAAGTGTGGCACTTGAAATAGGTTTCGTCTTCCTTCCAGAGTAGTGCCCGGTAAAGCGTGTGGTATATTGAGGTTCCACGTTCTTTCCGGCTTGAGACTGGTAAAGCGTAAGGTTCCACGTTTTTTCCGGCTTGTGACCGGTAAAGCGTGAGGTTCCACATTCCTTCCGGCTTGTGACCGGTGAAGCGTGTGACTCATGGAGATGACTTGTTAATGGATCTGGTATTTGATATAAAATTAATTGAAAGAATGGAAAATGAAATGGTAATTGGATTAGGGGTTGGTGATGATGAACTCAATGAATTGCTTGTGACTATACGGGAAGATTATGAGTTTTGTTTTGTAAATAATTGAGAAATTGAATTAAAAAGGGTTTGTTATTCTTGTGTTATGTTTGAACTCCAATCTTTTGGATTTTGATGTTATGGAGTATGGTAATTGGAAGTAGTATAAGAGAAAAACGGAAATGAAATGAGAAATATGAAAATGGAAATTAAATGAGTAATCATTTGGAATCGAGTTAATAAATTTAAGATAATGTCCTTTCTAAGTGTACTTGTTTTGAAAGAGAATTTATGGCTTCTTAATGATGAGAGATAACATTTATGGCAGGGAGTTTTCTTAAAGGTTCAAGTGAAATTTTAAGAAAATGATACTCTTTGTATAATATTTTGAACTTACAAAATGTCACCTTACTATATGGTATCACTCTGCATGTATGATCATTTTTATCTATGTGTTAGCTATTGTTGTAGAATTATGAGATTCCTATTGGGTATTAGTGCTCACCCCTCGTTGTTTTATTCTTTTTCAGGAAGAGAAATTCGAATTGATTAGTCGAAGAGTTATGGAGTTCATGTGTCTTTTATGTATAATTTCATCGTAGAATTGAAATAAATGAATATTGTACATTGATATTTGTAATTATTGATTTGTAGCTTCGCAGTGGAAGCTTGACATTTATTGTTGTTATTGTTGTATTCATTGAGAGAGAGAACATGTATTATTATGTTTCTATTACTCAATGGTAATAGATATTTGCAAATAATAATAATAATAATAATAATAATAATAATAATAATTGGACCTAATTTCCAAGCTTTTGGTAATGTTTCTGAGTAATTAAAATTTGGGGGCGTGACAAGAACCATTATCATTAGTATGAATTTTTCCAAGTTCTCACAACTTATGATTAAGAATTTCTTTTATCCAAGGTACCTCACATCGATGTGTTTCGACCTCGAATGGAATGTCAATTTCTTAGCCAAGTGAATAGCACTTTGGTTATCACAAAACAACACATATTGTTCTTGTTTGAAACCAAGCTCCGTTAAGAACTTTTTCATCCATAACAACTCTTTACAAGCTTCTATTACTGCAATAAACTCTCTCTCTGTTGTAGAGAGTGCAACACATTTTTGCAATCTCCATTGCCAAGAAACAATTCCACCTGAGAAAGTGATCAAATAATCCAAAATAGACTTACAGGTATCCACATCTCCTACTATATCTGCATCAATATAGCCAACTAAAATTGGTTTTCCACTTCCAAAATTCAATGTCAACTTGGAAGTGCCTCTAAGATATTTCATTATCCACTTTACTGCATTCCAATGCTCTCTTCTTGGATTTGAAAGAAATTGGCTGACTACACCAACTGAGTGAGCTATATCTAGCCTTGTGTGGACCATTACACACATTAAGCTTCCTACAACTAAGGTATATGGAACTCTTTCCATATCTTCCTTTTCTTTATTTGTAGAAGGGCTTTGATTAGTGCTGAACTTAAAATGAGTTGCAAGAGGTGAACTAACCACTTTAGCATTGTTCATGTTGAATCTTTCAAGTACTTTTTAAATATATTGCTCTTGTGACATGTACAACTTCTTTTCTTTCTATCTCGACAAATTCGAATACCAAGAATCTGGTTTGTTGGCCCCAAGTCCTTCATAGCAAAAGACTGGTTTAGTTGTTTCTTTAATTTGCCAATTCTTGAAGGATTCTTGCCAACAATCAACATGTCATCAACATAAAGCAAAAAAATAATAAAATCATCATCAGAGAATTATTGCACAAATACACAATGGTCAAAAGTAGTCTTCGTGTAGCCTGGCTCCCCCATAACTAACTCAAACTTCTTTTACCACTGTTTGGGTGCCTGTCTCAAACCATAAAGAATTTTCTTTAGCTGACACACATAATCCTGTTTTTCTTTCACTCTGAAACCCTCTAGTTGTTCCATATAAATCTCTCCCTCCAAGTTATCATGAAGGAAGGCAGTTTTCACATCCATTTGCTCAATCTCTAAGTCTAGACTAGCTGTTAAGCCAAGAACCACAGGAATGAAAGACATTTTCACACTTGGTGAGAATATCTCATCAAAATCAATGTCGTTTCTCTAACTGAATCCTTTAACAATTAGTCTAGCTTTGTATCATGGTTGTGAAGTGAGGTCATCATGTTTCACCCTGTACACCCACTTGTTCTTCAAAACTCTTTTGCTCTTAGCCAACTTCACCAACTCAAAAGTGTGATTGTCATGCAGTGATTGCATCTTATCTTGCATTGTATCAACCCACTCTATTTTATGGTCATCTTCCATGGCTTTTGCATAACACTCGAGCTCTCCTCCATTAGTCATTAACATATAGTCATCTGTAGAATACCGAGTTGAAGGATGTCAGTCACTAGTAAACCTCTTGGTTGGAACATTTGGCGATATCTCTAGTGTTGCCAACTGATCAAGAGTCCTATCACTTATCTCAGCCTGTAAGGGGTCATTTGCATCACCTAGACCTTGTTGGTCATCCTGAACATCATGTTTAACCTGTGCAGGCAAATCTGTCAAAGGAACTGGATCCAAGTCAACTAGACCATCACTATACCAGGATATTGTTTTCTCTGCTTTCTTAATATCTTGTATAGTTTGATCTTCAATAAACACAACATCTTGGCTTCTCACTAGTTTCTTGTCAATTGGATCATATAACATGTAGCCAAACTCATCTAGGCCATAGCCTAGAAGATGCACTGTAGGGTCTTCGTATCAAGCTTAGATCTCTCATCTTTTAGAATATACACAAATGCCTTACATCTAAAGACACGTAAGTGATCATAGGAAACATCCTTACCTATCAAAACTCTGTTTGGTACATTAAGTTGAAGAGGAATGCATGGTGTGACATTAAGAACATGTACAACTGTACTCAAAGCCTCACCCCCAAAAGATCTTGGCAACTGTGCCTGTGAAAGCACTGTCCTGTTCATCTTCTCAGCCAAACCATTTAACTGTGGAGTCTTTGGAGGTGTTTTTTGATGCCTAATACCTTGTTGTCTACAAGAATGATCAAATGGGTCTGAGTACTCTCCCCCATCATCTATTCTGATGCACTTTAGCTTCTTTCCAGTTTGTCTCTCAACCAAGGCTTGAAACTGTTTAAACACATCCAACACTTGGTATTTTCTTTTCAAGGTATAGACCCACAACTTTCTTGAATAATCATCTATGAAGGTCACAAAGTAAATGGAGCACCAAGTGTTTTCGTCTTTATAAGCCCACAAACATCTAAATATACTGAGTCTAATATATCTGGTTTTCTTGAAGAAGGGAAACTCTTGAAGGAAACTCTATTCTGCTTTCCTGCCAAGCAATGAGTACATCTTTTCAAGTGTGCACTCTTCATTCCAAACAAAAAAAAATCTTTTTTAGCCAATATTGTCAAGCCTTTTTCACTAATGTGGGCAAGCCTCTTATGCCACAACTCTTCTGTTAACTCATCTTCCATTGCATTAATAATGCCTTTGGCAAGCCTTGTTTGCAATATGTATAAAGTAGAAAACTTCTTACCTTGAGCTACAACCATAACACCCTTAGTGAGCTTTCATTGACCATCATTGAAAGTGTTACAATACCCCTTATCATCAAGTTTAACTGTAGAAATTAAGTTCATGCACATGTTAGGAATATGCTTTACATTTTTAAGAACCAACCCTGCGCCATTATTCATCTCCAAGTGAACGTCTCCAACACCAATGATTTTGGCCACGCCATCATTGCCCATCTTTACTGAACCAAAGTCGCCATGTGTGTAGGATGTGAAAAAAATCCTTTCGAGATGTAGCATGAATAGAGGCACTAGTATCAATCACCCAGTTGGTCTCATGGCATGCTATGTTAACAACATCTTTATCATAAACAATGAGGAAGTCTCTAGAAGTAGTGGCGGTAACTCGATCATTATCCTTTCCATCATGCTCATTCCCTTTCTCCTTGTTCTCTCTCTTCAATTTTTTGCAATATTTTTTGATGTGCCCTTTCATGCCACAATGATAACGCTCAACATTAGCAAACTCGTTGGACTTGCTTCTGCTTTTATCTCTGTTCTTAGGACTTTTGCTCTCACTTCTCACCTTCTTTCTGTAACCAAAACCTCTGATTGTGAAGAGAATCCTTGTGATTTCCTTCTCATCTCTTCATTTAAAACACTGCTCTTAACCAGATCCATATTGATTGCACCATCTAGGGCCGAGTTAGATAATGACATTCTGAATGTCTCCTAAGAATTAGGCAATGTACCAAGTAAACACAACCCCTGTACCTCATCATCAAACTTGATATCCACCCTAACCAGCTGATTAATTATTCCTTGGAATGTGTTCAAATGATTTGTCAATGAGGTTCCATCTTGGTATCTCAAAGTCATCAATTGCTTTATCAGAAACATTTTATTGTTTCTAGTCTTTCAGGCATACAATTTTTCAAGTTTGTTCCAAAGTGAGCATACATGTCTCTCCACTAATATGGTTCAAAACATTATCATCCACCTACTGTCTAATGTAACCACATACTTGTCGGTGCAACAATGTCCATTATTCATTAGATTTACCGTCTGGCTTCTCTGTAGCAAACACTAGTAAATGAAATTGCTTCACAAAAAAAAGGTCTTCCATTTTTCCTTTCCAAGTGTGATAATTAGAACCATCCAAAGTAACCATTCTACTCAAATTAGCTTCCATCATTCAATACAAGATACTCAACAATATGAACCTTGCTCTAATACCACTTTGATGGGAGAAAAAAATACCGATTCAACAATCCAAATCAAACACAAATTTGCGAAAAATAACATATTCTCCCTCTTTATGCGAATCTATTAGGTAGCAATTAAATAGAGCACAACTTAGATAACAAAATGGATCCAAAGGCATACGCACAAGAACACACGATCACTTTTTTTACGTGGAAAACCTTCTCGGTGTGAAAAGGAAAAAAAATCACGAGACTGTAGTCCACCAAAATAATGGGGGTACAATATATTTTCTCTAGTTATAACTAGAGGCAAACAACAAAGATACAAACTCAAAAAATGAACATTCTTGGCAACCAAAAAAAAAAGATAAGAGATCTCATAAAAAACATGGTACTGTTCCAAGCCAAAAAATTAGCCTCAGAATGCTCCAAATCTGCTCTGCACCGTTCAAATCTTAGAGCCTTGAGTTTTGAATTCGCCTATCAAATTTCAGCTCAATCGGACCATGAATGCTTATTGATTGGACTGTTTGATCAAAGCTAGACAGAATTTATAAAAAAAACTGTTATCTTCTCTTTTCCTCTGTTTTTGTGGCTGCTTCCGTCTTCTTCATTCTCACAGATTTTTGGCAACAAATGGAGTTCAAATATTTTCTCACAAATGGGCCAAAAACTGTTAAGGAAACTATGTGATTCCCCACAAGTAAATCAATTAATGGGAATAAAATTTAATGCGGAAAAATTAAATCAAAAGCAACACAAGAATTTTTACGTGGTTCCCTCAATGTAAGATACGTCCACAGGATCGAAATCCGATTCCACTATCAACCAAATAAGTTTCAAAACGATTACAAACGAGACACGAATGGTCTCACAAAACCACCCTTAGGTGAATTCCAAATAATCATAAATAAATAAGAGGAAATACCTCATCAAATAAATGAATCAAAATCTTCAGAACAAAATTATAGAAGACCCAAAATAACAAACTAACACTAACCAAAGATGCCGCAAACCAAGCTTCAAAAACCGAAAATTGAACCAATATATAGCAATCTCGCAGAGACCAAAACCCACCAAATTGATTTAACAATCTGTAATAGCCGCACGAACTTCGGAAAAGCAACAACCAAAATATAATTAGGCCACTGACTTCTCTCTCCAAAAACAAGGCCATATATATATAGTAAACTTGTGGGTTTTTTTTATCAAATCCTAATTGTAATCAAATTGGATTGGGTCTCTAAAAAATTAGATATAATATATATAAATATATTATACTTAAACCAAACCAAATTAAAATTCTTTAACAAGCCAATTGGGTCTCAGACTCCAATAAGGAAATGTATCCCAACAAAAACCTAGCTTCTCTCCATGTGAGTTTATGTAACTCACATGGGCTTTACCAAAAGTACGGGTGTACGCAATACTGTTTGGACGGTTTGAAAGTAAAATTACAAACCGAATGGTAGATTAGCGGATTGGCAAATCGCGACTTGAGCAGTTTTGAATGGATTGGGGGATTGAAGAATATTATAACCAAGTATCCAACATTTGCATAATATATAACATTTTTTTGCATAATATTTTATATATATATATATAACACAAATTAATTTTACATAATATGTTTCATATATATAATTACTAATTTGTAACAAATTTCACACTTTAAGTCGTTGTCACACTTATTTTTACTTTGATATTTTATTGAAAGTTAAAGAATATATATGTATTAACTATAATGGAGCAGAGTGAAACAATTTAAAAAGAAGATTATAAATTTTAAAATTTAATCTGCAATTAACTAATAAAGTAATGGGCATTGCTACATGCCCCTAAAAAAACCCCTCTAGTCCCCCTAATTTCCATATCAAGTAAAAAAAAAAAAAAACAAGGAAACAGTTGCCTAAAATGGAAATTAGGAGGATTAGGGAGGACAGTTTTAGAGCTCCAAATCATTTTCCTAAAGTAATATAAATTGATGTGAATTTATATAATTTTAATCGATTAAATAGTATTTTACACAAACCTAATCAAATTATTTTGGGCATGGAGAAACGCAACCCAACACATTTGGTTGACAAGAAATCAACCAATAATTAGGGCTGAGTAAGGAATCCGTGAAATCCGTAATCCGATCCAGTTCAGTCCAATCCAATAGGTTTGGGTTGGTTTTTTGAATCCGTGGTTCAATTTCGGATTGAAGAATTAAAAATCCGTAGTCCACGAATTGGTTCCGGATTGAACCCCACGGTTTCGGATTAGAACAAATTTGGACCGTATATAAATAGTCTATATTTTTATTATACATCCTCCCCCATAGTATCTTCTCTTATTTTATATAAAATCTAAACTCAAGCCTAAAATTGTATAATATTTTCTTTTATTACTTTTGTTTGTTAGTTTTTAGTTTTAATTTGTAATGGTCTAAATACTTATGGTAAAACTAGTTTTCTTTTCGTTGTTTAAATTCTAGAACAGTATGTCGCTATTATAGAAAAACATGTTGCTATTGTGGAACTAATATAGGGTTATGTTTATATTTTTATGAAATTAAAGTATTATATATATATATTTTTGTTATTTAATTATGTGAATCCGTAGTCCTAAACCGATCCAATCCGTATTTAAATGGATTAGTTCAGATTGGTTCCATGATTTAAACGAATTAGATTGATTTCAATTTTTCAAGAACCATAAATAACAAATTGATCATAATTTTATCCAAATCTAATCCAATTCAAACCATGCTCAACCTTACCAATAATAGCTAAACTCCAAATACAGACTAAGGCTAAGTTTGGGAAGACTAAATAAGTGTATTTTTTGACTTTTTATAAAATATGAGTTGAATTTGAGTTGGGTTTGAAGTGATGTGTTAGAGAGATGATGTGACTTAAATAAGATAATGTGACTTAAATAAAATAATGACTTTTTAATTTTTTAAACTCTTTTTTTTTTTTTTTTTTTTTTTTTTTTTTTTTTTTTTGAAGATACTAAACTTGGCCTAAATTCAGTCACTCAAAACTCGCGCAATTCGTTCATCCAAAATGTGTTTATATTTTTCAAAACACTTTCACTTGGAGTAGTTTTGATATTTCATTTTCATCTGTCTTCAAAAGCCTTTTTCTCTCATTGATTCAAAACCTACTTGTCTAGCTTAGCCTGACAATGAATATCAAAGTTGTGGCTCACATTCTCGTGGTGGGTCATTTCTCTCTGCAGGTCTGAGTCCTATAAAGTTATGTCCCCAACTAACTTTTTTTAAGAGAATTAAATGCCTCTGATCCCAAGTGTATACAAGATTACTGTGTTAAAAACTTGGTGAAATGTTTGGACCTCTTTTTTTTTTGAGTTTCATTACTGTTAATTTAATTTTGATTCTTGATGTATATGTAAAATTTATTTATATATGTGTAAATTTCATATTATACATAATTGAAATGAGAGTAAAAATTATAAAAATTATATATGTATAAAGGTCTTTATCATAATCGAAAAACTTGATCTAAGAAATTTGTTTTGTCGGTGTGAATTTTTTTTTTTTTTTTAGTACGTTGATAGAACAAAGTTTGGTAATTGTTGCATTAGATAGGGACTAGTACTATAAATTTGGTTGTGCATGCCACGCAGACCATGCATGTATTGTCAATGTCATTTCTTATGACTGATTTCTTGCACAAACAATTGTATCCCCTTCCCCCATCTCAACCTATTTAGGCTGAGGTTAGTGGTGGTAAGAGATTCTTGGTTCTGAAATTGTTGTTCATAGGTTTAAAATGCACGCTCACTATTATGATAGGATGAAAATTTTGAAATGAGAATGTCAAGGTGTAATCCTACAAAAATGAAAATGCCTTGAATAGAGAAAAAAATAAATAATTATAGTTGTAATAGAGAATCAACCACATTAATCTTATATCTTATTAATAATTGGGTTCATTTAGGATGTGTGTTGACTTTTTCACCTTTTAGATTTTTTATTATTTTAATCTAGGGTTAAAAAATTTTGTCTGAGATAGATTTTTTTAGTTTTTTCATAGGTTTAAAATGCACGCTCACTATTATGGTAGGATGAAAATTTTGAAATGAGAATGTCAAGGTGTAATCCTACAAAAACAAAAATGCCTTGAATAGAGAAAAAATAAATAATTATAGTTGTAATAGAGAATCAACCACATTAATCTTATATCTTATTAATAATTGGGTTCATTTAGGATGTGTGTTGACTTTTTCACATTTTAGTTTTTTTTATTATTTTAGTCTAGGGTTAAAAAGCTTTGTCTGAGATAGATTTTTTTAGCTTTTTGACTTTTGTAAGAAAAAAAATAAAATGATTATTAGTTGGATGTAATGTTTTGTCTTATCAGATTAAAAAACTTATTTTATCTTTTTGTAACTAAAATAACAAAAAAATCTGGCATGCCACACAAACTTCCCATTTGCTAGGACAATATAACGAAAACAGAATAGTAAAATTTTATAAATTTATAAATTCTATAATAAAAAATCTGTTTACAGATATAACATTTGACAAATGGGAATACAATATAATCAAATTAAAAATAGTATTTTTAACATATTAGAAATGCAATACAAACAAATTTTTTTTACAAATTAAAAATTGATGTGCCGTGAAATGGTTTAGTTTTGAAACTTGAAATGAGGTCCGCTCAATATAAATGATAAAAACAACTCATTATCATATTAATTTGTAAAGTAATTTCATTAAAAGAGAATTTGTTTGCATACCATTATTTTTAATGAATTTATAAATTTTTCTTATTTGCATGAGATATCTATCACATTATTGAAATGGATCTTATTATTTTAAGAATATTTATTAATAAATCTCATCTTACAAAGAAGTACTTCAATTAGTCCCAAATTTTTTCTATTGATCTATTAAGTCCTATTAGTCGAGAGCTTCTTTCTGTGTGGTCCCATTTTTTATTTTGACAATGTTTTGGTAGACAACTATACTATTTTATTAATATGACAGATATGATGTGATACTTCAATGTGACAAATATTAATATGACATTCCAAAAAAATTAAAAACTCTTTAGTGTGTTTTTCTTAAATATAACAACATATCGGTTATGATGTGACACTCCAAAACTTTCACTCAAAAAATAAAAAAAAAACTCCTTAAGGTATTTTTTCCAAATGTGACAACGTGACGGGAAAGATATGACACTTCAAAAAAAAAATAAAAACTCCTTAATGTACTTTTTTCAAATATGGCAACATGACAGATATGATATGACACTACAAAAAAAATAAAAATTTCTTAGTGTACTATTCTCAAATATAATAACATGACAAGTATGATGTGACACTCCAAAAACAATTAAAAACTCCTTAGTATATTTTTTTTTAACGTGACATATGACACTTTAACGTGGCAGGTACGATGTAACACTCTAAAAAAAATTAAAAACTCTTTATTATACTTTTTTCAAATGTGACACTCTAATGTGACAGATATGATATGATACTAAAAAACTCTTTAGTGTATTTTTTTAAAATATGACACTCTAATGTGGCGGACAAATGAGTCATTATACATCTAAAATGACTAAATGGATTACAAGAAAAAATATGAGACTTTATGAATTACAAATTCAAAATATGAAATTTATTGATCAATCTCTTATTATTTTAAAGGTTTTTTTTTTTTTTACATGATGCATTAGATTATAAATTTTTTTCTCCCTTTGTTCCAAAATAATGGTCCCTTTTAGAGAATCTAACTTTTTTTAATAGTACAATTATTGTATTTTAAAAAAAAGTTGATTTTTCAAAATTACCCTTTTGATAGTATATTTTTTGGGAATATCAATATCATAATTTTACTTTTTATATTGTTTATTAATTTAAAGGAATGGCAAAATAAGAAATTTATATTATTTTTATACTTGATTTTTGAATATGGATTAATATTTTAGGATAATAAAAAATAAAATAAGGGACTAATATTTTAGGACGGAACGAGTAAAAAATTTATGAATTTGTATAGTATTTTTCGAAAAAGACGAAGAAAAAAACATGCAAGTCATGATAATAGGGTGCACTGAATGATACCAATAGCTTTTACTTTCTAGAAAGAGAAAGAGAGAGAGCGAGAGCGAGAGCGAGAGAGAGAGAGAGACCGGGGGGTGTTTGTTTGGCATGGCCAATCTTTTTCATAGAAGCATAAATTTCAGAGAGAGAGAGAGAGAGAAGTGGGGGTGGGGGGTTGTCAAGTGCAGGGAGGAGGAGGACCAATGAGATACATGGATGCGGCTACAAGAAAAAGAGGGACCATTGAATCTGATTCTTCTATCCTATGGCCAATTTTGAGAAGTTTGTTTAAAAGTGACTCCTTAATTTTCAATTTATTTTTTCACTTATAAAAAAATTAAAATATCCAAAACGTTAAAAAAATAATTTTTAATTATTTTTTCAAAACACCCCTTGGGCCCTACCTATCCCTACTACAACTACTCTTGATATTTTTAAAGATTTAAGAAAAGTGAGCAAGTTTGAAATTAGATATTATTTTAAGTATTGTTTGATATATGTTAAAATAGTACGTGTTATTTTAACATATTATTTTATTTAAATTATATCATCTCTCTAATATATCATTTTAAATCTAACTCATATTTCATATTTTATCATAAAATGTCAAAAAATATAATAATTTAGCACTTGCTGAAGATCCTTTTAAAATTAGATTTGTGATGATTATGTTAGGTTTGATGTCGGGTCGGGTCGGGCTTAGAATGACACACACATTTTTATTATACAGTGTTGGTTTGACTCAAATCCATCTCGCCCGATATTTGTGCATTCCTACTCTTTCTATATATTCATATAAAATAAACAACATAGATTTCATATTAAAACACAATTACATTATTGAATATGAATCAGTGAATATTCTCGTTTTGGACCATAATCAAAGCAATGGTATGTGATCCAATTTTCCAAAGTTGTTGGGGTGCAAATTTGTTTATAATTTGGTGAATTGGGTTTTTTTTACTCACATTTTTTTTTTTTTTTTTTTTTTTGTTCTCTATGTTTCCATCTCTTATCTTCATCGTCAGCAAGTGCATCATCACCGCTAACGTCCCTATTGTCGTCATCATCCTCCTCCATCATATCGCTCTTATCCACTAATCAAAACTGGATTGGTGTCACAATTTTTACACTATTGCCATTCTGCTTTGAAATGGATAACATTTTCACATCTAATTAGAGAGGAGTTTGATTAGGTACAATCACCTATATGTATACCTCTGTGATTCAATTGTTCATCTTATAAAGTTCAGTAAACATATCACCTATGCAAAAATTAAGTAAATTAAATATTAATAATTTACTTGATTAAATTATATTTATCTTAAAAAAATAACTAATTATATTCAATTACTGATTTTTTACGTCTAATTATCTTATAAATAAAATGGACGTCTTCATTCTATTATCAACAACAATATTTATGATCCAATCAAAATATGTGATATGTTGATCATATTGATAAAGTGCTTTCATTTTCAACCCTCATAGCTTATTTTGGCACCATTTGGGAAGGTGGATTGGAAGTTTTTTTTAGCTATTTTAGTCACAAAAGATAAAATAGATTATTTTAGTTACAACAAACAAAACATCACATCCAACCCATAATCGTTACACTCTTCTCTCACAAAAAAAATCAAAAAAGTCAAAAAGTCCTTCCCAAACCAAATTTTTTAGCCCAGGCTAAAATAGCCAAAAAAGTCAAAAAGTCAACCCACTTCCCAAATGATACCTTTCGATGTGGGTTAACTTTTTAACTATTATCCTGGGATTGCAAAATCTTGTTTGCGATAAATTTTTTTATTTTTTATGACTTTTATAAATAAAAAAATAAAATAATTATAAATTAAATGTGATATTTTATTTTACCTAGTTAAAATAACTTATTTTATTTTATAGGACTATTTTCGTCAACTCTTCATCCCAAAGGAGCTAATAATTTGTGTGGAGGAGGAGGTCATAATCAAGTGGACAAAGAGACGATGAGATACCATACAAAAGCAACAATGATCGATCAAAATTAACACCTCACCACTGGACAAGTTTGATAACGTAATAGTAAAAACTGATACATATCTGAAATGTCAGCCTCATGATCATCACTACCATTTATGAGCTTTATTTTCTGCTCCATCATCAATGCAAATCTTACTGGTTACATTAGAACCGTGTTGAGATCTACTATTGCAATTTTTTTTTCAATGTATATATATATATACAAGAAAAATATCAGATAAATAAAAAATAAAATTATAGTACAAATAAGGGTGGACATACACCATGTTAGTATGAGTTCGGGCTGGGTCTAGGCGGGAAGTACTAAGTATATTATACGTATATACCAGCACTAATTTATGTATGCATAATATGTATAATATCTATATTAATAATAAGGTCAGATTGAGCCACAAAGAACATTGTCAAGTTCAACTTAAATATAAACTTAAAAATTTATCACCAGATGATTTTATCAACGGAAAATGTTTAGTAATTTAAATTTTTATAGTTTAAATGATTTAAATCTGTCAAAACGACATTATTTTACACTCAAAATTAATCAAAACGACGTAATTTTAAATAATTTAAACTATTTAAATCATAAAATTTTAAACTACCTAACTCTTTTATCAATATAAATATCATTTCTAAATTCTTAAAAAAAACAAGTGGAAATGAGCGAATTTGGTTCCCGATGCAAGTGAAACAAAACAGACATTACATCATTACAAAAAAAACTAATTTAAAATAGAAGAGGCCATTTTTTTTTATGTAGATCGAGTATGTACGGACATGAAGGATAACCTCAACAGCGTATTGTCAATGGAATATGAAAAATGTTTTGGACGTCGAATTTGGGATGTCCCGATTCTCCTTAAGTTTAAAATGATGTTATTTTAGACTTAGATTTTTTTATTTTTCTTCTTTTTTCCTCTTTTTTTCTGTCATTTTTGACGCAGAGGAAGAAGAGGGAGAGAGAGAGAGAGTCTGCCGTCCGTCGTCATCCTCGAGTTTATTGGCCATCTCCCCTCCCCTCCCCTCCACCTCATTCTCTTCCTCCCTCGTCTTTGTCTTCATCTTCTACTGAAAAAAAAAAAAAAAAAAAAATTAAAACCATGAAACGACGTCGTTTCATGGTTTCGGGAGACTTGGGGCCTCCGAATTCGAGGTCCGAATCACAACTCATGGAATATATCATTAAAATTCAGGTAAACTACACTGCCACCCCCTTCATATTTTTATTTAATATAGATTCTTCGTCAGGTTTAAAAAATTTCTTTTCTATAAGATTTAAAATTTTATTACAAATTATTTTATGGATAATTAATGTCATATCTTAAAATTTTTTGAATGATCATTTTATCATTTTTATACTATTTCTTCTTCTTATCATCATGACTACATTTTATAACTTTTCAACATTAAATTCTATCTGAACATATTCTTATTGAGTGATAGAAAATGTTTTTTAGCTCGAAAATTTCGGCCCCGAATGCCCCTAAAGCACAAAACGACGTCGTTTTGGGCTTTAGGTTTTTTTTTTTTTTTTCTTTTTTCTCCGCCATTGTTGAAGCAGAGGGAGAGGGAGAAGAGGGAGAGGGAGAGAAAGAGAAGAGAGGGAAGAGGAGAGGGTCGCCGCCTCCCTCCTCCCTCCTCCCTCCCTTCTATTTTTTAGGCCCTCCATTTTTAGGCCCTCCTCTCCTCCTCCTCTTTTGTGTCGAAAAAAACAAAAAAAAAAACAAAAACTTTTGTTTTTGATGACTCTTGAGTGATAATATACAAATATAAATTTTATATAAAATTTTTAAACACAATGATATAAATTAATGGTAATCTTTCACTTTAAAACAAAATATTCATAAACATTATATATATTTATAACAATATTACTATCGCAATATTTTTATGATATTTTTTATATAAATTTGTATATATGAATAAAAATTTTTATTTTTATTTCCATCATCATTTTTCTTTCTCGTCTATTCACCTACATTTATTACAGTATTATCAAATATCTTCATTCACATTTATTATAATATTACTAAATTTTTATATTTTTGTATATTTTTTTATATTTTGTGAATTTTAAAAAAAATACAAAATAGTAAAATTCTTAAATATATCTAGATTATGTGTATCTAAAAAATAAAAAATAAAAAATGATTAAAATATTAAAAAAATCAGTAAAAATAAAAAACACAAAAAATAAAGGTGTCGTTTGGTAACACTTACGTTTTCAATTTTTTGTTTATATTTACAAAAATTAAAAGAACTCAAATAAAAACTTGTTTGATAAATTTTTGATTTATAAATCAGTGGTCTCAGTTTTTAAATTTGGCCAAAAAATGTAAACTCAAAAAATATGTTTTCGTTTTGAGTTTTGAGTTTTTTTTTTTTACCACCCAACACTAGCCACCACCCGCCACCATTTTCCACCACCGTCTTCCGTCACCACCACCCACTTGCCACCACCACCCACTCACCGCCACCACAACCACCCACCGCCACCACAACCATCCACCACCCCCTTGCCATCCACTCGCCACCACCCACCACCCGCTACCACTACTCACCACCCACCTACCACCACCATCCACCACCCGCCACCACCATCACCACCACCACTATCCACCACCCACCACTGCCACCACCACCCACCACCACCACCCATTACCACACCACCACCACCACCATCACTCATCACCACCATACCTACTACCACCACCACTACCACCACCACCCACTCGCTGCCACCATCACCCCCCCACCCACCCCCACCACCACCACCACCTTCATTCACCACTTATTACCACTTTTTTATATTTTTTAAAATTTTAAAAATGTAAAATGTTGTCAATTATGTAGTTTATGTTTTTTTAAAAATAAACAAAATCAATTTATAAAATTTTTGTAAATATAAACTGAAAACGTAAACGTTACCAAACAAACCCAAAGAAATTCAATTTTTTTTGTGAATTAAACCAAAAAGATTGATCGTTATTTCTCTTAAAATGACATGAATAAAATATCAGTATTATTTTATTATAATATATATAAAGGCTATGGGGCAAATAATCATTTAATCAGATAGAGGATAACTGTAATTTTTTAAATATGGGGGAAAAATTTATATTAAATAGAAATCTTAGGGGTGTTAGTGTAATTACCCTTAAAAATCACATGCGTAATGTGTTTTAGTTCGTGTGATATTTTATTAAGGTGGGCGGCATCTTAGTTAGAAGAAGCAAAAAAGATGACACATTTGGTTGAGTAGTTTTTAAGTTAAAATTTGATAATTAAAAAATAAAAGTGAAAAGAATTTATTTCTTAACTTTTAAAGAATCAGTTTTTTAGGTTTATTTGATTTATTTTTGCATAATAAGTTAATAGGTTTATTTGATTTATTTTTGCATAATAAGTTAATGAGAATCTGTACCAAATAGTACTCAACTCAAATTAAAAGAAGTTATAATAACTTCTTAGAACCTATACCAAACAATCCATATTAGCTCTTTAAATATGTCAAGCAAAGCCTTAATTTAGACTAACTTTTATTTGGCTTTTGTTTATTTATTTATTCGGTAATTTACCTAAAGCATTTTTTTTTTGGTTCTCTATCTTAAAAAATAAATAAAACAAACAAACAAACAAAAAAGAATAAAAAAAATCATTTTTCTGATCTTTATTTGTAGTTTTTAGATAATAGAAGTTATTTTTTAGGTAAATTACATTAATCTTTTTTGAAATTTCAGAAAATATATCAAACCTTATAAGCCTCCGTTTGGAAAGTAGATTGGCTTTTTGAATTTTTGGCTTTTTTTTGGCTATTTTATCTTCGGCTAAAAAGTTTGGTTTGGGAAGGGTTTTTTGACTTTTTGAATTTTTTGACTTTTTTTTGTGAAAGAAGAGTGTAATGATTATAGATTTGATGTGATGTTTTATTTGTTGTAGCTAAAATAGCTTATTTTGTTTTTTGTGGCTATTTTAATCCCAAAACCACTTGCCAAACACAGTTTGGTATAATTAAATGGGGTTTCTCAAAATTTTAATTGTATTAACTTGGGTTTGAAATATATATTTTATTATTATTAATCTCAGTGTCCATACATGCGTTTAGTTCAAATGAAAGTCAATGTAATTATTCTCTTTTTTTATTTTTTATTTTTATTCAAAGTCAATGTAATTATTCAAACTTACGAATCCTATAATATTAATCTAATCCTTTGAGGTGGGCAGTGTAATCTACTCTTTTTTTATGTGTTTTGATTTAGGAGAAATTACTCTTCAGGTGAGTTTTTAAAAATTATTAAACATAATAAAAAAAAATGATTTTAATTGTTAATATTTGTAATATTTCTCACTTTTTTGTAATTATTGTTTTTGATCAATGTGTTATCTTCCCTTTAGTTTACAAGCCTGTGGATTTATTGTTGTTATTTTTTTAACATAACGTATTGTAAAAATATATATATAAACCCCTGTAAAAAGGCAGATTACAAAGAAATTGGTTTTGGTAAAAAGTAACAAACTCACACAAAAAACTTATAAAAAAATAAATATAAATTTAAAAACATAAAAAAATATATATTTAAAAGAATAATAAAAAAACTGATCAAAAAGGAAAACGTCACCAGCATAGGACACCCAACGTAGACTTGCTTTACTATAAAAAATTTTAAAAATAAAAAATAAAAAAAAATTTAGAGAGTGAGGCCTATTTTGACAATTGAGTTAGGTCACACCGTCTTTTTATTTTTTTTATATGTTTTTTAAAAAAAAATTAAAAATTAATTTTTAACTTACTCTGCAAAATAGACTAAAATCCACTTTTAAGATTTAAACAAAATACATTATTTTTTATTTTTATGAAATTACATTTTTTGTTTTATCAGAATTACATTGATATGCAATAATTTTTGGAAATATTTTTAAAAAGTTGTTAAAAAATTAAAAAGTTGTTATTATCTTAAAAAATAAAAGTTAAATATCACGTTAATTTTTTATTTACAAAAATAAATTTTCAAACGTATTAATTAAAATAATATTTTTTAATATATATATATATATATTTAAGGAGTGACTAATATAATTAAAAAGTCATTATAAAATGACACGTGACTCTCTCTACTATTCTATGTCTTTTTATAAAAAATAAAAATTTAAAATTTAAAATTAATTAAAATAATTAATTTTCAAACGAGCTTTTATCTATACTATTAGAAAAATGACTTGGACCCCCAGCTGGGGGTGCTGGGGGTCGTCCATGATTGGCCCAAAAAAAACAGTTTTTTTTTTTTTTTTTTTTGTTTCCAGCCAATCTCAAGCTGACACGTGGCACTGGGGGGGGGGGTCGGTGGGGGTCGTCCGTACTGGGGGTCTGTAGCATTGTTGATACTATTATTAAATGAACTCTAAATTTGATGCAGTGAAACTTCTGCCACGTGAAAATTAGATAATAAAAAATGGTTAGATTCTCTAAACATATTTTCATCTCTTGTTTTGAGTGTTTTGTTTGTTTAGAGTTTTTAAAAATTAATTCCACATTCACTTTTTTAAAAAAAATTTCAAGACGGGAAAATTTAGATTAACCGGTCGTCCTTCCAGACGTCCGGCCGGTTGACCGGAACAGTGCTAACTATTTTTTTTTATTTTTATTTTTTTTTACAATAGGCACCTGTTATTTTTTATATTTTAAAAAATTCAAAAATTTTTTAAATTTTTTGAGTTTTGAATAGAGTTTTGAGTTATGTGTTTGATTAAGAGTTGCAAATTTTATATCAAATATCATATGTCACATCAAAAATTTCAAACTCATTTCAAAACTTTTTTCAAAACTTCTAACTAAACAAACTTTCCACACTCAAATCATAATTCTAAAACTCAGAACTCAAAAACTCTTCCAAACACCACATCTCTACACCTACACGTTTCACGGCAGTTTAACAGTCCCAGCAGTTTCAATTTTTGAAAATCAAATTTACAAATTTACTTTTCATTTTATTGTTTAACTATCCACAATAGTTTAACTTCACTCAATAGTTTGATTTTTGAAAATCAAACTTTTCAAAGGTATACTTCCCTTCAAACCATCAAACCATTGAAGTATAATTATTTTTGTCGTCTTTTTCTTCCTAAAATTGTTCACTTTAATTTTCTTAATCAAACTATTATAGTTTTTATTTTGAACCTCAATCATTTTACTAATTTTGAAAGCGATTGTTCCTCAAGTAAAAATACAAAGATAAATATTGTCATGTATATTTTTTATACAATTTATTTTTATATTCTTGATATGTACAACATGAATTGAGTATTGTAAAGTTTTTTTTTCCTTCCAATTCTCTCTCAATTTCTTTTTAATTGAACCTATTTTCTCCAATTTTCTCTAAAAAATTTTTTATTACTTTATTATGCTGTATCAATTGTGATCTTAATTCTTCTTTTCAATTTTATTTGTGATGAACCAATTCTATTCTCCATCTTTCAAACTCTTTATTTATTTATTTTTGATACGTAGAACATTAGTGAATAATTGTACATTTTTTTTAATGGATGAGTACTTCTTTTTTGCACCCACTCCTCTCACAATTTTTTATTTTATTTGTTTTTGCTACGTAGAACACTAGTGGATAACTATATAGCTTTTTTTCCAACGATTGAGTACTTTTTTTTTCACCCACTTCTCTCTCTCTTAATTTCTCTTTTTATTTACTTATTATAGATGAATCAATTCTCTCTCTTAAAGTTTTTATTTTTTATTTGGGTTCTAGAGTTTTTTTTTTTTTTGCAAACTAAAACTGTTTTCCCAGTTTTCTCTCTCAATTTTTCTTTTATCTAAATTCTTTTTCTCTCTCTCAATTTAGTTTTATTTTATTTCTTTTTTCTTTTTTTTTTTCAACTTAGTGCTGAGTACCCTTTTTTTTCCACCCACCTCTCTCTCTCTCTCTCTCTCTCTCTCTCTCTCTCTCTCTCTCTCAATTTCTCTTTTTTTTTTATTTATTTATTATGGATGAATCAATTCTTTCTCTTAAAGTTTTTATTTTTTTTTTATATTTATGTTCAAGGATTTTTTTTGCAAACTGAAACTGATTTGACCAATTCTCTCTCAATTTTTTTTAATTGACTCCATCCCCTCTCTCTCTCAATTTCTTTTTATTTTATTTCTTTTTTTTTAAACTTAGGATTGAGTAGGTTTTTTTTTCCTCTCCCACTTCTCTCTCTCAATTTCTCTTTTATTTATTTATTTATTTATTTATTATAGATGAATCAATTCGTTCTCTTAAAATTTTTATTTTTCATTTGGGTTCTACAATTTTTTTTATATTTTTTTTCCAACTAAAATTGTTTTCCTAGTTCTCTCTCAATTTTTTTAATTGAATTCTTTTTCTCTCTCAATTTATTTGTACTTTATTTATTTTTAAAAAAAAATTATTAAAATTAAAAATAAATATTTAAAATCTTTTTCACGACATTATTTAGATTGTTCTTAAAATAAATAATTTATTTTAAATATACTTCAAAAAACATTATTTTAATATTATTAAAAAAAAAAATTTGAAGTTACACACAGTGCAAACCGCTAATTATATATAAATAGGCCGCAGCCCGAACTTACGAAATACTTGGAAAAATGTCTTGAAACAAAAACACCCACACAGCTCATAATCAACTCTCACAGTGTCACACACACGCACCTACCTTCTTTCTATACATATCTATCTGTATATCTCTACTCTCTCTCTCTTTCCAACAATCAAAGCCTCTGTTAAAAATGGGTCAAAGCCTCTTGGAAGCTCTGAACGTCCGGGTCATCGGCACCGGCGAGAAAACCCTCATCCTAGCCCACGGAATTGGCACCGATCAATCGGCGTGGCAGCGCATTCTCCCCTATTTCACCCCCTACTACCGCGTCATTCTCTACGACCTCGTCTGCGCCGGCAGTGTCAACCCCGACTTTTTCGATTTCCACCGATACACCACTCTCGACGCCTACGTCGACGACCTCCTCCACATCCTCGACTCCCACAACGTCGATCGCTGTGCCTACGTCGGCCACTCCATCTCCGCCATGATCGGAATCCTCGCCGCCATTCGCCGCCCCGAACTCTTCACCAAACTCATACTCATCGGCGCCTCCCCAAGGTAACAAACAAAAAAACCCCCAAATTAAAGGAAAATCGTAAAATTAGCCCTGTTTTGGAATATTTTTGGATTTTGTTCCTAATTTCGTAATTGGGTGTTTCTCAGATTCTTAAATGATAGAGATTACCGTGGTGGGTTCGAGCAAGCCGAGATCGAGAAACTGTTTGCAGCAATGGAGGCCAATTACGAGGCGTGGGTCAACGGGTTCGCTCCGCTTGCGGTGGGTGCCGATGTTCCGGCGGTGGTACGAGAATTCAGCCGGACTCTGTTCAACATGAGGCCCGATATCTCGCTCTTCGTGTCTCGGACGGTATTCAACAGCGATTTGAGGGGGTACTTGGGCCTAGTTAAAGTCCCCTGTTGCATAATCCAGACAGCCCGAGACGTCTCGGTACCGGCCTCGGTGGCGGAGTATCTGAAGAACCACCTTGGAGGGCGGACCACGGTGGAGACGCTGCGGACGGAGGGCCACTTGCCTCATATGAGTGCTCCGGCGCTGCTTGCTCCGGTGCTCCGGCGAAACCTTCCACGGTGAGTCTAGTTTATATATATATAAAAAAAAAAAATGAGACCACACGGTAAGTAAATGTGGGGACTACATATATTATATATGATAGGAGCGAGGCCCGAGAGCACTCTTGTTAATAAGGGTGGTGATGTTGACACCTGGCGAATAAGTTGTGGACAGGACACTAGTCCTTTTGTTTTGTGTATGGGGTTAAAAAAATCAAATGGTCTTCTTTGAGGATAAGGAGCTGCACGTGATTTTCACGTGATGACGTACCCATTTTGTCTTCCCTTTTTTTTTATTTATTTATTTTTTTTATGCTTCTACTTTTGTTTTCTGTACTCTTTATCAGAATTTTTGCCTTTTGTTTGGAAAAAGCAACGAGAGAAAATGGGAATGATTTTGAATAAAGTTTTTGTGTACTTTGTATGTAATTTTCCACAGCCAAATGCATTGTATGAATACAAGAAACGTCGCCGCATAGGTTGAATTTTGGAGATTGATGATGGTTTATTTGAGAGAGAGATAAGAGAACATCATGTGTGTTCGGTCCTATTGTGGGTAACCCCACCAATTGATCGGGCTATCCCTAGTGAGAGATTCTCTTCCACAAAATTGCCCCATCTGATTTTTAGGATCCCCAACTTGTTCTCTTCTCTAAAAGTTAAATAAATAAAATAAATTCTCGACCTTCTAACTTTTATTTTTATTTTTATTTTTATTTCGGATTCAATTAATACAATCCAATTCATTTAGAGATAATAAAATTGATCTTGTCATGTTATGTAATTTACTTTTTTATTATTGTATCATATTACAATTATAATTATGTTGAATATAAAAAATAAAATAAAATAAAAAGGCACCAAAAGTGGAGAAGCACAATCCAAAAAAAAAAATAAAATAGAAATAAGACCCAAATTCAAGAGGAGAGATTTAAACTTTTAACCTCCTAATAAGATATATACATTTTAGGCAGCAGAGCAAATTAATCTCATTGGTTATAATATTCTGTATTTCTTAGTTGAGCCTTAAAAATATCATAGCCTATATGAGAGATGAGAAAAACAATACATAAACTCACTTTCTCCGCTCAATGATATGTGAATAAGATATTTTATTGATGATAAGAGAAAATATGAGAAAGAGAGAGATGTCTTAAATATTTTAATAGATTGTCGCATCATTAGATTTAAAAAGTGAATTTAAATTTTGGACTACAATAGCACTACTCATAAGAGAAACATATATGTTTGGAAAAGCTTATGGTGTGCGCTCCTTTAGGATGTATGCCATATGCACTCTATCACAATTTTGATGTTATTTTATAACAAAACTTCTTAGTATCAACCGCAAAATACATAATTTCACAACAAATTGGTATAACAAAAAATGTCATAACCAAGTTACAAATTTTTGTAACACTAATCACAAAATTTTGTACATTTTGTTATGCTAATATATAGTAAAATTATGTATTTTATAATTAATGTTATAAAATTGTGTGGTTATGTTAAATTTATAGGAAGGTGCATATAGGATTTCGCTAAATGTTTCGGTTTGAAGTGTAACAAATACGAGTTTGGGGTGGCTACTGTGATATGGACACAACAATCATTGCTGTGCAGCTAAATGGGCTCATTTATGAGCCCATTTTGATGATCCAAAATATTCATATTTTAGAGTATATCAAGTAGAATATATCTGTAAAAAAATAAGTTAATCGGATATCGTTAATCCTTTCATCCACTCACATTTGTATCTACAAAAATAAATGACAATTGTGATTTTAAAGTATTAAAATGAATACAAATGTGAGTGGATGAAAAATTTAACAATATTCGATTAATTTGATTTTTTTATAGGTATGTTATACTTGATATAAGTGGTTATATGGGTTCAATCCCAACAAAATCCACTATTTAAGTGGTTATATGGGTTCAATCCCAACAAAAAAAAAGAAAAAAAAAAAAGAAAAAAAAAAAAAAAAAAAAAAAAACTTTTTATATTTATTTTAATAGTATTATAATATGTGAACAGTTCCGATTATTAAAATGAGCCTCGAAATGGACCTATTTAGCTGCACAACAGTGATTACTGTGCTTTGGCACAACAACCACCCCAAATCCAACAAATGCAAGTTATTATTTTTCTCACACTATTATTGAATTAGACTAAATTAATATAATTATGAAAATTGAAGTGTTCGAATGAAAAAAATTAAAAATTCAGATGACATTTATTGTATAAGGAAAATGGTCTTTTTAACCCACAAATTTTGTGGGAGCTTTATTATTTCAATCCTAATTTCTTAATTTTCTGATTAAAAAATAATTGAGAAAATTTCCATTAGTTAATTTTTATTTGATAATCCCACATCAGGAAAAGAAAAAAAAAAATTTGTTTTACTCATATATAAAAGGAATTTTATACTCTCATATTTATTTAGTGAAGAGTCTTGTGAGAGTTTCAACATCTTAACAAAAATTCTCAATTCACACAATTTTAGTGCTCCGATTACAACTTTCGAACGAAACCATGCTTTATCATTGATATCCAAACAATTAATTTTTATTCAGAAATTAATGTTCTAATAATTATTTTTGTTCAAAAATTGACATTTGAATGACAAAAATATTGTAAACTGAAACAAAGTGTAGTGTGCAAATAAAAGTTGCCAAAACAACTGTGCATGATGTTTAACAGGATTGTCTACCAGAATTGCCCATGTGTTTGTTGTTCTTCTGATAATATTAAAATAAATAAAGTATACAAACTTACTTGAATCCAAGTTCTGTTTTTGTAATAAAAATCATAGAATAGTAGTTGGTTTTCATTTTTCAAAAGTCATATGGAATGCGCGGAAATCACTAGCATAAAAATTCATAATTTTGTATTGATCTTTACATGTTTCCAACATCCTGAATTGAAGAAAACCTAATCTATATATTATATAAGGAAAGTGAAATTTTTAGTGTGGAGCCTTAATATCTCATACTAATTTTCTTGACTTCATTGACTAGATTTTATTTGATAATTCCACATCGGGAAAAGAATGAAAAGAATGAATTATTTTATTCATATAAAGTGAATCTCATGTTGGAACAATCTTCTGTGTAAATAAAATAAATTGAAACAAAGTCAAACAAAATAAATAAATAACATACCAAATTTATTTTGTCGAACCAAATAAAAATTAAAAGACCAAATCGAGTGTGTGACACTCTGTCCTTAAGACAGATTCGCCCCGCTACGGTACTTATGGTTGAGTGGCGTCTATCTCCCAGGATACAATGATCTTCACAAACTTGTACTAGCACTCCACACAAATTTGTACGGCGAACTAGAATCTTGTGTTCTTATACTCTCTTTATTTTATCTCTAAAACTAGAATGAAGAATAAAATACAAAGGAGAAAAAATTCTGGACAACAAATATAAAGGTTGCAGACTGTTTTTCGGATACAAAACACTGCTGGAATGTTGGTATTTATAAGCAACTAAATCTGACCCGAACTAGTGCATTATGGAAGTGAACAAGTGCAAATTCAAACTGTATAGGTATAGTTTAAATTTCAAACAGATCCGGCACTATTTCAATAGATAATTGCAGCAGTTATTCATCTGTTAAGAAACTGCTCAAAACCGAATCTGTTATGGACTGTTTTGAACCTGTTTTGTCATGAACTGAATAAGGAAAGAATTTAGGACATAAATTAAATTCAAATTTAAATTTAATTAAATCTTTCCGCAATTAATTTTGAAAAAATTCAAAAGAATTTTTGTCTAAAAAATTAATACAAGAACCGACCCGACCCATACTTGCGCACAGCACGGCAGCACGTGCGTGTGATGGTTTGGACTAAGGTACACTTTGTCTATAACTCCTCCCTTCTACAAACTTGGGGTGCCCCTTGGGGCCCAACCCAACTGTTATAGGCTAGAGCTTATAAACTCAACAAAACCCTCTTAAAGTTTCAATGTGGGACAACCCTTTCCAAAGAAACCCACATTTACTTCCTTAAATTTCCTATTCCACGAACTCAAAAATGACGTCATGTTCCTATTCACTCATAAATGGTTTTGACGAACCGCCTTCACCGTGTGACTTGCCACACAGCAAGGAAAACTTCACCTCTTCGGACCTGCCCCAAAAGACGTTCGGGGCCCACTCAATTTTAGGCTCAAAGTTGGTTCAAAATAAGCCTTATATAAACCAATTTTCCAACAATCCCCCACATGAATGAAATTTGACGGAGAGAAAATACAACAACATGATCTAAAATAAAGAGTACAGAAATTGGAAATATTCTGCAAAGGATAAGTAGCTTTTGGCTTTAAACCTTCCCTTGTGAGATACTATCGAATTTACTAGTTAACCAGTGAACATGATGTCTTGAACTGTTCAGCCGTTTGTGTAAACCAAGACAATAGAACTCACACAGTATATTCCCAGACACAGTTTACTTCTCACTATTGTGTTCATTTTAGTCCTGAACAACTTGGTCTTTCATGATTGCTCTAGAGAATTGTAGCCTTTCATAAATCTCATAGAACCGGCCCAGTTCACTCTCATATAGGTGATTCTTATGAAGAGTATCTTGCCATACTCCACTAGGTATACCTAGATATAAGAATCATTAAAAGTATTACTTAACCTAAAACGCTGCAAACATCACTATTTTATCAAAGAAATGAGTAGGAGTTAGACTCCCCAATGATCCTTTTGAGTTATTCACAACTCGGTTATCCCTTTGAATCTCGATCTTGGGATCTCCAGTCAACTAGGTTGGGTTGCCGTTGTGGTAACTCTTATTTAATAGGCTTAAGTCCCATTCCCCTCGATGAATTCTCAACTGACTCTCTTGCTAACACTTTGGTTAGTGGATCTACTATGTTGTCTTTAGACTTTACATAATCAATAGAAATAATTCCGTTAGAGAGTAGTTGTCTTACGGTATTATGTTGACAACGAATATGTCGAGACTTACCATTATACATATGATTCTGTGCTCTACCTATTGCAGATTGACTATCACAATGTATGCATATAGCAGGCACCGGTTTTGGCCATATTAGAATATCTTCAAGGAAGTGGCGAAGCCATTCTAGCTCTTCCCTTGCTTTGTCTGAAGCTATGAATTCTGATTCCATAGTAGATCTAGCAATGCAAGTCTGTTTGGAAGATTTCCAAGATACAGCCGCCACACCAAGAGTAAAAACATACCCACTGGTGGACTTTGAGTCTCTAGTATGCGATATCCAATTTCCATCACAGTATCCTTCAAGTACTACTGAATATCTAGTATAATTAAGTCCAATGTTACGAGTAAATCAAAGATATCTTAGAACCCTTATAATTGCTTTCTAGTGTTCTACTCCCGGGCTACTCGTATATCTACTTAATTTACTTACTACATAAGTTATATCCGGGCAAGTGCAATTCATCAAGTACATTAAGCTTTCAATAATTTGAGCATACTCTAATTGAGAAATACTTTCTTGTACATTCTTAGAAAGAAACAAATTAACATCTACAGGTGTTTTAGCAAGATGGTTATCATCTTTGCTGAATTTGTCAAGTATTTTCTCAATGTGACAAAGCATAACCTTATGATATTTTGGTAATTTTCATACCAGGAATTACATCAGCAATGCCCATGTCCTTCATGTCAAAATGTTTATTCAAGATTTTCTTGGTAGTTTTAATCGTATCATTATTACTACCTATGATGAGCATATCATCTACATAAAGACATAAAATGACATAACATTTGTCTATGTTTTTAATATAAACATATTTGTCACACTCATTAATTTTAAATCCATTTGACATCATTACTTTGTCAAATTTCTCATGCCATTGCTTTAGTGCTTGTTTTAAACCATATAATGATTTAACTAATTTACACACTTTCTTTTCTTTTCTTTTCCTAGAACAGAAAAACCTTCTGGTTGTTCCATGTAAATTTCTTCATTTAACTCACCATTTAAGAAAGCGATTTTCACATCCATTTGATGAATTTCCAGATTGTATAGAGATGCAATGGCAATTAGTATTCTAATGAATGTTATTCTAGTAACCGGTGAGTATGTGTCAACGTCATTAAGACCTTCTTTTTGTCTAAATCCTTTGACCAAGTCTTGCATTGTATTTGTCAATTGATTCATCCGCTTTCAATTTTCTTTTGAAAATCCACTTGTACCCAAGATGTTTACAACCTGGTGACAAATCTACCAATTCCTAAGTGTAATTTTGCAAGATGGATTCAACTTTAGTGTTGACAACTTCTTTCCATAAAGGAGTTTCAGGACTGGACATAGCCTCTTTAAAAGTTAAAGGCTCATTTTCTAACAAAAATGTTAGGAAATCTGAACCAAAAGATTTTGAGATTCTAACACATTTACTACGCTTAGGTTCCTTTTCCTCATTTTGATCTAACTCTTATTCTTGATCATGTTCTTGATCCTGACTAGTAATAACATCATGAGATCTTTTATTATTACTAGTCTCTTGTCCAGTCTTATTTGGAAATACATATTCAAAGAAAGATGCATTTCGAGATTCAATAATAGTATTTACATGTATTTCGGAATGTTCTGATTTATGAATCAAAAACCGATATGCACTACTATTCTTGGCATAACCAATGAAAATGCAATCAATGGTCTTAGGATCTATTTTAGTCTTTTTAGAACTAGGAATAGCCACTTTAGCCAAACACCCCCACACTTTTAAGTATTTGTAGGATGGTATTCTTCCAAGCCACAATTCATAAGGTGTTTGATTCACTTTTTTTCGGGGTATTTTATTAAGTATATAATTAGCAGAAAGTATTGCTTCCCCTCACAAGTTCTGAAATAATCCAGAACTTATTAACATGGCATTCATCATTTCTTTTAAAGTCCTATTTTTCCTTTCAGTAATTCCATTTTACTGAGGTGTGTAAGGAGCAGTGGTTTGATGAATTAATCCATGTTCTTTACAAAATTCACCAAAAGGTGATTCATATTCACCACCTCTATTATTTCTAAGTTTCTTGATTTTCTTACCAAGTTGATTTTCAACTTCATTCTTATATTGAATAAAAATTTCCAAAGTTTCATCATTGGTTTGAATTAAATAAACATAACTGTATCTAATATAGTAATCTATAAAAGTGATAAAATACTTTTTCCCACCTCTAGTTTGAATTGATTTAAAATCACAAATGTCACTATAAATTAATTCAAGTGGTTCCGTACTTCTTTCAATTGAATGAAAATGAGTTTTAGATAATTTTGCCACAACGCAAATTTCACATTTCTAATTTAAATCAATGTCAAATTTAGGTAAACATTCCATACTAATTAATCTACGCAAAGATCCATAATTAACATGTCTTAGTCTACCATGCCATAAATTTGAAGACTCAAACAAGTAGGAAGAAGATGTATTATTATTAATAACTGAGGGTAAAATGGTCATTATATTTAACTTGAAAAGGCCATAAAACATGTAACATTTTTCTACATACATCCCATTTTTAGTAAGTACAAATTTATCACTCTCAAATACTAGCCTAAACCCATTCTTACTCAACAAAGATCCGGAAACAAGATTTTTGCGAATGTCCTGTACATGCAACACATTGTTGAGAGTGAGTTCCTTTCCAGATGTCATCTTGAGTACAATCTTTCATTGTCCTTCAACTTTGGAAGTTGAGGAGTTGCCCATAAAAAGTTGTTCACCATTGTCCACTATAGAATAAGATGTGATCTTTTTGTCAGCACAGATATGGCGAGTAGCACCAGTGTCCACCCACCATTTTTAAAGATTTTCGACAAGATTTGTCTCGGAAACAACTGCAGAAAGATTGATGTCATCTACACCATTGGAAATATTGTCCACTTCGGTCATATGGGCTTGAGCAGGCTTCTTGCTTGTTCTTCTTTTGCTTTTACCTTTGCTACGGCAATCTTTGGCCCGATGTCCCTCTTTGTCACAGATGTAACATTTGTCATTAAACTTGTACTTTTTATTTTCCTCCCCTTTAGAGCCTTGTGATGAACTTTCTCCAGAAGACTTTCGTTTCTTGGTTTTTGAAGCATGTTCCACCACATTTGCCTTAAACTCCATAAGATACTTACCAGCCCGCTTTTCAGAATTGCAGTTGTCCTCCTTAATCCTCAAGCGCACAATTAATTCTTCTATAAATATTTTTTTGCACTTGTGTTTGAGGTAGTTCTTGAATTCATTCCAGCCTTGTGGTAATTTTTCAATTAAGGCTGCAACTTGGAAGGATTCACTAAGAGACATGCCTTCTGCGTGAATGTCATGCAGAATGAGTTGGAAATCTTGAACTTGGCTGATCACAGATTTTGAATCAACCATTACAAAATCCAGGAATCTGCCAATCACAATTTTTTTTGAGCCGGCATCTTCTGTTTTGTATTTTTTCTCCAAAGACTCCCAAAGTTCCTTTGCTGTCTTGATAGGACTGTAGACGTTGTATAATGTGTTGTCAAGTCCGTTTAAGATGTAGTTCCGACAAAGGAAATCAGCATGTTTCCAAGCATCAACCGTAGCAACCACTTGCCGGTCGGTTTTATCTTCTTTCAAAATAGGAGTATCCTCACGGAGGAAACGAGCCAAGTTCAGAGTTGTAAGATAGAACAACATTTTCTGTTGCTATCTTTTAAAATCAGTTCCTGAGAACTTCTCTGGCTTTTCACCGTGATTTACCAGTACTGTCATAATAGGAGAGGGGTTTGGCGTCATTGCAGCCACCACAATAGTACTTGTTTGAGCATTTGTTTCAATAGCCATAAATTCTAAATTATAAACAAAATTATAATTAGAATTTATACTACACAGAAAATTAATTCAAATTCACAGAATTAAATTCTGTAAAAATAAAAGAAACAAGAATGTAATTTTATTTTTCCAATTAATTTGGAAATAAAATAAAATTTTATTTAACCAAATTAATTCTACACAGAAAATTAAATTTCTGTAACACTTCAATAATTAAAATACTAAAATAGAATTTTAATTAATGAAAACTCAGAAAATAATTTCTAAAAACCAAAATTAATTTTCTGACAAAATTTCACAAAAAATATTTTAAATTGTTAATGACACCAGTATATTATTACTAGTTGTCAAAGAAAATAGACAGTATATTACTACTATCTGTCAAATAGCATATAATCACTATTTGTTTTTCCAACCAGAATATTATTTTGTAAATCCACAGAAAATAATTTTCTTAAAAGAAGAAAAAGAAAGGGAAACAAACGAAAAATTCTGTAAACATAAGAATTCGAATTTGTCTTAAGATTGTTGGAACAATCTTCTGTATGAATAAAATAAATTGAAACAAAGTCAAACAAAATAACTAAATAACGTACCGAATTTATTTTGTCAAACCAAATAAAGATTAAAAGACCAAGTCAAGTGTGTGATACTCTATCCTTAAGAGAGATTCGCCGCGCTATGATACTTACGGTTGAGTGGCGTTTATCTCCCAAGATACAATGATCTTCACAAACTTGTAGTAGCACTCCACACAAATTTGTACAGCGAATTAGAACCTTGTGTTCTTATACTCTCTTTATTTTATCTCTAAAACTAGAATGGAGAATAAAATGCAAAGGAGAAAAAATTCTGGACAACAAATATAAAGGTTACAGACTGTTTTTCGGATACAAAACACTGCTGGAATGTTGGTATTTATAGGCAACTAAATCTGACCCAAACTGGTGCATTATGGAAATGAACAGGTGCAAATTCAAACAGTACAGGTATAGTTTAAATTTCAAACAAATCCGGCACTGTTTCAACAGATAATTGCAGCAGTTATTCATCTATTAAGAAACTGCTCAAAACCGAATCTGTAACTGCTCAAAACTGAATCTGTTATGGACTGTTTTGAACATGTTTTGTCATGGACTGAATAAGGAAAGAATTTAGGATATAAATTAAATTCAAATTTGAATTTAATTAAATATTTCCACAATTAATTTTGAAAAAATTCAAAAGAATTTTTGTCCAAAAAATTAATACAAGAATCGACCCGACCCATACCCGTGTACGGCATGGCGGCTCGCGTGTGTGGTGGTTTGGGCTAAGGTACACTTTATCCATAATTCCTCCCTTCTACAAACTTGGGGTACCCCTTGGGGCCCAACTCAAGTGTTGTAGGCTAGAGCTTATAAACTCAACAAAACTCTCTTAAAGTTTCAATGTGGGACAACCCTTTCCAAAGAAACCCACATTTACTTTCTTAAATTTCCTATTCCACGAACCCGAAAACCACATCATGTTCTCATTCACTCATAAATGGTTTTAGCGAACCATCTTCACCGTGTAACTTGCTACGTGGCAAGGAACACTTCATCTCTTCGAACTTGCCTCAAAAGACGTTCGGGGCCCACTCAATTTTGGGCTCAAAGTTGGCCCAAAATAAGCCTTATATAAACCAATTTTCCAACATCTCATACTTCTATCCCATTTAGTAAGGAGCCTTGTGAGAGTTTGTATTTTACAATTTCACATAGTTTTTATTTTTAAAATAATTTTGTATGAGATTTTGAAATTCTCATAATATTTAACTTTAAAATAATTACAATCCCACATTGAGAAAAGAATGAAGAAATGAGTTGTTTCACTTATATAAAATGTTACAATCTCACATCGGGAAAAGAGAGAAAAACTGAGTTGTTTCACTTATATAAAGTGAATATTATGCTCCTATTTATATAAGGAAAAGAAAATGTTTAGTGAGATGCCCCTATAATCAATACCATTTTTTTTTTTTTTTCTTAATTTTAAATAATTAAGAAAATCTCCATTTGTTAGTTTCTATTTAACTTTTATTTTACAATCTCACATAGAGGTTTTGATTTTAAAAAAAAGTTTGTATGAGATTTTGAAACTCTCATAATATTTAATTTTAAAATAATTACAATCTTACATTGAGAAAAGAAATAAAAAGTGAGTTGTTTCACTTATATAAAGTGAATTTTATACTCTCATTTATTATTATAGTATTGTGCATGTTTCAATTCAAGATTGTTTAAATTTTAAAATAAAATTTAAAGGTTTTGATTAATTAATTTTGTTGTAAATTAGTTGATCTTTTGATTTAGTTGAGTAGGCTGAATTGTTTTCGATTTGACTGATTCACTAATTCAACCACGATTTTAGCTGTTTTATCAAAATATATTGCTTAGATTTGTTTGATTTGAAATAAATTAAGATTGACCTTATTAAAAATTGAACGACTGAGATTGCTTGATTAGAAATGAACTTTCCATCCAATCAACTGTTAACTTTTATTTTACAATCATACATCAGGAAAAAGTGAAAAAAATGAGTTGTTTCACTATATAAACCTTATATTCCCATTTAATATTGTAGTGCTATGTATGTTTCAATTCAAGATAGTTTAAATTTTAAAATTAAAATAAAATTTAAAAGTTTTAATTAATTAATTTTTGTATAAGTTTGGTGGTTCTTTGACTTAGCCGATAAAGTGGACCGTTTCAGTTTGACTGATTCACTGGTTTAACTGCAATTTTAGCAAAATATACTGGTTAAATTTGTTTGATTCGAAATAAATTAAAGATTGACCTAATTAAAGATTAAGCGGCTAAGATTATTTGATTCGAAATAAACTTCTTACTCAAACAATTGTTAACTTTTAAATAATTAAGAAAACCCCCATTGACTAGCTTTCGTTTAACTTTTATTTTATAATCTCACATCGAGAAAAAAAAGGAAAAAGTGACTTGTTTCTTTTACATAAATTAAATCTTATACTCCTATTTATATAAGCAAAATGAGATTTTTAGTGAGAAACCTTATAATCAATATCTCATATTAATTTTTTTGATTTTCTTAATTTTAAACAATGAAAAAAATCCTGATTGACTAACTTCCATTTAACTTTTATTTTATAAAATATAAAAAAAAAAAAATATAATTATCATATTTTTATTAAATGATATATTATCTTATCCCATACATAATACGGGCGATATGCTAATTAAAAAATTAAAGTAAAGTTGAAGGGTCAAAACGAAAAATTACCCATACTAGATAATAAAAAGAAATTGAAAAATAAGAAAAAGTCATATCATTTGAAATGGCTATAGTACAACAGTGTTATGCAAAAAAGAGTATGTAATTTTATTTTATTTTTAAGAATGGTAAAAAGAATATGTAATTAATTGGCAGTTTTTGTAATTTCAATACTTATGTTCTATACCATAAAAAATAGTCATAACACTTCCAATTCTGAAAATCAAATCTTCTGTGTTACCAACTGGGATTTTACAAGTTAGTCAAAACCTTTATATTGTTATTTATTTATTTATTTTACATTGGTGAAGCATTTTAGTGTTTGGTTGAAGGATTTGAGGAGAGATTTGGAAATGAAAAGGAAAAAAGTGTGTGAAACTAGATAAAATGTAAATATATTTTATTCACATTTTACCTAACTTTTCCCTTTCCTTTTTCTTTTTCAAATCCCTTCTCAAATCTTCCAACTAAACAGCGTTAGGGTTTGCCCAACCTTTTGGTGATTGAGGCCGTTAATGTTAATTATTTAAGTATATTCAATTTATTTATGTTTCGAAATTTGAACAAGAAAATAAGGAGTCAAACAAAAATTGAACTAGAATAACTTGCTTCCATTTGCAGTTCTAAATTTGATTTCACAAGCAGATATGAAAAGGTCTGTGGCCCAACGGGCTCTTGGAAAGGTTATTTGATTGGTCCTCATTCTCATTAGCTGGGTTTTGGGCCCATAATTTTAAACCCAGTAATGGACTTTTGGGTCGATGTGAGTCCAAACTATTTATGCCCCAAATTTTCAATTTTGAGTAATTAAGAACATATATATATATATATATTTTTAATACATATGTGCAACATGCATAGAACTCATTCACATAATGATATCTATGTAAATAGTTTTACTATTTTTAATAATTCTACACTTATTATATTTTTATTTTTATTTGGCATATCGTTCCACATGTCACTATCACAATTGTTGCATATTAATGCAATAATGGTTATGATTGTTTTGTGTCATATGAAATAATATATCAAATGTGGTATAAAAAAATAATAATAAGGGTAGCGTTAATCACACAAATTAATCTAAGATACATATCAAATTGTGTGTGAGACCCTTCATTAAATATGAGAAAATATATAAACTATTTATATATTATCTTTCTATCCATATAACAAATCTTATCCACTATTGGGATTGGAGTGAAAAAATATCTAGAAATATGTAATAAAAAAAATTAAATTCAATAATAAAAATATCTCATAATTTTTTTTTAATTTTTTTCCCTTGTTCTTATTTCGTAGGCACAATTATTAGTTAGGTTCTTTATATATTATGGTGGTATGAAGGAAAAATGATTGGTTGGTTCAAGGACACTCACGTGATCACTCATCAATTATAATTTTTCATACTTTTTTATGTTGCTTAATCATTCAATACAAATCAGGGCATCATCATTATTATTGAAGTATCACGTTAAGGTCCTTCAAGACTACCTAAACTTCTTGGTATGGAGTTGGTTCAAAAAATAAATAAATAAAAATAAAAAAAGAAGAATATGAATACGATGGATATACGTTTGTGGAGTAGTTAATTTCGGTTTGCCCAAGTCCTACTTACTTGTAAAAAGCGATCGTAATTGCGTGTGGATGTGGGTGTGCGTGTGGAAGTTCTTCCGATGGAAATTGAAGATAATAGAATAAGATGGTAGTGGCCAAAAATTGTTAGATTCGTTTTCTCATTTTGGAAGCTACTCACTGTTTTCTGCGGACTCGGTAGTTTGATTGTAACTCAAGTGGTACACACGGTTGACCTCGTCAACTCCCTAAAAATCCGATTATGCGACTAATAGCAGTGTTTGGAAAGTTGGGTTTGGATAATTTTTTGATTAAAATTTATAAAAAAATAAAATAGGTAAAAATAGTTAATAATGTTGTAAATGATTTAGAAATTCTGGGTTAATAACAGAATTTTTTTCTTAAGTTTGGTCTATTTTTTAGGTGGGTTCCTAGCGTCGATTTTCACAGGTCAAAGTGGTAACGTGTTCTATGCCGCGTTGTGATTCACGTGGTATATTTGGTTACTCAAAACCATTACCAAGTTAATGGGAAATTGAAGTCAAAGTATGCTCTATGAAAATAGAGTTTTGGTGAAAAATTCTTAGAGGTTTGAATAAGGCTTGTTCCACATTGATTTGGTGGGAAGTTTTGAATGGGTTTATAAGGCATGTGATTGAAATTTGGGGTGTGTCCCAAGAGGTACCCAAGTGTTTTAGAGAGGGAGGTTATGGGCAAAATGAGCTAAACCCATTGGATCCAAAAATCACCACACACGTACCCGACGCCATCAGGGCGGGCTGGGTTTGGGCGTAGGTGCATGGTGTGAGGTTGGATTGGACTTGTCTGACCCAATACTTATCTTTTTGCGTAAAAAACATTTGAATTTAATTTTATTTTTTGGTAAAATAAAATCAAGAATTTAAATTAATTCCGAAAATAAACTGGTCTAGTTTTACTGTACACCCAAACAGGGCCATTCCCGTTTTTTATCAGTTTGAATTTTGAACCTAACAGATTCAAATCTGTTTAAATTCAAAACCAAACAGGTTTCATACCTGTTCAAACAGGTTTGCATCTATTTAATTCAAAACTTACAGCCACCACTACATCCATAAATAGGACAGCCCTCATTTGATGTTTAACACATTCAGAAAATTTGTACTTCACCTCTGCAAATTTATTCTTCATTTTGCTGCATTTAATTTTTGTGAGAAAGAGTATAAACACTTAGTATGTTTGTTAGACAAACAATTTGTAGTACTGCTATTGTTTGTAGCTGATCATTTCATCCTGAGAGATAGATGTCCACATTCTGAAAGCATCGTGGAGAGGACAAATCTGTCTTAAGGATACAGTGTTAAACACTGGACTTGATCAGATATTTATTAGAAGAAATTAATCAAGTAAGTTGTTAATTTATTATTCTGTTTTATTTATTTATTAAATCATATTTTAATTTTGTTTTGTAACAAAATAAAATCTGTTTTTATTTATTTATTTCTAGTTTGATATTTGTAATCAAACAAATTCTCTTCTTTTCTTTATTTCTTTATATTCTTGTTGTTGTTAAGTACACAACAGAATTTAATCTATTTAAATGCAGTGAAGATTGTCCAACAAATAATACAAAATGTTATATCGAATCCATAATCATTTCACTTTTTCTCTCACAAACTTCATATTCAATTACAAAAAAAATTAACTCCTTTCCTAAATACAAATATTTTAGCCTAGCTAACTTTTCAAACGAGACCAATCTTACACTGTGTTTCGATTTAAAGATTTGGCGAGAATAAAAAAAATAAATAAAGAGTTCGAGATTTCTCATCATTTATTTAGATAATTAATTATGTGAGTAATGGTGGGGAAAAAAAAAGGGGCTAAGAAAGACAAATCACTCTAGATTTAAGTTTTATTTCTCATCAAAAGTAGTGAGATTTAATGAGAAATTAAAATTATTCTTTACAAAAAAAAAAAATTGTAATATCTAGACTACCTTCTAAATACAAAGTAAATAAAATAAAAAGATATATACATCTATCATCTTTTAATCATTATACATTCATACAAGAAGGCGAGAAATTATAATTTTATTTTTTTTTTCTTTTCTTTTCTCACCTAGGCGAGAACTCCAATCATTTCCTTCTTTTTCTAACCCCACGATCCAAACGGAGTGTTAATGTTAAAGATCAAAATTTTAAATATAAAAAAAATAAAAATGATGTGTCTAACTGAGTCAAAATTAAATATGGATTACATATTATTTTTCTAAATATATGTTGTTCCAGTTCTTAATCCTTAACATTAATGATTTGAGTCTGTTTTTAATAACGTTGGTGCTACATGCGCCAATTAATATATTAATTAGTGTACCAACATTAGTTATGATATTATTATTAATCTCACTCATTATATAAATTACAAATACCAAAAACTTATTAAATTATGCCATATCATCAATTAGTACACTAGTTAGTATATTAATTTATGCATATAGTATTATTCTTTTACTAATTTGGGGCTATCAAATTATTAATAATCTCAATTAATCATGCCCAATTAATTTAACAAAACATATCAATTTTGAGATTCTATTTAGGGGTTGTTTGGGATGATTTATATATGTGCATTTTTTGACTTTTTAGCTAAAACAATAGAGTGAAAAAAGATATATGTTTGGGATAACTTCTTAATTTTTTACGAAAAAATGTGCAATAAAATGTTGTATCAAATATCAAAATCACTCTTGTATCCTTCTTGACACATACTGTGTGCATTCAGTGCATTGTTTAATTTTGTTGACTTTGGAAATTTGGTACAATATGTAAAGATAGGTACACTAGCATGCACTTTTTCTTGTTGAATTCAAAAGGATAAATTCATAATTTTATCCTCTATTTATTCAACATTTTTTTCCACCCAAACATGGGAATAGTGTTCACTTTTTTTGCTTTTTCAATAACTTTTTAACTTTTGTAAGGGATCCCAAATATCCACTTAATTAGAATCTCCCTTGTTAAAAAGAGAAAAATGGGATCTCGACTTTTTTTTGTAGGAAGGCATTTCAAACACAATACTCAAATTTATGTCAAATTTAAATTTAGAAAAAGTTTACTAAAAAAATATCTCTTCATATATTAAACTATCTGCAAAAATATTAAGCAATATCATATTCACTGTTGACATATTAAAATTTCAGTCGGTGAAAAGAGGATTTTAATTCGCCTCGATGAAATGAATTTGTTTGCCACCAATTAGATTCCTTGAAATGGCGAGCACCAAATGTATAATTATACTTTTTATTCCTAAAAAATAAGAATAAAGAATCAAAAACGAATATTTTTCTTTTACAATTTTTTTCCTCATACTATATGAATATTTTTGCCACTTAACATAAAAATTTCATTACAAAGAAGCTGTATCAAATGCAGACACTTTCATTAATAAATAAATAAAGCTCCTCAGTTTTTAACTTTTTAATTCGGGCAAATTACAAACACTCCCTCGAGGTTTGATGAAAATACATCCTGCTCCATGAGGTTTATATTTCCATAATAAATTGTCTTATGAGATTTTTATTTTCATACCGATTCTCTCATAATTTCTCCTAATTTGTTATAAAAATTTGACCCTCAGGATACAATTTGTAATTTCTCAAACCTCAAGGAAAAATATGTATTTTCACCAAAACTCGAGGGGGGTGTTTGTAATTTGCCCTTTTAATTCTATATATATTTTGGTTACATATAAATGACAAAGTTGTTTAAAATTTTAGGATTTGAAAGTTTGAAACACAACATTAATTAAATATTATTAGTGTTGGGCATGGCTGTAGAGACATTTCACATGTTTAATCGTTCACTTATGTTTTAATCATATGATTCATGTGCATATCAAATCAAATCATATCATATCAATACAACAATTAATTCATATATTATTAATTATAAGTAAATTGTACCCTTCCAACTGTTCACACCATCTACTTGGCTTATTTTGTTCACAAACAAGAAAGGGTGTGATAATGTTAGAAATCTAAAAATTAAACATAAAATAAAATATAAATGAATCACAAGAGACTGGCCTCATATATGGGTTCTTTATGAAATTCTATTATATATTTGGTCATATGTAAACTTAAACTTGCTGATAATAATAGGCTAAAGTAGCAAAATATGATTCTGGATGTCATGTGTTTTCTTGGAAAAAAGACAGCTTTCCCGGCTGGTTTCTGGGAAAGAGAAAATCAATGGAAGTAGCCAAACAATTTAATGGATGTATCTGAAGGTCAAGATTCTTTTTTTGGTGGGGCAAAATCGTACATCAAATTCTTTGAATAATGTTTCATTGATCAATAATTTTTTGGAGCATTTACATACAAATCATAATTTATGAACTCATACTCCATTAAATTCTAATTAAGATTTTTTGGACCTTTAAGCCTCATTAAATTTTTAATAATCGGAATTGTCCTTTAAATAATGATTATTTATCATTTATGATTATCTATAAAAGAATTTGATGATTTGACATTTATTTTGATTTTCAAAATTTTAAAACATCAACTTTCAAATTGAAAAAATTAAAAAAAATTTGTGAAAAAAAAACTAATCAGTGCGTTTGGTTTCAGTTTTCTAAAAATTGAATTTTTTTATTTTTTTTTTGTTTTTAGTGAATATTTTTAAAATTTTAAGTAATTTTTTTTATTTTTTTAGATGTACCTTACTTAATTAGATGTATCTAAATAGTAAAATATTTGTGAAAAAATAATTTAAAAAATTAATAAATACATAAAAATACAAAAAATATACTGAATTTTTTTATTTTTTGGCATTTAGTGTATTTTTTAAAGATTTTTTCACAAATATTATACTTTTTAAGTGTATTTATATTAGGTTTGTCTAAAAATTAAAAAAGTTGCTTAAAATATTAAAAAATTTCATTGAAAACATTAAAATATGAAAAATAAAAAAATAGAATTTTCTAAAAACTGTTTTCTAAAACTAGAACCAAACAAGCTGAATTTTTTTTTGAAAAAATTTAAAAAATTGAATTACTGTTTTTTTTTTTTTGTGCAAAATTAAAAATTTTGTATCTATACATGATGATAGAACATTGATGTGCAAAATTGAAAAAAATAAACAAAAATAAACAAAAAACTTTAAAAATGAAAAAACTGATAATGTTCTCAGTTTTAAAACTGGAAAAAATTGTTACTGTTCTTTATTTTATTGGATAATTGAATCAAATTAATAAGTAGAAGGGCAAAAACGTTTATGTTCTATTTTTTTTTCCATTAGTTAATGAAACAATTATCTGAAATATTACTATGTAAAATTGATAAAAACTGATAATATTCTCAGTTTTACTAAATAGGACTTATTGATTTAAAAATTTTTAGATAAGACCTGAGCTATTATATCATTTATAAATAGGACTTTTAGGTAATTAATGATACCATGAACGCGGAAGCAGCAACAAACAATGAAGGAGATGGATTATGAAATCAAATATGAACCAAATTAAACAAAGACAGTATTGGAATGCACAATACCAAAAACATTTAATTAAATTAATAGAAAATTACAGAAAAATAACTTGCATTTACAATGGTTGTAACCTGCAAGGATCTTGATTGTTAACTAGGAAGACAAAACGGGAAAAAGTAAACCTCACTTAGAGCACTCTGGGTTTTTCTTTCAATCAGAAGGGTTAAAAGAAGAAGAAGGTGTCGAGTGATTACATTTGATTCCAAATATATAGAAAATAAAAGTAACTATGCAGCATGTGAATTGGCTGAATGATGAAGGCAGCTGGCAAGTAACTATGCGGCATAATGATTGGAATGATGGCGAAATTTGTCGGTTGCTTTTCGGTGATTGATTGAACAGCGATTAGCGACTTTTAACAAAGTTGATTGACCAAATAGTGATGTGAGCAGAAAAGTGAGCAGATGGCTTTTACTATTCATCACTTTCGATTGGAGCATGTGAATAAAGAATCGAGAATAAATACAAATTGGCGACTTTTCTCAAAAAGTATTGATTGAAGCCATTTTGTATTTATAAAGAATCCTATGTTGACTAGGCATATGGATCCTGAGCATCTTGAAACTCGGGTCGTCCATATGGAATGGATTGAGTAGTTGATCCTTTGAAGATTGAGCTATCGATCCTTCTTACGAATCATCTGGCTCGTTGATTGGGCTTGAGCTCGATCTACAAGTTCTTGAGCCATCTGGACCATTTCATCCCTGGAGGGCTTGGACTTGGCTTTGGATTTAGCTTTGGGCCGAGCAGGAGGTGAAATGGGCTTTGCCGTTGATTTGGATTTTGACTTGGGTCTTGAATGATCCTTGGGTTGGTCCGGAATTATGGGAACTTTGGACTTTCCTTGGATTTAGATTGGGCAGTTGAATCGATTTGGGCTTGGAACCCTTTGGATGAGGGCTTCAAGGTTGACTGGAGGAAGGTCAATGACTTCCTTGGTGACATCGCAGTTGGGTTCTCATGGGCTTTGATTATTGCAGAGTTGGAGCACATTGATCGAGGAAATTCTTCATGAACAATTTCAATAATTGCAGGCACATTGAACTTAGCCCACCATTTGTGAGTGTTGGCGGATAATTATGTTATCATCAATCCCATAATGCCATTTGAATATCCATGAAATTTTGTATTTGGACATAAAATTGAGCAATATAGGAAATTGTTTACGATGAAGCGGTGAATGGGTAAACAATGACAAAATAAGCAATTGTTTCATTGAGGAATCGGGAGAATTTACGAAATGGCGCCATAATGGGACCACCATCTCATAAACCAAAGTTGGTAACTCAGATTTGAATTTTTGATCAAAGGAAATGAACCAGAGTGGTGAATGACTCATTTTGGTATAGGAACAATTTGAACCAAGCATCAACATAATCATGATAATTATATTGAATAGAATGACCAGTAAATCTCAAGCGATTAGGATTTCCATTCGCAAGGGAGACAATATTATGAATGTAGAGTGAATGGTATAGGATCTTGTAAGCATAAGTTCGATCCTGAATAGGTTTAATCAAGATGGAATGATGGTTGAGCAGGATATCTTTGTAATAGGAGAGATTTTTCTCTAGAGGTGAAGAAATGAAATGACATCCAGAGCCAAAATGGAATTGAGCAATTTCATTAATGGTTTGACTTCTAAGGTGACTAGGTTCTTTGTAGAAAAGGTTTGTAACATGTGATTTGGTGTACTCAGTTCGAGAAGGGCGAACTTGGTTGAGTGGAAGTGGAGTAACTGAAATGGATTGGCTAGAGGCAAAAGGATTATTAGCCAATGCAGATGAATAATCAGGACGGTGGATAGTACCAAGAGTATGGTACCGGTTAATTAGGTCAATAGATTTGGATGGATAAATTGACTCCAAAGGAGGAGGAACTATGAGTTGATTAGGTTTCTTTGGAACGAAGAGGGAACCAAAGCCTTTGAAGGAGGCCTTGGGCGAGACATCTGTGAAATAGGGAACAAAGATTAGCAACCAGAAAGAAGATCTAAATAATTCTGGTAATAAAACAAATCATTGTAGTAATTATGACGTAAAACACGTTGAGCTTGTAGCTGTTGATGAATGATGTATTGGACTCGTTTAGTAGTAGGTCTGGTTGATTTAAGACGGGTAATACGGCGGTTAACTTGTCTGATCAGGGTTTGGTAATGGGTAATTTGGGTTTTAACATAAGAAATATGTGGAGTAGCACTCATCCCTTACCCCCCTGTAAAAATTCCCGGGTAAGAAAATCAGGAAGGGAATTTTGACAACCAGGTATGTAAGTAATGTCAAAATCAAAAATACTTAAAATAGATTGCCAACGGCCAAAAATTTGTTTACTAGCAAGATTTTGAACATCCTTTTCTAAAACATATTTAGCAGATTTGCAATCAACACGAAGTAAAAATTTTTGATTTAAAATATCATCTTGAAATTTTTGAATACATAAAACAGTAGATAAAATTTCTTTTTAATAGTACTATAATTTAATTGTGCAAGATTCCGGACACGTAATGAAAGCGGACAATTTGTTCAGTGGAGGAGTAACTTGTTGGAGCAGAATACCACCATAACCAATGTCGAAGCATCGGTTTGAATGATTTTGAATGAATTCTCGATAGGAATACCAAGACAAGGAAGAGATTTAACATATTTTTTAACTTGTTGAACAATGTAGTATGAGTAGGAGACCAAGGAGGAGGATTATCTTTTAACCTATCAAGCAGAGGTTGTGATTTTCCTAAGGTCTTGATAGAAGTCGAGAATGTAATTGAGGAACCTAAGAATCGTTGTAATTGAGTTTTATCAAGAATGTCATCAGGAAACTTAGACGCAAATTCAATAGAGCGACTAATAGGAAGAATAGTATTATGATGAATATCATAGCCTAAGAACCTAACTTTAGTTTGAAACAATTTAATCTTAGGAGCAGAAATGACTAGACCATGACTTTTAATTGTATAAAAGAATGCAGTTAAATGTTTCCAATGTTCACTAATTGATTTGGAAAAAATTAATATGTCATCAATGTAAACAATTGAAAAATGACTAAATGGGTTGAATATATCATTCATGATGTGTTGAAATTCACTAGGAGCATTTTTTAATCCAAATGGCATGACATTCCATTCATATTGACCAAAGGGTGTATTAAAAGCAGTTTTATATCGATCTTTAGGGTGAATTTGGATTTGCCAAAATCCACTTTTTAGATCAAATTTACTGAAAATAACAGCTTGATTAAGTCTTTTAATTAAATCTTTTTTATTAGGAATAGGATAGCGAATCCATTCAAGAACAGCATTTAATGGTTTGTAATTAATAACTAGGCGAGAAACACCTCGTTCTAATTCAGCATTTTTATTAACATAAAAAGCAGGACAAGACCATGGTGATTTACTGGGACTAATTATTCTATTTTTTAATAATTCATTAATTTCTTTTTTACACATTTCTAATAAGTCAAAATTCATCTGGATAGGTCGGGATTTAGTAGGAATTTGTTTTTCATTAAAACATTTAATATACGGTAATGTAACTACATGCTTTTTCCTATGCCAAAATGCAGTAGGTAAAGATGAACAAACAGTTATAAATGTTATAATAGCTCAAGTTATAATATTTATAACATTTATAAATAGGACTTTTAGGTAATTAATTCTAATTACCTAAAAGTCTTATTTATAAATGTTATGGTAGCTTAAGTTCTATTTAAGATTTTTTGAACTAATAAGTCATATTTAGTAAAACTGAGAATATTATCAGTTTTTTCAAATTTTTAATATTAAAAACATTATCAATTTTGTATAGTAATGTTAAAGATAATTGTTTCACTAACTGGTGAAAAAAATGATTCAACTTTTCAATAAAACTAAGGATGGGTGCGGGTTGGTTGCGGCTATGAAACCTTAAATCTGCCATCCGTCTATTAGATTGGCGGATTGGAGAAAATCAATCTGCATCCGTCCGCTAATCGAGTGGATATGTATTGAGCGGATTGACGAATGGATGCGAATAGGTTTGGCAATTTAAAATTTTATAAATTTTCAACATAATTTAACTTGTGCAATTCATCACAAAAAAAAAAAGAAAAAAGAATTACAGTCAATGACTTAAAAAAGTATTATAATCACTATATGCCTTATTCAAAGAAAAAAAAAGTTTGAAATTTTAGAATATTACAATCACTGCATGCCTCATCCACACATTACAATTACAGCATGCCTCATTCACATAAAATATAAGATAAAGTATTACAATATGTGGCTCTTAAAATATAAAAACAATTCAAATCACCAAAACCGTGAATAAAGTAATAGTAGAGATTATATGCCTTTGTATTGTTACATCTATATCTGTTTTTGAAAACAAAAACCAATAAGCATATATCATTTTATTTATTTATTATTTTTAGAGTTAGATTTAAAAATAAAAAAATATAGATAAAAAATACATTTATTTTTTTCAATTCAAAAAATATATTCAAGTTGAAAACTCTTTTTCAACATAATATATTTAACAGAATATTTAAGCTCTTTTTCAATTGAAAACACAAACAGAATATCTAAATAAATTGAAATCACAAAGTCTTACAAATTACTAGAGGTGGTCGCAGTTTGGCGGTTCAGTTACGGCCAAATGAACCTCAAATCCACTATCTGTCCAAAACTAGGCGGATTGAAAAAATTTAATTTGCAATTGTCCGCTCGTCATCACGGATTCGTTGAAAATGCGGCGGATCGAATTGGATCGGTCAGTTTGGACAGGTTGGTATATCCACTGCTCACCCTTAAGTAAAACCAATAATATTATCAATTTTTTCCAGTTTTAAAACGGAAAATATTATCAATTTTTTCATTTTTAAATTTTTTTTCCAGTTTTGCATATCAATGTTCCACCATTATGCTCGTTTATAGACACAAAAATTTTAATTTTGCACAAAAAAAAATTCAAAATTTTCAAAAAAAAAAAAATACACATAATATTTTTAAAAATTTTCAATTTGAAAGTCGATGATTTAAAGTTTTGAAAATCAAAATAAATGTCAAATTATCATGTTCTTTTATGGATAATCATAAATTATGAACAATCAGTGTTTGAAGGGCCATTCTAACTATTAAAAATTTAATAGGACTTCAAGGTTCAAAAAATTCTTAGTTAGGACTTAATGGAATATAAGTTCATAAATTAAGATTTGTGTGTAAATGTCCATTTATTATCAATTTCAAACAATTATTTATTTATTTATTTATTTCAAATCATGAATTTACAAATTAATTGAATGTATGATATTAGTTAAAATAATTTTTCAAAAATTAATATCCAAAAGAATAAAAAAAAGAGTAAAAAATATGAATGAAAATAAGAGATGAGTGCCATTTGAGTAATACTATTAGGGGTGTTTGTTTAGAGAGATTAGAGTGTGGAACGAGACTTAATATTTATTGCATGTGATAGTTCGATATTTGGTTCAAAAAATATAAGTTGGACTAATATTCCAACCAGACAATCAATCCCTTATTTGTGGGATTATTGTGTCTTATGGAGGGGGTGTGGGATAAAAAAATGTGGGATAACTCCTCCACCGGATTGGAAGGTTAAAATGATATTTTTGACCCTCATTTTTTTAATATTATTTTTAATTATACTTAGTAAAGTAAAATAAAATTTAAAAATCTCAACTAAAAATTAAATTAAATTAACACTTCAATGGATTATAATCCCCTTTTAAAAACTCAATTTATTCAATTTATTTAATTAAAAATAAAATTAAAAGCTCAATTTATTGAAAAGTTCAAATTAAAATAAAATTTAAAAATCTCAACTAAAAATTTAAATAAATTTATATAATTTTTGTTGATGTTCTATTTATTTAATTTTTTAAAAGTTTTAGTAAAAAAATTAAATAAAATAGGATACATGAATAAAATAGTCAAATCGAAACATGTAATCTCATGATTAAACAAATATAGAATTAAATAGAATAGTTCAATCTAGACATCTAATTACATAAGTAATCAAATATATGATACAAATCCAATTCAATGGAATAATCCGGAGATAATGTATCCCGAAAATAATAGCCTGGTAGATTACAATCTACCATTGTCCAATCTGTTCAAACAAACACACCCTTAGAGCTAAGAAGAGACTATATGAACAAATATAAAGCTTGATGACAAATTTTAACCTACAATCCAATTGACTCATCATTTTTTATTATTTAACTGGCCCAATTTAATTAACTCACCTTCTCAAATCACATGAATTAATTTAGATCAGTTTAAATTGATATGAGTTGGAGAGTTGGCAATTTAAATTTTTTTTTTTTTGGCACACTCGTACTTGTAGCCATTGTCTTTTTTGTTTGATAATTTAATAAACATGAAAGAGGTGGAGGGAAGAGTTGTGATGTGGAAGCCCATGTGCCTCTCAATTTTGGATGTAAGACGTGGGAAATTTGTGTGAAGTTAAGAGTCAACATCACCATGAGTCCCTAAAAATTGTTAATAAAGAACATAAAATATTAAAATATTTATAATTTTAATATATATATATATTTATATATTTTAATATACATTTTGCAGTAATAACAACAGTTTTAAAAATTATTTTTAGTAATTTTTAAACATAATATGGCAAGTGTCAGCATAATCATAGATGATTATGAAGATCTTCTACCCTTGTCCCCCAACAAAATGATAACTGTTTTCACTTCTAAAAATTTCAGCCACGTTGCATCCAGACCTTAAAAAGAGCTCAAAAGTCATGTCCTTATGTTGTAAATTATGACAATGTTGTGAAAGAATTGAGACAAGAAAACAGGAAAATGATTTAAACGCTATAAAAAATTTGAGATAAGAGAATCCTTTGGTGCCTAAAATGGGGACTGATTCAATAAGAAAATGAAAAATTGAAAGTGAAAGTTATTTCTACAATTTAATAGAAAGCAATATCACACAAGTACTAACATAAATGAAGGGTTGTTTTATTAAATAAATGTCTGGATTTAAATGTTTTGACCTTTATGTTTTTTTTCTTCTCATACTGATAGGTCATTTGATTGAAAAATGCAACCTAAGTTGCTTGATATCCTTTTCAGGTGTGTTTGTACATCTAAGGCAACCTAGGTACCTCCCCAGATGGTTGTATTATGAATTTTGGTAAGAATTTGAAAAAAGAAAAAGAAAAAATATGAATAACATGTAAATGGAATAAAAAAAAATTATTTTTTATTTTCGTTTCATTTTTCAAATTTCTATTAAAATTTATGATTCAAACACAACATTATCGATTACAAGAGTAGATTTTGCAAGGGTACCCCTAAAAATGTTCCAATTTTCACAAAAAAAAAATAAAACTGTTTTAATTTCATGAGGGATATGGTGCAAACATATGCTTACAAAAGTGCATAATTTGGAGTTCATTTTTATGAATTTTAACCATTTAAATCTAGTGGTGTTTGCTCTAACCGTTGCCAAAACAAAATTGAAAAGGTTACATCACTTCATGTAGCGCAATTACAGGCTTAAAGAATCACAAATTTATCAAAATTTATCCATCTCGATAGATAGGAAGATTAAGGGTTGATAATCATTCCACTCGTGTGCGAGTTTTATTTTTTGAAATTTGTTTGAGGTTACTTTCATTTTAATTTATTTTTTGTATAAAAACAATATAGGTGAATTACTGTCTAGTGAAAAGTAAAAAAAAAAGTTATAAGCACGTGAGAGTGCAAGTAATTCTATCGTGAGGTGTAAATGAAAATTTATAAAGATAAAAATCTCACTTACACTCTTCTATATTTCCGTAAAAAAAATTTCTGCACCATTGGACAATACTTCCCCGATAATATATCATATTTATTACTCTTCATTTGGGATTCTGATCGTGATGCATTTGATTTTATTATAATGCAAAATATTATAATTAAAAAAATGTACGTACTCAACTTTAATATAAAGCAACAGTTTTAGTTTCAACAAAAGTAATCATTGTTCTGGTAAAATATGACTAATAATTAAAAGCCTTACCTTAATCCAAAATGGCTGTGGCAGTAGTCGTATCTACCAAAGTCAATTATGAACAATTGCACAATTTTTATTTTTTATTATTATAGAGATTGATAAACTTAAAACTTTTTGAGGTGTGCTTACATTCTCCTTACAAACTTTAAAATCACATGATAAACGTTACCACAATAGTTTTATTTGAATATGATTTCTATTTTTATGAGACAACAATAGTTTATATATACATAAAAAGGTAGCTATTGGAAAGTTGAGAGAGATGTTTTTGGCTTTTCATTTTTATTATCAATTTTGAGTTTACAATTCTCTAACTCCTCATATTTCAAGTAACAATTTATTTTGAGACTCAAGGCGTTATTTGTTCACTGAATATAAAGGTCAGGTATGAGTGTAAGACCGAATATAATATGAGGTGAATTTTACATATTTTTTTTGTCTCCTTATATCTTGTATTTGATTATTCCGGATATGAGGAGTCCGGTATGATGTAAAATGGAAGATATGCAATAACACCCCCCATGGTATTGTATATTGCATATTCCCACTCTCGGATATAACTCATCTTTTATCCAAACGTCAAAAATAATTACTCTCCTCTTATTCCATCCTATATCATATCTTAACTAAACATAGTATAAGTGACCTTACAGTATATATAATTCATCTCATATCCTATAACATATTATATGTCATTCTTATCTTTAAATATTATATATCCTCCTCAAACTCTTGTATCTCATCCTTTATTACATGTTATATTTTATCTTTCTTTTTAAATATTACATATCATTTTCAAACTCTTATATCCCATACGAACAATCAGACCGGGCCTAAAGCTTGTGCAGAGAATTCTGTGATGTTGGAAAAATTGAAAAATAAAAGTGTTAGACAATAAATTTGGAATTTTTTTATCCATGTCCTCATATTGATAAACTGGCCTATCAAAAATAAAAGTTGTTTTTTTGTTTTTGTTTTTGTTTTTCTATTTAATCAAAAAGTCAAAAGTAAGCTTTTTAAGGGGAAAAAAAATTATTTGAAAAGTTGAAAATAAGCCAACTCTCCTGTGATGTAACACTAAAATAACCTCTTATAATGGTAAAATTGTAATTTCATAAAATTACATGGGAATAATATGATAAATTTACCCATTTGTCTAGTGACGTGACACCATAATACTGAGAAAAACAAAAGAACAATTTTTTTTCCTCTTGCCAAATAATTTTAATTTTGTAAATAAGTTAAAAAGCTTAGATATAAGATAAAAAATAACTTATATCCAAATTCCCAAAATAGAATTTGGCAAATAAATATATTTTTTGAAAACAACAAATATATATATATTTTTTAATGTTTAATTTTGGACTCCAATTTAAACTAAATTTTTTGGTATAGTGAAAAGACTAAAAGGAATAATAATTTACTATTAATGGTAGACAGAATTCCTTCTTATTCCATTACCATTAATTTACAATGGTGAATAATAATTCACTTGCCATTCAAATTTTTATCAATTTCTTTGAAAATCAAATGTAATAACTAACATTTCAATAGAATGAACATTCTATTTCATTTTCAACTATTCAAACACTACATAAATATCTACCTATTCGTTTTGACAAATTATACACACACAATTATTATTATTATTTTTTAAAATATAGTGTTGTGGACTTCCCCTCCCCTACACAACTTTGCCATAAGTACCCATAAACATTTTTTTTTTTTTTTTTTTTTTATAAAAAAACTTTTTTGTTCTTTATTAATTTTTGCATGGTTATTTCTCTCAATGGACTAAGCCCTTTTCTCCAAGTGGGAGTACTAATTTTCCTTTCATTTAATTTTCTCAACAAAAAGAAGTTGAGAGAGGGCACACTACAACAGAATAATCAGAAGACAATTTCAATACAAAATTTCAAAACTTGTAATAATCAATCAAAAACAACAAAGCTCCAAAAACCATTTCAAAAATTTACAAGCTCTCTCACTACAACATCACCACCATCACCACCTATTTACAGTTTTTCTTTGCTTCCATTTGTCCTTTTGTTTTCTTTTTTTGCATTTTTTTGATTTGTTTATTGGAAAAGTGTGGATTTGTATGATTACATTTGGGCATGATGTTCAGTGCGTGGGGACGCTTAAACTGATAGATCTGAAGTCCTGGAAGCGGCGTTGCCGGATCTTGGTCGCCGTAGAAGCTCAATCAGTGTCTCCGCCTGTCCACCCAACCCAACAACATTACACACCACACTCTCTCAGATTCCGATCGAAACAAAAATACCCAAAAAAAAATAAAAAGGACAATTGCAAAAAAAATTATATAAACTCAAAATAATTATAAAAAATAAAAATGTAAGACTTAATTGCATAAATTATTTATACTTTCATGATATTACAATATAATTATTTTTACGTCGATGTCACTTTTTTATAATTCTCCCTAAACAAAAAAATAATTATAAAAAATATGAAAAGAAATCATTTTGGATATTTCAATTTCAAAATACATTTATTATTGACCCCTTTTACAACTCCCAACTTTTATGGGCATTATAGCCCTGAAAATGATGTAGCTACTGGTAAGATCCACCAGCGTGGACCAAAATTGGGAGTCATTTCCATTATGAGTCACCCCCAGATACAAAAAAAAACAAAATAAAATAAAGAACAAAAAAAAAATTGAAAAATGCAAAAGTAATTTTTTCATGATTTTAATATTTTTATTTATTCAATTTGACTAATCTTTTCATTATTTTCTAAATAATTTTATATAGTATTTTACTATTAAACGGTGTCCAAAAGTACTGGAGGCTATCCTTTGTCATCGAAAATTACCAAAAATATAAGAAATTCATCACACAAAATAAAAATTATTAAAGATTTGCCAAAAAAAAAAAAAAAAATAGTTTCTAAATTTAGGTAAACATTAATAAATGATGTACTTTTTATCTAGTTTGACAGTGGTATCATAAATTTACAATAATTCCTTTTCAATTAGTTTGCCAACAAAACGTACATTATGTGATCAATCACCAATGTCGGATTACATAAAAAGCAAAAAAAAAATTCTAAAAGCAATTAGTTAAAAAAGGTAATAAAAAAATTATCCAGATCATCAAACCAATTTTAATGATTTTAGTTTTAAAAACTTGGAACAAATGAAATGAAAGAAAATAAACGAGACCGAAAACAAACAGTCACAATTTACAGTAAAAAGAAAAGTCGACGGGAATGAATAAAATTTACCTTCTGTTTAGCGCGACTGGTCCCAGACTGCGACAATGCAACCAGAGGAGGAATCGCTCCTTCGCGGGACACCATAGTACGGTACGCCACACTATCCTCGCAAATCTGCAACAGTATCGCCGCCGCAATCTCCTTCTGTCTCGCTGACCCAACCTCGATGATCTCCACCAGGACCGGTATTCCACCTTCCACCACCAACGCCGTCCTCGCTTCCGCCACCGATACCAACACGTTCATCACGAACGCCGATTTATCCACCATATTTGATTCGAAATCAGCCATTAGCTCCACCAGAGGCTTCATGATTCCAGCCTCAACGGCTCTGATTTTGTTCTCCTTCACCGAACATAGCAGATACAGAGCCGTCGATGCGTCCTTTTTCCCTCTGAAATTGCCTGTATCCAGAAGATTCACGAGTAGAGGAATCGCTCCCGACCGTCCGATTGCGATCTTATTCTCTTCGACTTGCGATAGGCGAAGCAGAGCACAAGCCGCGTTCTCTTTCGCCGTTGATGTTCCGACCTTGAGAGCTCTCACGAGAGGTCTGATTGCTCCAGACGAGGCTATCAGCTCTTTGTTCTCATCACATAGAGATAGATTTAGAATCGCTGTAACGCCGTTCTCTTGAAGCTGAGGATCAGAGGATGAGATTAGAGAAATCAACGGCCTAATCGCACCGGCTTGTGCGATCTTGATTCGATTTTCCGGCTTGTTCTTCGCGAGGAGCCTGATCTGCATCGCCGCTTGCTTTTGCCCTTCTATCGAACAGGATTCGAGATCGGAGACGAGTTGTCGGATCTGATCGTCGGAGTTCTCGGAAGTGCAAGCGAGGAGAAGCCGGCGGCTCTGAGACGACGTAGTCGGAAACTCGCCGGATCGATCACTGTTGCAATCACTGAAGGCGGACGATGAATCGTCGTTGATGCTCAAATCGCCGAAGCTCCGTCCCATGTAGGTGTAGTTTGCTTGAACCTCCGTCTCCATCGCCGGAAAAATCTCCATCACTGCATCAACTATTGGTCTCCGGTTAATCGAAAAAGTGGTGTACGCATATATCCGGCGAGCGTCGAAGTACGGAGTTGAAACGACCTCGTTTGGGTCCGCCTAGGGCATTTTAGGCTTTATCGGAACTGGCAGAGATAGAGGCTGCGTACATATATAAGAGAGAGAGAGAGAGAGAGAGAGAGAGAACACCTGGATTGGGGTAATGGGAGGAGGGGTTGACACGTGGACAGACAATACCGAATCCCAGACGAGAGAGCACGTGCAACGGGGTGGGTTTCTTTAAACGCGTGCATAGAAGGTTCGCTATTCGACATAGGGCTCTTTTGACAAGTTGGTAATAATCTGAAATCAGGTTATTATCAATTTCATCTCTTACAAAAAAGTTGATTATAATCTGCTTATAATCAGCTTTTTACCAAAAAGTTAATTATAACCATCTTTCAAAAATAGGTCATAGAAGGTTTGGTCTTCACCTTTTTTTTATTGATTCTTTTTATTTTTATTTTTTTGAAAATTATAATTTCGTGGAAAGTAGAAAAGTAATTAAAAATATTATTAATTTTATTTGATAATTATAACATGTTTATTTTATTTTATTTTTATTTTAAAATATAAATGACAAGATATTTTTGAAAATAATTTTTTTTTAGACAAATACAATAAAATAAATGAATTTTATCAAATTAATCTAATTTTTATATAAATGACATATATAAAAGATTTTGTAAAACGAGCCATTCAAATTGTCCAATTAGTACCAGTGGTGAGTCATTAAGCTTGAGCAATACCTTCCAGTAGAGAATCTCAACCCAATCACAAAATGATGAAATTCACTTTTAAATTTGCCAAACATGAAATCCATAGCATGTTTGAAATAATTTAAATAAGTATATATTTTTATTTTTTATAAAAATATATATAAAAAATAAAGAGATGGTGTGACATAAAAAAATATACTAATATAAAGGATGCCAAATAGTATCCTAATTACCCAAAGAATGATCTAGATTTTTTCTCAAAATTTAAATGTGATGAAAATTAAATTGGTTTAGTTGGAGTTTATGCGTCAAATGAATCTAAATTAGATTTTGATAATTTTCAAAACATGCTATTCTAATTATTTTTTAATTTTTAAAGAAAAAATGTAATAAAAAAAAATAATGCAACAATTTAAAAATTTTTTTTAACCTTTTAATTAAAATATTTAGTCCCAAACAATAGTATTACTGTTTACCAAACTATAATTTCAATAAGGGATTGTTTGGGACAACCTAAATAAGTGTATTTTTTATCTTTTTACGAAAAGATGTGCAAAAAAATAGAGAAATGATGTGATGAAAAAAAGATAAAAAAATAAAAAAATAAATTATTTTTGAGTTACCAAACTTGGCCTAAGTCACTATTATCATGCCCTGCCTTCCATGTCCCATGCCTCTCACTATTTGTACTCCCCCCTTCACCTTTCCACCCATTAAAAAGTTCAATTAGGAATTATTCGGAATGGCTAAGGATGTGTTTGGTAACGTTTACGTTTTCAGTTTATATTTACAAAAATTTTATAAACCGATTTTTGTTTATTTTTTAAAAAACATAAACTACAAACGCGTTTGGTAATTGACAAAATGTTTAAAAATTTTAAAAAATATAAAAAAAGTAAGAAATGGCAAGTGGTGGCAAGTGGCGACGAAAGACGGTGGTGGAAAGTGGTGACGGTGGGTAGTGGGCAGCTGGTGGTGGCGGGTGGGTGGTGGTAGTGGGGGGGGGGGTGGGTGACGGTGGCGGGTGGTAGCGAGTGGGTGGTAGTGGCAGGTGGTGGGGGGTGGGTGGCGGATGACGGGTGGTGGCGGAGGTGGTGGCGAGTAGGTGGTGGGTGGTGGTGGTGGTGGGTGGTAGGTGGTAGCGAGTGGGTGGTGGCAGGTGGATGGTAGGTGATGGTGGTGGTGGTGGTGGGTGGTGGCGGTGGGTGGCAGGTGGGTGGCGGGTGGATGGTAGGTGATGGTGGTAGTGGTGGTAGTGGTGGCGGGTGGTGGGTAGTGGCGGCGGGTGGGTGGCAGGTGGCTGGTGGTGGTGGGTGACAGGTGGTGGATGGTGGTAGCAGGTGGGTGGTGAGTAGTGGTGGCAAGTAGGTGGTGGTGGTGGCAGACGGTGGATGGTAATGGTGGTGGTGGAGTAGTGGCGGTGGGTGGGTGGCAGGTGGCTGGTGGTGGTGGCAGGTGGGTGGTGAGTAGTGGTGGCAAGTAGGTGGTGGTGGTGGCGGACGGTGGATGGTAGTAGCGGGTGGATGGCAAGTGGGTGGTGGGTGGTGGGTGGTGATGGTGATGGTGGTGGTGGTGGTGGTGGTGGTAGTGGCGAGGGGTGGCTGGTGGTGGCAGGTAGCTGGTGATAGGTGGCTGGTGGCTGGTGATGGCAGGTGGCTGGTGAGTGGTGGGGGGTGGGTGGTGGGTGGTGATGGCAGAAGACGGTGGTAGAAAATGGTGGCAGATGGTGGCTAGTGTTGGGTGGTAAAAAAAAAAAAAAAACTCAAAACTCAAAATGGAAGCACATTTTTTATGTTTTCATTTTTTGACCAAATTTATAAACTGAGACCACTAATTTATAAATCAAAAATTTTACCAAACAAGTTTTTATTTGAGTTTTTAAAATTTTTGTAAATATAAATAGAAAACTGAAAATGTAAGTGTTACCAAACGGCACCTAAATAAGTGTATTTTTTTTTTTTATGAAAAAATATATAAAAAATAAAAAAATAATATGATCTAAAAAAATAAAAAGATAAAAAGTATACTATATAGTAGTGTATTCCAAGCCATTTTTATATATGGATATGGTTTCTACTTTCGGAAAAAATTTGGACTCCATGTGATGAGCACAAGCTCAATCTAACCTCTCGAAATTTTGAAAAGCTTACTTTCAAACAAAAGTAAAGATATTTTGTATCCAACTCAATTGTTGTTAAAATTTAATACTCCGTCTAATGATCCTTAAAAAAAATTAATTTGGTCATGTTAAAAATTCTTTGGTAAATCATGTTTAAAAATATTCTGCAATAAACTAGGAGTTAGTTTAATTAACTGGAACGAATTTAGTTTTTAAAGACTTTTGCTAAAAATAGTAATTGGAGCATTAATGGTCATGGCGGCCCGTGACTTGAGTTCAGTGGGAAGGGAAAGAGAGAAAGGAAGGAGATGGAAAAAATGGCACTGGATAAATTTAAGGCTTATTTTAGAAAATAGGTTAAAATTAATTTTTAAATTTTTTTGAAAAAATATGTGAAAAAAATAAAGAGGTGATGTGATCTAAAATAGTCAAAAAGTCAATAAATTAGTTTTTAACCTACTTTCTAAAATAGACATAAGTTTCAATTAAAATTAATTCTCCACTCATCTGTAACTATTGTCTACTTTTTTACATAATTGGGGGTTGTTTGGTAGCTCCTAGAAAAGTATACTTATTGTCTTTTTATTGTATTTGGATTACATGATCTTTTATTTGCGTTACATCATCTATCAAAAAAATAAAAAGTTACTTAAATAGTTTATTCCAACACAACCCCTTGAAATGGAAATGGGATGAATGCTGTGCTCCCGAGATAGTAAGCATTTCTATACCCTCAAATAGGCCTATTCCAAGACTCGTTTCAATAATCTAAATCATTCACCTTTTAGATTACATCAAATAGAACATACCTGTAAAAATTCAAATTGATCGGACATCATTAAACTTTTCATCGAGTCACATTTGTATCTACAAAATACATGATAATTGTGATTTGAAATATAAAATTGAATAGAAATGTAAGTCGATGAAAAGGTTAATAATGTCTGATCAATTTAAATTTTTACATGTATATTCTACTTGATATATTCTAAAAAGTAAACGGTTTAAATTATTGAAATGGGTCTTAAAATTGACTCATGTGAGGGTACAACAGTGACCGTCGTGCCGAGAGTACAACATCCACCCCATTTCCCATTGAAATTTGGTGATGCCATTTAAATCTAAAATAACTCTCTCTCTCTCTCTCTCTCTCATATCTTTTTTAATTGATGATGCCATTCAAATTCTTTTTTTAGTGCCTGTATAGCAGTACTTTATAATGAATATTTCATATTTTTATCTTAAAGGACCTTTTATTCTAAAAGCTCTAAAAAAATATTTCAAATGTTTAATAAAACGCCAGTGATTGGGACCTCGAGGGATTGTCTTAATCCCAAATTACATAATTAAAAAAAAAAAAAAAAAAAAAAACTTGAATATACTTTGTTGGACTGGAATTCTTATAAAGAAACAAGCTAAAAATTTATTTGCAAACACTTACATTGTTGGGTTTTTGTCATTTTTGGGGGTACTATTTGACATGGACAGACCCGCAAAGGCCATGGACCACTATAAGCAACCCAAGCCCATCAATTGGAGCCTAATACATAACCCAGCCGATGAAGTCCAGAACAACTGGATTCCAACATGGCATAAAAAGCCAACGGCATTCAGACACATGGCAGGTGAAGAACGAGCCACGTCAGCAGACAAAGATCTGCAAAGTTATTGCCACTGCACATCACCATTAATACAGCCCATCACAGCATTTATTACGACAACACCTCCCCGTTGGAACAGGACCCCCTTACCCTGAATAAGGTAAGCTACAGCATAGACTTTCGGCGAGGAGGGCAGGTCGGAAGAGACAGTGAAATGATTACCAAAGGATATAAGCAAACGTTGAAGATAAGAAGAATGTTAAGCTTTCTATCCCTATCTCTCTCTCTCTCTTTACACTCCCTACGTCCTCTACTAATTTGCTCGTCGGAGGGTTCACTGAGGGACTACCCCCGTTCCCCATTGAACTTGTTTACAGGTCACTTGGTGGGCTCGACCATTTGGACCTGAGCTCGAAGAACTTGGATCAGTCCGACCCATCCACCAAGAACGAACTGTATCATCACTATTTATATACAGAATTGGGTTTTTCTCATGTTGAGAGATCTATAGCGCTCACACGGGTCTTATTTTGATGATTCAAACTGTTATAATAGTAGAGAGAGAGAGAGAGAGAGAAGAAATAATATGTATTGTATTCAATTAATCCTATACAATAGAAGGTCTGTATATATAGGCTGAAAAAGAATATCCTACAAGAAACCTAACTATGGCAATACAAATATAATTAGGAAATCAATACTTAATATATCTAGAAATATATATCATATATATATATTAACATCTCTCCTCAAACTCAAGGAAGATAAACATCTTGAGTTTGGAGGGAGAAACTAAAACATTAAATAAAATAAAAGGCAAATAGATTGTAAAGTCTGAACGGGAGCTCAAAGACGCTTGAGATATATTAGAGGTTGAGCTAATGCCTAAAGACACTTTATGGTCGTGTCGGACCATTGTAGGAACTAACCAAAACTAATGTTGGGACAGTTTAAGGTCATGCCTGATTGTTGTAGAAACTGACCGGAATCAATGTCGGAACAGTTTACAGAGTCATGCCGAACTGTTGTAGAGACTGGATGTTGAACCAGCAAGCGTGACACACACATAACTTATGACGTAGTGCTGAACGATGATGGCAATGAATGACTTTGTGCGCCAGGGGGCGACTTATGAGAAAGTGTGCCAGGGCGACTTACGTGGTGCGCCAAGGGACAACTTAGATGATGCACCACATTGGACAACTTGGGTTGTGTGCCACAGGGGGCGGGTTAGGTAGTGCGCCAATGAGGCAACTTAAAGAGTGCGCTACAGGGAACGACTTAGAGAGTGCGCTAAGGGAAGCAACTTAGGGTGCAGCAATGGGGCGCTTTGGGTGGTTTGCATACCGTATAACCATACTCACCATGATATAAATATAATACCCCTCTCAAACTCAAATAGGTTTAAAGATAGAAACATATTTGAGGTTGCAGCAGAGGGAAAGACAGAGTCGAGCAAAAGCACAAAAAAGAAAAATGGATTGCGAGTAAAAAAAATATGATAGAAATATTTGAGATAAGAATAAATTATCGGATAGATGAAGAGATCACCACGAAGTGATACAGAAAGGAAAATACAGTAATGGAATGGTTTGAGATCCAACGAGCAGCCAATGAAAGGTTGTCGCTTGCCAATAAAGCTAAGAACATCAAGAGCTTAACCTATTGCTCTGATACCATGTTATAATAGTATAGAGAGAGAGAGAGAGAGAGAGAGAGAGAGAGAGAGAGATGAATAATATGTATTGTATTCAATTAATCCTATAAAAAATAAAACCTATATATATAGACTGAGAAAGAATATCCTACAAGAAACCTAACTATGAGAAAGAGTATCCTACAAGAAACCTAATTATGACAATACAAATATATCTAAGAAATCAATACCTAATATATCTAGAAATATATACCATATATACATTAACACAAACCATTCATTTTATAGAGCCATCAATGTATAATATCCATAAACAAAAAATAGTTAAATTCAATAATCATAACTTTTTTTATTTTATTGTATTTGTCTCCGAAAAAATAGACAGTAAATATATTTTTGAAATTGACAATCTATTTTTTTAGAGACAAATGTGACAAAATAAAAAAGTTAAGATTATTGGATTGCCTTAGATTTTTTTTATAAAAAATATACATTGAAAACTTTGTAAACATAAATTTCAGAACATAAACCTTACACTTCGGATCATTTACCATATGTATTATCAAGAAATCAAGACAAAATGACATACCTGAATCCATTGATGAACGGTTAAACGGAAGCGTGATTATCAATAAACTCTTTGTTATTGATTATGTTATTGCCTTCTAATCCTTTTCCCTTTAGTGCCTTATATTTCTCCTTGAGAGGATTTAGAAAAATGGCAGTGTTCTTTTTTCCACTTGGGAAGGAATAGGGACCATAACCTTTTAAAAGTTGTAATTGGTTTTCAAAACTGAAAGGTTGTGGAAGTTCAAAAGAAATGAAAACCAACTTTAACCATTATTGGTTTTAATTTCTATTTATTGGTTTTCAAAACTGAAAGGTTGTGGAAGTTCAAAAGGGATGAAAACCAACTTTAACCAATATGTTTTAATTTCTATTTCTGCCCCTCATAGAAATAGAAATTATACAACTAGTATCTACACATTAGGTCTATAACACATATACCGTTAAGCCTATTAACTAAATTGAATCACTTAAATTGTAGGCTTCTTATAAATGATAACACCACATTTAATTATGTGGTCCCATTGAGACATTATCTAACAATCTCCCACTGGACCACATATGTATCCTAAAAAATGTGCTTAACTTTAGTGAGCTCAGAAATTTGTTATCATAACTTGAGGGTATCCAAACAATCTTGTCCATTAACTATATTAATATAGGATCAAAGCGGTCTTCGTTACATCAATCGTAACTCGACCCACCAATGGTCTCGTATACTAATACAACTAAATGACATAGATCAATCATGGATGCGAAGTATGGAAATTACATGTGATGTGATCCATACATGCCTATTTCCAACTGGTTCTACTTAACTTTATTGAGATCAATACTTCACATGTAGAAAATTTATGTATTGATAATATTGATTCATTCCTTGATATATTTACAATGGAGAGAATGAACTCTCTTTTATAGAGAGAATGGGATACAATGGAGTAATCAAATAGTGGAGCACTAAACTAAATTAATGGAGCATTAACCTAAATGGAGCACTAACTATGGTGCACTAACTATAGTGGAGTAGGTATAATGGTAATGGAGTTGTTACATTCAACAGCCCCCCTCAAACTCAAGGGGGTTAGGAACTAACCAACTTGAGTTTGGAGAGAGTAACAAAACAGAAAAAATAATCTGACAAATAAAAGTAGATAGGAGACACTGTATGGTCGTGTCAGACCATTGTAGAAGACAGTTTATGGGGTCATGTCGGACCGTTGTAGAAGATAGTTTATGGGGTCATATCGGACCGATGTAGAAAACAGTTTATGGGGTCATGTCGGACCGTTGTAGAAAAGCGATTCTGGGTCATGTCGGACCGTTGTAGAAAGCAGTTCTTGGGTCATGTCGGACCGTTAGAAAGCAGTTTATGGGGTCATGTCGGACCGTTGTAGAAGACACTATACTACTGTTTAACCGTTGTAGAAGCCGAGAATCAAATCAACGCTTAACGCCATCGAGTCTTGTCGAACCCATATAGAGCTAACCGAATCAATGTCGGACAGATTTCGAGTCTTGTCGGACCCATATAAGAGCTAACCGGAATCAATGTCGGAACAGTTTACAGAGTCTTGTCGGACCCATATAGGAGCTAACCGAAATCAATGTCGGGACAGTTTACAGAGTCTTGTCGAACCCATATAGAAGCTAACCGGAATCAAAGTCGGGACAGTTTACAGAGTCTTGTCGGACCCATATAGAAGCTAACCGGAATCAAAGTCGGGACAGTTTACCGAGTCTTGTCGGACCCTTAAAAGTCGCACCTTCAAAAGGTGTGCCAATTCTTATCAAAAAGCGTGCCGTCAAAAGGTGTGCCCGACAGCCATCAAAAGACGTGCCATCAAAAGGCGTGCCGATTTGTCGTCTGGCGCCGAGAGGCGCGTGAGGCGCGGGTCTGCCTTGCCTATTTAAACCAAGGCGAGGCTGTCGCTGATGCATAACAAACCAGCTGAAAAAACTCTTCGTTCTCTCTGTAACACTTCTGAGAGAGATACTCTGAAACATTCTACAACCAACTCTGAATATGGCCTCTTCTTCCCGTTCAGCTACCCAGAACATAGCCTCGTCGTCCCGTGGTCTTACTCTCTTTCCCGACCTCAACGAGGCCACAACCCAGAATATAGCCATTGAACCTCAACCAAGCCCCCCTGGTTTTGCGCCTTTGAACTTTCCAATGTTCTCAGTGGAGCAGATAATGGCTACTCAATCTGATATTGAGGCCAATCATGATACTCTGAAGTCATGTGTTGAGACCATGACGGCGGTCAACAACCTGTCACACCGGCTTCAGAGTAGAACAAATGAGGTGCAGCAGGTAAAAGCCCAACTGGCTCTGCTCCAGAGCATGTATACGGATGCTCGAGCAGAGATATGTGTGCTGAAGGCAGAGAACAAGGAACTGAAGCGGAAGGCCACCGTGATGCTCAGATTTGGAGGGCCGCCACATGTGACGGTTGAGGAGCAACGGGAAGTTAACGTGCTCGGCGGCGTGGGAAACACGGAGGCAACACCGGCAAGGGAGGCCCAAGACAAAGGCAAGAAAAAGAGAACCGCTGAAGAGGCGAAGAAGTGAGGCCGGTTGTTTGTGGTGGTTATGGGTTTTTTTTTTTTTTTTGGTGTAAAAATGTGATCGGGGTTGATCCCCGAGATGAATAAATGACAAGTTTGGAAAATGTTGTTGGTAGTGTTTTGTTTAAGAATAAAAATAAAATAAAAGAAAATAATGGATAAAGAAAATAAAGAAATAAAAAGATGGGACTTTAATAAGAGAGAGACTGTGAATTTCCTCAAAATGAGGTCTCGTTCGAGCCAGATCTTCGATCCTTCTTGAACTTTCTTGTGTGGGCCTAATATTATTGCGATCCTCCTCATCCAAAAACCTCTAGTTGCATAATTTCACAAACCAAGCCGATATTCGCTATAGATGGTGGGTGTTTCCCAAAAAATTGCTCATTTTCCTTGAGCCAAAATGTCTCAATCTTTTCAAGAGATGCAGACAATCCAAAGGAGATCTAGCATAAGAAGCCTCTAGTAATGAAAATAATGATGCCCACAATAAAGATGATTATATTGTTATACCCCCAAGAAAGAAGAAGAACCTTCTCATAGAATACGGTGGACAACTCCGAGTGGGCAAGGCTGAGGGCCCACAAATGAAGATATGAAGTTGTATTTGAGACTGCCCCAAGTACAAACTCTATCGTATGTATAAGTTGATGGACGAAAATTTCACTAAACTCAAATTCCTCCCCATGAGAATGGGAATCATGACTTGCCTCCAATTGTAATGAATCTTCATCTGTTGGGGTCACGCCAGAAGTCCAAAGATCGGGGCCACTTCAAAGTTCGAAGTTGAACTCTTGGCAAGGTACACTGCATGATTAGCGTCAAGGAACCGAAAACTCGCAAGGCACCGGTGTTCAAGATTGCTTCAATCCCGGATGGGTGGCTCGAAATTCACCGATATGATATATCCTCTTGCCCCCACCACCATCATTATAATTTGGAAGCTTCACTGTCCTTCTTTCTTGCGCCTAAGTTTGCTCTTTTGACATTTGAAAATGATGACTCGCTTTATTTACTATGAGAAAATTGATTTTCCTCCTAGGAGTGATGAACTTTCGGAAAGCAAATAATGGAAATGTTGTGGAAGAATCACATTTAGTTGCCATCGTCATCGCCAGATCTTGGATAATAGAATGACTCACTCATAAACGAAGAAGGTTCTGTTAGAGAAGTACGAGATTGGGCTCTCTGTTTTCTGAACCAGAACACTGTAATTAAGCAGGAAGAGAGAGAATACAGAGGTCTCCCTCCCTACGCTAGAATTGTGGAAATGCCACTGCTTTGCTTTGCGATCTACAGAGGCTGAAATGAGGGGTAAGAGCTCAGCTATGGAAGAAGGTATGTATAGAAACACAAGTGGAATAGGTTGAGGTCCGGCGGGCGGCCAAGGAAAGGTTGCCGCCGGCCAGAAGGCGAAGAACACTAGGAGCTTAACCTATAGCTCTGATACCATGTAGAAAATTTATGTATTGATAATATTGATTCATTCCTTGATATATTTACAATGGAGAGAATGAACTCTCTTTTATAGAGAGAATGAGATACAATGGAGTAATCAAATAGTGGAGCACTAAACTAAATTAATGGAGCATTAACCTAAATGGAGCATTAACCTAAATGGAGCACTAACTATGGTGCACTAACTATAGTGGAGTAGGTATAATGGTAATGGAGTTGTTACATTCAACATAACAGAGCATAATAAACTGAATATTTCATTTCTACAGAAATTAATCTAATTACATAGATAAAACTCAAGGCTGACATAAAGCAGTAATATAAATACCAACTCGCACTAAACCAGAATGTTCTCAAATAGAACAACACCCATCTGAGCAGTGTGCTCATGAAAGACCTTGGGTGATAGTCCCTTCGTAAGTGGATTCGCTATCATGGAGTTTGTCCCAATGTGCTCTATGGAAATCATCGCGTGACTCTTTTCTTTACAACTAGGAACTTGATATCAATATGCTTTAATTTTGTCGAGCCTCGTTGTTATTGGAATATAAAACCGCAGACTTATTGTCACAATATAACTTAAGTGGTCTTTCGCCTTCCAAAATACGCAACCCAAAGGACAAAATTCATGACCATATCCCTTGGTTTGATGCCTCATAACATGCTACAAATTCTGCGGCCATGGTGGATGAAGCTATGAGCGTCTGCTTTGCAGACCTCCAAGAAATTGCTCCGCCAGCTAACAGATAAATATAGCCTAATGTGGATTTCCTACTGTCTTGGCATCCAGCAAAATCGGAGTCGGAATATCCAATGACCTCTAACTTATCCGATCTCTTATATGTGAGCATATATTCCTTTGTTTTCTGTAAATATCGCATAACACGCTTGACTGCTTTCCAATGATCCATGCCAGGATTACTTAAATATCTGCCTAACATGCCAACTATAAACGCAATATCCGGACGCGTACATACTTGATCATACATTAGACTCCCTACAGCCGAGGCATAAGAAATCTTTTGCATTTCTTGAATTTCAAGACTGTTCTTCGGGCATTGGCTGAGACTAAACTTGTCTCCCTTAGCAACCGAGGTTTCACCTGATTTACAATTTTGCATACCAAATCTATTGAGTACTTTTTCGATATAGCTCCTTTGTGATAATCCCAGAATACCCCGAGAACGATCTCGGTGTATTTCGATTCCTAATACAAAGAAAGCATCACCAAGATCTTTCATTTCAAAATTCTTAGATAGAAATCTCTTGGTGTCATGCAATAAGTTTATATCGTTTGTGGCAAGCAATATGTCGTCAACATATAAAACCAAAAATATGTATTTACTCCCACTGAACTTGTGATACACACATTCATCAACAACATTAGTTTCAAAACCATACGAAGTGAGAACTTGATGAAATTTGAAGTACTACTGATGAGAAGCTTGTTTGAGTCCATAGATGGATTTAGTCAATTTGCAAACCATATTCTTTGGGTCTCCTGACACAAAGTTTTCTGGCTGCACCATATAAATTGTTTCTTTAATGTCACCATTAAGAAAAGCTGTTTTGACATCCATCTGATGCAACTCAAGATCAAAATATGCAACAAGCGCCATAATTGTCCTAAAAGAATCTTTCGAAGAAACTGGAGAGAAAGTTTCTTTAAAGCCAATTCCTTCTTTTTGAGTAAAGCCTTTGGCTACAAGACGTGCCTTATACCTCTCCACATTACCATTTGAATCCTTTTTTGTTTTAAATATCCATTTACAACCTACGGGCTTCGCACCAACTGGTAATGAGACAAGTTCCCAAACTTTATTGTCTTGCATAGACTTATATTCTTCATTCATGGCTTCTATCCACTTATGAGAGTTGGAACTTTCCATGGCTTGACGAAAGTTGATTGGATCATCTTTCGACATTCCATTTTCTACCTCATGTTCCTGGAGATATACAATATAATCATCTGAAAGTGCAAATCTCCTTTCTCTTGTGGATCGCCTTAATGGCACAGATTCTTGAGGTTGAGGTTGTAGAGTTTGTTCCTCAGGAACAATTACCTCATCTTGAATGGGGGTTTGAACTATATTATCTTGAACAACATTGTCTGGTTGAGGATCCGAAATTACTTCTCGAGCAATGACAGGTATAGGAACCTGTGATTGGTCAAAAGTACTAGTAGGAAGTGGGATTACTCCTACTTCCTCCTCAAAGACAATGTCTCTAATTGGATTTCTCCCCCCAAACTCAACATCCTCAAAAAATGTTGCAATTCCCGTCTCAAATATTGACCTATTTGTGGGATCATAAAACTTGTAACCCCGTGATCGTTCGGCATAGCCAATAAAGTAGCTGCTAATGGTTTTAGAGTCCAATTTTCGTTCATGAGGTTTATAAGGCCTCGCCTCAGTAGGACTCCCCTACACATGCAAATGTTTTAGACTAGGCTTTCGCCCAACCCAAAGCTCATAAGGTGTTTTTACAACTGCTTTAGTTGGCACCCGATTTAAGATATAAGTTGCTGTCTTTAGAGCCTCACCCCAGAGGGACTCTGGTAAAGTAGAATGACTGATCATGCTTCTTACCATATCCTTAAGAGTCCGGTTTCGTCTCTCAGATACACCATTCATGCTAGGTGATCCTGGCATGGTGTATTGTGGGACGATTCCACATTCCTCCAGGTATTTTGCAAACGGTCCTGGACGTTGTTCACCTGATCCATCATATCTGCCATAGTATTCACCACCACGGTCAGACCTGACACTTTTAATTCGTTTGTTGAGTTGTAACTCAACTTCGGCCTTAAATTTTTTGAATACGTCCAAAGACTGTGATTTCTCATGGATAAGAAATAGATACCCATATCTGGAATAGTCGTCTATGAATGTGATAAAATATTGTTGACCTGTAACGCCCTCAAAATAAACCCATAATACATAAGATTAACATGCGGAATTATAAGGAAATAAAGTATCTTATTTCATTCATCAGAGTACCATAAAATAAAAACATCATAATAAATGCCCTATGGGCTTACATCTTGCCAAGCCAACACTTGGACACAATTCCATGAGTTCTAACTCAAAACAAATAAAGCCCTAGGCTTGAAAGTTCACAAGTTGTTCCAATAAAACAAATAAAATAAAGCAAGTCTTCGAGTCCAAATCCTCACAAGCTAAGTCCTTGGAGGTAGTGAACCACCTGAACCTGAAAATGAAGTTCCCATATAGGGTGAGCCACAGCCCAGTAGAAAAATACTAAACCAAGCATAAGAATTAATTAAAGCATTAGCATTCGATACATGGTTAACACCAGATAATCAATTTCCAATTTCATGACACGAATGTTTACATTGTCTATGACATATTGTCTATGACACCTTTCACTTTCCGATATTTATTTAACTTTCCAATTATAACATTATGGCTTAGAACCTGGCCAACTATAATAGTGATCCAGATGTCACAAAAAAAATAAATGAGACTAAAGCTCAACCCACAACACTCCCATATTTCCAACTGATACACACTATAATGATGTATCATATCAACAACAAATAACAATATTGCTATTATCAATAAGCACACATATGAGTGATGCTACTGGAGTCCATCCCCTATCTCCTCCCAACAAATCCGGTTTAGAGGTACATCCCCTATCTTCCCCTAAACCGTGGAGTTCATCCCCTATCTCCTCCAAACAACATGCATATGCAATGAAACACACAATTGCCATATACAACACATAATCAATACAAGTAATGTTCTCAGATAATGCAACAAAACAAGTGACTTAATTCCAGTTATACCTAAGCCACATGCAAGGTCTACAACAATCACGACTATCCTCCACCGATAGCCCAAAACAGTTATTTCTAAACAAGAAATAAATACAACAGTGAATGTAAAATCAACATTTTCATAGGCAAGTATTTAAACTACCCAACTATATCATTAATCTCATAATTTCCCAACTTACCCAACTATATCATTAATCTCATAATTTCCCAACTTCATGAATTAAACCCAATTCCACATTTTTCCCTTAAATTAATTATACAAATTAATTTAAGCCAAAACCCTAAGGTTTCTCCCAAAATTACCAAACTACCCCCCACATACCAAAATACCAACACTTAGGATTAAAACGTATAAATGGAGTAGGAAATCCCTACCTCGAAGCAAGAACTCGAAAAGAAGAAGACGGAGATGATAGCCCAAATTCCAAAGTGCTCCAAATCAACAACCGTTCAGATTAAAAGGAAGCCCTCGACCCACTCTACCTTTTTAATGAAGGAACTAGGTTAGATACTCACTCTAAATAGATGAAACCTAGGAGAGAAGATGAGTTGGGAGAGAGAGAACTCGTAACCTAGGGTTTTATAAACTGAAAGGGGTTGAAAAACTGTTTTAAAACATGCTGCTGCGTATTTAAACTCAGCAGCCCGCCGAAGCGTACAACACACCGCTCGAGCGTAAAGAGCAAAAACAAGGTCCGCTCGAGCGCAATGATAACCGCTCGAGCGTAGATTTCCCCATTCCAGAACTCACGCGGAGAACACACTACCCGCTCGAGCGCCAACAATACCGCTTGAGCTCAACACGCTCGAGCGTATAAAAACCCGCTCGAGCGTAGAATTCTCACCTGCAGAAGTTTTGCAGGGACCAAAAATGCTGGAAGAGTGTAAACCCCGCTCGAGCGCAGGAATGTCCGCTCGAGCGGAAAGGCTAAAAACTGGGCAATCAACATTTAGGCTGAGGCTCAACCCAACCATTCGAAACACGCCCAACACATCCTAAAACTCGACTAAATAGAATTAAAGGATGTCAACAACCATTACACAAGGATAGAATCTACGGAGCCTAAGTCCGGATACAACATCGAATGGGAAAAGACCGGGGTCGCTATATGACCATTCCAAGACGCCATAGGGAATGGGCCACAAATGTCCGTATGAATTAATTCTAAGACATCTGTAGTCCTATGGGCACCATATTTTTTTTTATTTTGGTTTGTTTTCCCTTGATACACTCAACACAGACATCAAAATCTGAAAAATCAAGAAAGTCCAAAATTCCATCAGACACAAGGCGCTCAACTCTAGATTTAGAGATGTGACCTAGGCGTTTGTGCCATAATGAGGCTGAATTTTCCTTAGTTAATTTACGCTTTGTACCTCGTGATTCCACGTGCAAGGTTGCATTATAAGATGCAATAGTTTCGAGCAAATATAGATTATCAAACACATTAAGTAAACCAGTACCAACAACATTGGAATTAATAGACATACTAAACTTCATATTTCCAAAAGAACAATAATATCCCAATTTGTCCAATACAGAAACAGAAATTAAATTTCGTCTAAAGGACGGTACAACAAAAGTGTCTAATAAATCCAAATAATAACCAGTTTTCAGTAATAATCTAAAGTGCGCTATTGCCTGCACTTCTATTGACTTGCCATCACCCACAAAGATGTATCTTTCAGCATCAGTTGGCTTTCGGTAGTTCAGGCAACCCTGCATAGAAACACATATGTGAGTAGTAGCACCAGAATCTACCCACCAAGTGTTTCTTGGTACTGAAGCTAAATTTATTTCAGAATAGACCAAAACATGAAATGTACCTTTCTTTACACGCCAGGCGACGTATTTGGCACAATCATTCTTTCTATGTCCGGGCTTGCCACAAAAGAAACAACTATCCTGCACTTTCTGTTTCTTTGGTTCCGGACCCTGAGGAATAGCAACTTCCTTTCCCTTATGCTTTCTTTTGCCCGTATGCTTGGAGGTGCTTGCCAGATGAGCACTTTTAGTCCTTTCTTGCTTCAATTTCTCTTCCTCTTGCACACAAAATGAAATGAGCTCATTGAGAGTCCATTTCTCCTTTTGGCAGTTATAACTGACCTTAAATTGGTTAAATTGTGCAGGAAGAGAGATGAGAACTAAATGCACGAGCAAATCATTAGATAAGTCGAGCTTTAGTGCCTTAAGTTTTGAAGCAAGATGAGACATTTCCATGATGTACTCGCGAACATTACCCTTGCCTTTATAATTTATTGAAATCAAGCTTGCTAAAAGCGTGCTTGTTTCAGCCTTATCGTTTTTAGCAAAACGCTTTTGAATTTCTCAAAGAAATTCATCGGCAACAGTAACATCCTCTGTTATTGCACCCCGAAAGACTTCTGGAATCCCACGCTTCATGATCATAAGACTTAGCCTGTTAGAACGATCCCACTTTTCAAAGTACACAATTTTCTCAGAAGTACTTTGTACAGTAAGAGCATTCGATTTTGGCATCCTTAATGCCAAGTCTATGTCCATGCAGCCGAGAACAATCAATATGTTCTCTTTCCAGTCCTTAAAGTTTGTTCCATTTAACATTGGAACATTGTTCATGTTAGCAGAGATTGAAGTAGTCGACATTAAAGCTGAATAGAAAAGAAAATAAAAGGAATAAACAATTATGCTCACATTAAGTTACCAAACAGATAATCTCTAAATAAATTAATTTAATGACAACATCTCAAGATACCTAGCACAACATTAATACCAAGCCTTTGGGTAGTGATATTAAATGTAAGTGGTATTCTTGTTGTAATGATCAAACATTGACAATAAGTTATGTCAAATAACAAATCTATCTTTTGATGGATATATTATTCACATTAGGTTTTCTTGACAATTGGCACATGTTTATCACCACAAAATGTGTGTGTAATTCTGCCAAGTCTTAATCATGTCTTTGGACCGATAAATATCCGCATGAGATACACAGACATGAACATCAAAACATTTCATATGAAACAATCTAGACAAGAGAGATCACTTTTGTGACATCTTGTTTGAATTGACTTATATTGAGAATGTTAGAAAATTAAATTTCTGTAGACGTTGTATGAAATTACATTAAATTTAAAGATTTCTAAATTTGTGACCCCGTATATATTATATAATCTGTAGCAATCCCAATTATATATATACATATATAAATAGAATTGACGGGTCAAAAAACAAATAGTTATTTATTTATTTATTTATTTTTTTATGATGTTCAAAATTAAACCGATCAAATCGCAAGATATATCTATATATATATAAATACATGATGTTCATCCATTTGAGAGAAAAAAAAAACTGCCCACCGAATTATTTTACAATTCTAGAAAACAGATTGCCATTTTCACAGAACAAAACAGAAAAAAACAGAATTTACATCCATAAGAAAATTCAGAATCTGATTCTAGGAAACTAAATAGAATGAATAAAGCATATCAATTCTGATAAGACACATGATGTGCTGGCTCTGATACCAATTGTAAACATACATTTCAGAACATAAACCTTACACTTCGGATCATTTACCATGTGTATTATCAAGAAATCAAGACAAAATGACATACCTGAATCCATTGATGAACGGTTAAACGGAAGCGTGATTATCAATAAACTCTTTGTTATTGATTATGTTATTGCCTTCTAATCCTTTCACCTTTGGTGTCTTATGTTTCTCCTTGAGAGCATTTAGAAAAATGACAGTGTTCTTTTTTCCACTTGGGAAGGAATAGAGACCATAGCCTTTTAAAGGTTGTAATTGGTTTTCAAAACTAAAAGGTTGTGGAAGTTCAAAAGGAATGAAAACCAACTTTAACCATTATTGGTTTTAATTTCTATTTATTGGTTTTCAAAACTGAAAGGTTGTGGAAGTTCAAAAGGGATGAAAACCAACTTTAACCAATATGTTTTAATTTCTATTTCTGCCCCTCATAGAAATAGAAATTATACAACTAGTATCTACACATTAGGTCCATAACACATATACCCTTAAGCCTATTAACTAAATTGAATCACTTAAATTGTAGGCTTCTTATAAATGATAACATCACATTTAATTATGTGGTCCCATTGAGACATTATCTAACAAACTTAACAAAATGAACAGTTCAGATTATTAAAATGAAATCCGTGATGAATCCTATGAGCTTTTCCAATTTTTTCATATTAAAATATCAATATGAGAGAAATTCAACCTATATCAATATGAGAGAAATTCAACCTATATATATATATATATTGGTGGCAATAATAAGAGTTAACAATAATACTGGTGGTGAGTATAGATAAACATTAAATAAATTAAATGATTTCATAAAGTGTCGTGGAAAGCATGACAGAAGCTATTCAAATACGATACTTAAAAATATGGTTAAGTAGAATTTAATTGTATAGTTCAGAACTAATTATAAATGGAGAAAGTTATTAGAGCTTTGCCTTCCATTTTTTGTGGGACCCGCTTAGACAGATGATTGGTAGGGGGTAGTGGCGATGATATACGATCGTTCTACGTGGATGTGGGATGTGACTTATAAGTCTGTTTAACCTCTGAAGTGGAATTTGGGGTTAGAAGTCCAAATCAAACCTAGTCTTCCTGTTTTTTGATTCAAAAAATGATATACACATAGATTACTCTAATATATTTATTAAGGAGTATTATTTTTTAGCACCTATAATATATCTGTAGGGAATCTTATTGTACTTATGTCGAAATTGAAATTTAAACTCTCGTGTATTTTAGGCGCTAAAGAATATGTTTAACTTCAATAAGGAATTATGGAGACTCGAACCCAAATCTTAAGCGAGAAATTTGAAAGTCTTATCCACTAAACTAACCCACTGTTAGTAAATCTAGTCTTCACAACAAAAATCATTATTCCTGTTTCGGATCAACCTCCAATTCATTGTTTTTCTATCTTAAAAAAAATTATAAACCTAGCTCTTTTTCACTCATCACAATACTCCTTGGTGCCAATTGACCATATCCTAGAACGCGCAAACAAATTTTCATTTCGTAATTGGGATTTGTGTTTGTTTGATTAGATTTGCCACAATTGATTTTGTAACTTACTCTAATCTAAATGTTAGAAATTAAAATGGTAAATTAACCACCTTGAATTTTTTTTTCAAAAAAAATACTAAGGTCAAGTTTGGCATGTCCTCAAAAAGTCAAAAATTCAAAAAATTATTCAAAAAATTAAAAAGTTATCACTATTCACTAAAAATAATTAAAAAATTAATTTTTCACACAAAATTACAACTCAGAATCTGACATGTTCAGCACTATTGATGCGTTTGTTAAGAAAAAATTACACAGTTTGGGTGTAATTTTCACACATTGCTGTTCGGCCCGTAAGGGCCATCACGGGTCTCGTTTTGATAATCTGAACCGTTATATGTCTGTAAAAAAATCACATTGATCGGATATCGATAACTACATAATCAAATCAGTTTTGTATAAAAAAAATGGATGGTTTTATAATTAACGATTGAAAAAAAACAAATCTGATCAGATAGCTATTGATATTCGATCAATGTGATTTTTTATAAGCATATAGTATTCGACGAGTTCTACACATTCAACGGTTCAGATTATCAAAATAGGACTCGTGATGCCCCCCATGAGCCGAACAAAACCGTCCAGTGCAATGTCCGAAAAGTAACCAATCATTACTTAGCATCAATTCCACTCTCAAAAAGTACGGCTACACAACTCCTAATTTTAATTTTTTCCTACACACTAATTTATACAATTTTTTAATACACATTTTTTTTATAAAAAGTCAAAAAGTTAACTCAAATAATCATATTTTTTTCCTTAATTTTTTAGTCTAAAAAGTCAAAAAGTACACTTATTTAGGACACTCAAAATAATTCATTGCATAAGTTTAAAAAGATTAAAGCGACTGTAATTAATACAAATTGTGTATAGATATATAAATAAATTAGATAAAACATACAATTTTATTTGAAAGGAATAACAACATTATTTTTCTATTTCAACGCGCGCGCGCACACACACCCACTTAAAAATGTGTTTTTAATTAATCATAATGTTGGTCTTTTGTAGACTTTTTCCTTGTTATTTTATTTCAAGGGGCTTTTACTATCTTTTAGGCTAAATATCTCTATTAAAAAAATATGAAATTTGAAAAAAAATAATTCCTAAAAAATTTGATTAAAAGATTAAGGCTAGACTTGACATCCTTTAAAAAAGGCAAAAGGTCACTATCCTATTTAAGTCACATCATCTTATTTAAGTCACATCATCTCTTTACCACATCACTTCAAATCCGATTTATATTTCATAAAAATTTTAAAAATACACTTATTTAAAACATCCCAAATATTCCCTAAAATTCTAGCCTAAGAGGAGAGTCCACTACACATCGACAGATAAATCAACACTGATCATTAATTAAATGGATTAGGATGGTACAAAAGTCTTAATCAATGTACTTAATTGGATCAAAATAATTTGGTTAAATTACAAATAAACTTCTTAAAATTTGTTTAAAGTACAGATTAACTCTCGTGGTTTGAAAAATTACAAATATTCTTTGTTAGAATTGTTTATTTAATAGAATTAACTAAAAAAGTAAAATTCATAATTGCTCTCCTATATAATAATAAAATTACTTGAATTATTAATTGAAATATATTTCTAACAATTGACTTGATGATTTATTAATAAAAAGGGTGATTTGTATTGAAATTAAAAAGGATGAAATGTAATTATCAAAATTACAGAGAACAATTTATATTTTAATTAAACATTAGAAAGTGTATTTGTAATTTACTTAAATAATTAACAAGAATGATTTTTCAAATTTATCTTTTAAGACTAGGTCGTCTCTTTTTGCAAGAGAAATTATTAGTGGTTCATACCATTGTCTTAAGATTTCTTTTTCTATGGACTAGCGTATGCGACTGAGGGCCGTTTGGAAGCATACAAAAAAGAGTTAAAAATTAATTTTTAATCACATTATTTCTCATATAAAAAAATTTAAAAAATCAAAAAAAAAGAAAAAAAAACTGTCAACTATCTTTCCAAAACAACCCTTAATAGATGCACAATTGGACAACCACAACAACTAACATTGCACATTTTTTTTAATTTTTCTATTTTTTTTTTCTTTTTTCTTTTCCTTATTTCTTCCTTATGTATGCACTACATACTTTCAGCCACTACATTGGTAGGTTAAATAAAAATAAAATTTAAAAATCTAAATATCAATACTTTTTATTTATTTATTTTTTCTATTGGTAGAGGAAAATTGGTCGGGGGATTACACTTGATAAAGAAATGCATCATCTACTAGGCTAACATTTTTTTTTCCCCGTACTATACTGGGCTAACATTTCCATACACAAACTTACATGCGTGCATTATTTTTTTCCTCCTAAGTGAATTTCTTTTATTTAAAACAATAAAACTAGTTACGTAAATATACATATGAATATAATATTTATTCCCAGTAAATAATATGTAATATACTAATATTCTAATTGGGTTAGACCATCTCCAACGGTTCAGCTAATCCAACACCAAATTTAAATTTTGATGAAAAATGTCCCTTTTCATGCTCCAACGGTTTCATCAGATTGATATCAAATCGACAATTCAGCAAATCTTTCACCAAACTGAGTACAGACGAAGCATTTCACCAAATTTCACCAAATCGCTGTTCCTGACCGTTGTTTCAGAGACCAACCGGTCGACCATCCGGTTGACCAACCGGTCAACCGCCTAAAGGTTCAAACGGTTCGAGGAAACAGTAAAAAAAAAAAAAAAAAAAAAATTTTTTTTGCCTAGGTGGTCGACCACCCGGTCGACCGGCCGGTTGACCACCCGGTCGACCACCCAGAAAGTTCAAAAGGTCCAGAAAAAGGTTCAACCGGTTCAAAAAAAAAAAAAAAAAAAAAAAAATTTGGGCTTTACCGGTCGACCGGCCGGTCAACCAACCAGTTGCCCGGCGTAAATTTGATGCAACAAATTTGATGTAAACCGTTGGAACGCGAAGTATCAAATCAAGGAAATCACCCATTTTTGACTCAAATCTGATGAAATTTTTGCTGAACCGTTGGAGATGCTCTTACAATGAATATTTTCAAGTCCAAGGCATTTAATGAATATGCCAAAAAAGTTATTTTGGCTTGATTCTATAAACTTAAATATTAATCTTAACATTATAATGTAACATTACGTTTCACATCTGTTAGATTAGAAGAAAAAAATTGTGCTTTACAAGTGCATCGACATCCTTTTCTTTAATAATAACGTGTTTTAAAGTCATGGGGACCTAATCCAAAGCAAACAATAACTTTATCATTCAAATCACTACAATATGTTTGTTTAAAAAAAAAAAGAATAAATTTTAATTTTTTGAAAACGAAAAGAAGAACATATATATATATATATTAATGTTAATGTTTCAATAATGCAGCAGCAACAATAACAGCAACAACAATAACACAAAAAAAAAGGAGGGGGGCACATAATATCAAATTTTACAATTCCATCTGCAGTTGCATAAAAGTTGTCAAATACTAATATTAATTGAATAGGATTGAGTGAAAGAGGGATGATTGAGTGAATGCTTTGATCGTATTGCCTTCTTTGATGTGAACAAAGCAACATAGTACTATTTGACTCCCTTAACATATTACATATATTAGTACTTCTTGGGCTTTAAATGAGAGAGTGAGCTATGTAATGAGAAAGAAATGGGTTGGCTGTAAAAATAATTATATGGTGGACTGGGCCTGCAAAATTAATTATATTGTGGGTTGGGTTGGGTTGCAGCGGTAAAGTTGATTTCATTTAGGGTGTTCATTATTTTTTTTTAAGAGGTGGTTGCCGGGTGGTCAAGTTGATGTTAAATCCAGCTCTAAGAGCATCTTCAGTGGTGTATTAATTTTTTATTAAATTTGAATAAAATTTTTTTTTGATATTAAGTGCTCCAATAGAAGATTTTGGAGCTTCATCAAAACACCGGATGATCAGGCTGATTGACCGGCCAGTGTAATTTTTTCTATTTTTGTTGCCTTGAGGTTGAAAAATCTAGAAACTCTAGATGTTGATTTGTGATTATGTACCAATTTTAAGTAAAATATAACAATCCCAATCAAACAATCAAGAGAAAGAGACACAAAGATTTTACGTGGAAAAATCACAATTGGACACCTTCAATTGTGATCAAAAAACCACGGGCAACTGCCACAAGAACAATCCACTAAGAAGATTTAAAGGAATTACACAGGTATCACTCTCAATTATCTAGCGAATCCACAACGCCTAATTGAACCAACCTCTATGTGCCTCTTCCAACTCCATCTTCAGCACGAAATTGTCTTTCTGATGAGCCACTCCGGATTCTACCAAAACTTCAGGCTCGAATTTTTTAGAATTCACAACTGAAGAACAACTTTCTCTTTTGTATATAACAAACAAACCTTTGATGTACACTATTTAAACTATGAGTTGAATACTCAATAAAATATCAAAGAAAAAATAACAAAATATTCCCAGATATAAACCTTTAAGAACCAAAAAGAAGATCTGGAGGACTTCAATGAATACCTTAATTTTGGGAGAAAACCAAGTATTTATAGAGAACCAAAAGTAATCCTAGATTGGGAAGAAAACAAACTCCTTGAGAAATCCGGATTCTGAGGCTCGCTCGAGCGAAGATTTGCTGGCTCGAGCGAGGAGTGTATTTTTCATGATTTCTACTAGTGCCTTGGCTCGAGCGACGGATCCTTGGCTCGAGCGAGGAATACATCCTTTCATGTTTTTGTATGAACGCAATCCTTGGCTTGAGCGAGAAAGTCTTAGCTCGAGCGAGCACTCCTTGGCTCGAGCGAGCAACGGCTGACATGCAATTTTGAATGCAATTTTGAATTTTGCTTCGGGCAACGGCTGACAGCTCAACCCCCGTAACGGTTGACGGCTGACATGCGAGCAACGGTTGACGGCTGACAGCTCAACCCCCGTAATAATCAGCGAAGTGGCAATCTTGAAAGCATTAACATCACAAACTTCTCTGCATGGCTCGATTCGGGTTTGAATTCGCATCTAATAAACTCATAGCCTCATTGAAATAAAAAGTGTGAATAAAATTACAACTCAAAGGAGTTTTGTCAAATGGGATTGCCAAGAATAAAAACCTAATAGAGGTGATTAGCTAGTGCAATTTTTTCACAAATTTTTTATTCAAAGTGGTCATTCGAGAGGACATCCGAGGGACATTTGACAATGGCTATGAACAGTAATTTGATGAAATACACAATGGTTCTCAATTTAATGAAAGAAAAGTGAAATTCTGAATTTGGTACTTATTTAATGAAACTGTTGGAGCATAAAAAGGAGTCTTTTTTCCCCAAATTCAAATTTAATGACAAATCTAAGTACTCATTGGAAATGATCTAAGAAAAGAAGTAGTTGATTTTAAACCAAAATAATCATTTGATTTAAAAATAAAATAAAATTTCTCTCACTTCAAGTCAATTAATCATAAGTTTTTACACTTAAACTGCACATACCTTACATGTATCCAACCGTTAGTTCTTCATTCAACAATTTGTGTTGACTATTCATATAGTCTTTAATATTCATTATACTGTTTGATTCAGATTGAGGTTCAGTATTTGGTCCTTTCGACTCCAGGACTATGAGAAACAGCTCCTAATCCATTTATTTTTAGAATTTTTTTTTCACTTTTCCTTTTTTTTTATTTTATTTTTTTATTACTCTCCAGAAATCTCTACTTAAAGTTTTAATGCCAAACATATAATAGTATTAAGGAAATATTTTTTCACAGAGAGAGAGACGGAGAAAGATCTAGCATCCCAGTTGATGCTAGTGTAATTTATCCGCAATGCCATGAACACAAAAATAAAATAAAATAATTGATTAAAACTAAATGTGGCTCATATTAATGTGCAACCCACGTCATAGCAAAAGCGAAATTGAAAAGATATATGTCATATATATTTTGTTATGTATTTTTGTGATATATCTTATGTATTTTTTTTGGTAAGTTTTACGTGATTTTTTCATAGAGTTGCTATAATTTGTGATTAAAAAATATAAAATTACGTATTTTGTGATAATGTTATGCACTTTGTGATAATGTTATCTATTTTTTTTTATCTAAACATTTTCTAAACAAAAATATGTGTAGCGTTATCAAAAAATACATAACATTACTTCAAAATGTGTAATATTTTCACAAATTATCATACATTTATCAGGAAAATATGTAATATTTATCACAAAAATACGTAATATATCCAAAAAAAATACATAATAAAGGTGCATATAATACACACATTTTGAGGGGTGTATACCATGACATTATTTTAAATTTATAATAAATAAATTGGATAAATTACCAATAAGTCTTAATAGTTGGATTTAATTTCTATCAAGTCCTATTGAAAATAAGTTTTGGTAAAATTGTCATTAAAAATAATTTTTTATGACAATTTTTTATATATGTCGCTAAAAATTAACAATTAATGATTTTTTTGGTCATAATTTTTATAAATTATTGCTAAAACTTGCAATTAGTGACTTTTTTATGACAAATTTTTTTCATAGATCTTATTAGACAATAAATTAATTTATTAAGACTTAAATGTAAGTACCCTAATAAAATATTAGATCAAACGCCATTTGTTTTTTTTTTAAATTTTTTGCGGGCATTTTGTTCATAGCGTAAGATATAGGTCTGTTTATTTTAGTGCAAAATATAACGGTCACAATCCTCCAATATCGAGACTTCTGTTAGAGTTTATCTGTAAATGGGTAAATTACAAATATATTTCTTAAACTTTTTAAAAATATAAATTCTCCTTCGTAATTTTGAAAAATATATTTTACTCCTTTAAAATTTTAATTGCATAACAATTTATTTATTTTATTAATAAATTATCAAATTTATTGATAGTTTTTAATAATGTTAAGAATATATTTCAATTAACAATTTATGTAATTTTATTATTGTATAGGAGAATTGTTAAAAAAATTTATTTATTTTTGCTAATTCTATTAAAAATTCTAAAAGTGGGGTATTTTAAATTTTCAAAATTAATTCATATTTTAACCAAATCTTAGAAAGTATATATAATTTATCCCAAAATATATATCAACATAAATAGGTGTTTTTAATAGTAGTACCCATTTAAAACAAAATATTTGTAGCAATGGAGAAAAAAAGTAGTAAGAGGGGGTGGGAGGTTTTAACTATCTATGGAACAGTTCCATGCGTAGAATTAAAAACACATATGTTGACTAAAAATTACGGGAGCAGCAACTGTTATGCACCTTATTAGGTTAATTTGAGGAATTAAATTGATAATTTGAATCGTTATATTTTAAAAGATATTAAATAGAATATGTTGGTAAAAAATTACGTCAATTGGATATTGTTAGCCCTTTGATCATCAAATCATATTTGTATTTAAAAAAAAAGATAAATATAATTTGAAATATAAAAATCAACACAAATGTGATTTGATGAAATGACCAACGATATTCGATTGACGTAATTTTTTACAAATATATTATATTAGATACTTTTTAAAATGTGAACGGTTTATATTATCGAATTATATCCTATAAAATGTGCAACAATTGTTGCTGCGCACCATGCGTAGCAACAACCCCAATTACAAAAATAACATAGTCCTCAATTTTTCTATTTCTATAACCTATATATAAAAGAATGAAAGTAAGCAGGTCCTTTATATCTAAGAATAAAGCTTCGTCGCTCGAAAATGTTCCCCCCTAATCCCCCGAAATTTAGAAACGACGTCGTTTCTAACACTTTCCCTTCCATGAATTCACAGAGAAGAGAAAGAGAAGCGAGGGAAAGAGGAGAGAAAGAGAGAAAGAGAAGAGGGAATGGAGAGCAGCAGGTCTGCTGTCGTCGAGCAGCTCCGATCGTCGCAGCAGCAGGTCTGCCGTCGTAGCCCTACCCCATTTGTTAGGCCCCCTCCAGTCCCTCCTCCTCCAATCCCTCCTCCCTCTTCCTTCTTCTTCTTCTTCCATCTTCTGATCTGCAAAAAAAAAAATAAAAAATAAAATAAATAAATAAAAAACGGTGCCGTTTTGGAATTAGGGAGATTCGGGGGGAGGGGGGGGGAGGAGCTTTCGAGCTCCCTAGCATTGCTCTATATCTAATGCATGAAATTGTCTAAAGTACCCTAATATATTGGCTGGTTGAAGTTTCAACGTAGGAACAAAATTACAAACATCTGCCATTGGAAGTTTCTTCTGATGACTGTTCCCCTTGACTTGTGAGTTCCAAGGAGGTGAGACGGTGTGCTTTGTTGTCTTTCTCAAACAGTGATGATGGTGCATGCGCAAGGGTTATGCGGCAATAGCTCATTATATGTATGTCCATACATCCCCTGTTTGGTGAATCAGTTCGGTTTGTTTTTTCCTTCCCTGTTTGCCCTCATGTTTTTCTCAAGATGCAGAATCAAGCAGGTGAATCATACTGAGTAATAAATTGGTATTCATAAATTATTTGGTTCTAATTTTCCAATCTGCAACTCACCGATTGTTTTACATGTGATTTGCATCAGCTGGCCAAGTGTATAGGATTATATATATACCTTTTGCTGTTGATATTGGTGCTATCTGCATCTGTAGCAAACAAAGTAACCGGTATGTTCATTTCTTTGTCTCTCTCTGTCTCTCTGTCTTTGTTATGATATACATTTAAGGGCTTATTTTATTGAGGTTGTGTTTGTTTTGTTATGAGATGATATGGTCACCATGTGTTTGCAAATATGTTTGACTAAGGGATTGAGATGTTTTGGCTTCCATACATTGGGCCTATTTTATTGATGCTGTGTTTGTTTTGTTATGAGATGATTGGTCCAGCAAATACGTTTGACTAAGAGGTTGAGATGTTTTGGTTTCCCTACATTGTTCACCATGTGTTTGATCAAATCCTAAGAAAAAATTAACAAAGCTACTGGCAGTGAAAGTTGTATATGACAATTGTTCTTTTGTGACCCATAAATTAATTGGTGATTGAAATTTCTCGGGATTAGGACTCATGGTTTGAAGTATATGAATATAGTAGTGGCAAGAACAAGCTACTGGCAGTGAAAAGTGATTTCTCACATACACTTTAATTGGAGCAAAAAAAAAAAAAAAAAAATTCAGGTATGCAAAGTCTCTTTAAAAAGAGTGTTGCCAATCAACTAAGAAATAAGCAAAGGATGAAAAGCAACTTGAAAAACAAGTTCTGGGCTTACAATCTAAAGCGGTTGAAAAATCCACTTAAAATCCACCTTGATGTTGAGAGAAAAAAAAAAAAGCAGGAAAAAAAACACCAGCAAACTAGGAAAACAAGAGCAGGAAAAAAAAAAAGAAAAAAGGCAAACCAAGATAAAAAAAGAAAAGAAAAAGGAAGCCCAACTTGACAATCAAAACAACTTATCCCAATGTCTAAGAGGCCAATAAATATTTAAGCCTAGAAAATTGAATATAAAACCATATCATGATGTTGGGGCTTAATGAATGTAAATGAAATTATCTTACTAATTTGTCAATAACATATTTGTGACCAAATATGTACAAATTTGGAAGCGATGTGGTTGCACATATTGCTTTCACCTAAATAGCTCTACACTCCATAGTATTTGTTTTCCATCCAAGACATAACCTTATTGGAAACAATATCACTTAAGATCCACCAATTAAAATTTGCCACTGATTTTGCTTAGATAGAAACACAAACTTTTAGTAGTTGAGAACTAAGCTTTGGTAGCCAACAACTTTTTACTTATGTGCAGGAAGAACATTTCTCCAAACCTAATATAGCTCACCTAGATGAAGTTTTTATGCTTCTAGGAAAAGAAGAAAATCATAATGAACTTGAAAAATCATAATAGTTAAAATGTAGGTGTAGTTTACATGTGATTTTAAGATTGGTATGATTTTGATTTGAATAGTTGAATTTTTCATTGAATTTAATGAAATGTGAATGGATAAAAAAAAAAAAATAATTTCAAACACAATTGATTGGGAATGTGTAAAAATAAAGGGAATGGAATAATGTGAAATGTGAATGTGAATGGTTTAAAAAAAAAGAATAACATGGAATGTGAATGGTTTAAGAACTAAATATTTGATAGGATAATTGAGAGAAAGATATCCTAAGAACTACAAGTATTCAAACATTTGAAAAACAACTTCATTCAAGAACACATAATGTTGAATAGAGCCAAAAAAAAAAAAAAAAAAACCAGGCATGCAAATTCTCTTTAAAAAGAGTCTTGCCAATCAACTAAGAAATAAGCAAAGAATGAGGAGGAAAAAAAAAAAAAAAGAGGAGCGGGGGAAAAAAAAACCAGCAAACTAGGGGGAAAAAAAGGCAAACTAGGGAAAAAAAAGAGAGGGGCAAACCAGCAACAAAAAGAGCAGAAAAAAAAAACCTCAACAAATTGATTTCTCACATGTACTTTTACTTTCATGAACTTCCTTAATTTATCAATCCAACTTTACAATCAAAACAACTTATCCCAATGTCTAAGTAGCGAGCAAATATTTAAGCATGGAAAATTGAGCCTAAAATTATATCATGATGTTTTTTATCTTATTAATTTGTCAATAACATATTTGTGACAAAATAGATACAAATTTCGAGGTGATGTGGTTGCACATATTGCCTTCACCTAAATAGCTCTGCACTCCACAGTATTTGTTTTCCATCCAAGACATAACCTTATTGTAAACAATATCAATTGAGATCCACCAATTAAAATTGGCCACTTATTTTGCTTAGACAGAAACACAAACTTTTAGTAGTTGATAACTAACCTTTGGCAGCTAGCAACTTTGTACTTATGAGCAGGAAGAACATTTTATCTAAACCTAATTTAGTTCACTTAGATGATGTTTTTATGCTTCTAGGAAAAGAAGAAAATCATAATGAACTTTAGAAATAATAATAGTTAAAATTTAGATGTAATTTACATGTGATTTTAAGATTGCTATGATTTTGGTTTGAACAGTTGAATTTTTTAAGATTAATTTGAGTAGTTGATATTTCTCAGATTTTACTTTGAATGTGATTTTAGGATTTCAATAATTTAGGATTCGAGAATGTGAAAATATCAAACTAGGAGAAATTTATGATTAGAAATTTGCCTTCTTAGTTAAAAATATATGATTACAAATTTAACTTCTTAGAAATTTATCAAACACAAGCATATTCAATTGTTATAAATCTATAACCCACATATAAATCACAAAAAAAAAACACTATGAAGCAAACTAATGAAAGACATGCAATCTTAGACACTAAAAAGCCATATAAGTTATTGTTTAATTGTTAACTAACATTGTCTAAGGCTCTTCTTCAACTTCATGGGCAATAGAAATGGAGCTAATCACAAAATAGAATTTTTACTCACCTGAACAAGACCATTTTGATAGTGAACACTATTTGAAAGAGGAAATTAAAAACCAACACTGTCGTCCAAACTCTGACCAACAATGATGTGATACTGTTTTAAAGTGGAAAAGAAATTTAAAAAAAAAACATGAGAAAACTTACTATACCACCAACACACCAAAAATTAAACACAAAAAATGAAAAACATAGAGCTATTTGAATCTCATATGAACATTTATTTATTTCCCCAAAGAAAGGAAGAAAGAAGTTTGAAATCTTGTGTCAAAAACTACAGTGTCATTGAACCCTCATCCAATCCATCAATGCCATACTTGATAGGAAAATGGCTCTGAGATTTAGCTGTATCAAATATTAAAGAGTAGAATGCCCAGAAAATTAAGATGCTATTGATCACTTATTCAACTTGATGGTGTATACTCAAAAAACTAACATAAACTTAACCGTTAGGTTATAACACAAAGATGAACATGAATATGGTCTCACCAATGAAAATAATGAATTCCTCAAATTTATAATTAACCACATTTGTAAAACAGAATTAATATATCAAAACTAAAATCAAAGCATAAAGAATAGCTCTACACTCCAGAGTATTTGTTTTCCATCTAAGACATAACCTTATTGTAAACAATATCAATTGAGATCCACCAATTAAAATTTGCCATTGATTTTTGCTTAGATAGAAACACAAACTTTTAGTAGTTGATAACTAACGTTTGGCAGCCAACAAATTTTTGCTAAGTATTAATGAGTAGAATGCCCAGGAAATTAAGATGCTATTGATCACTTATTCAACTTGATGGTGTATGTAAAAAAAATTAACATGAAGTTAACCGTTTGGTTATAACGTTTGTGCTTTACTTTCTTTCGTGCCTATGATATGAACATGAATGCAATTGAATGTGATTTAAGGATTTCAATAATTTATGATTAGAAAATGCCAAAATATCAAACAAGGAAAAATAATAGGAAACCAAGTAATCTATAGAAGCAGGGCAAGAAATAATAGCGATTGAACCATTAGTACCGAAAGGGTTTGGTCAATTCCAAGAAATTTACCTTCTTAGATTGCAAAGTTGTAACACTTTTTCCATAGTTCAGATATACTCACCCACTATTTTAAAGTGGAAAAGGAATAATAATAAATAAATAAAAGAACATAAAAAAAAGAGAAACCAGAAATTTGTATAGCTTACAAAAAACACTTGAGTTTTAAATATTATGTAAAACATGAGAAAGCTTAGTCCACCGCCAACACACCAAAAATTAAACACAAAAAATGGAAAAAAAAACATAGAGCTATTTCAACCTCATATGAACATTTATTTATTTTCCCAAAGAGAGGAAAAAAGAAGCTTGAAATCTTGTGTCAAAAACTATAGTGTAATTGAACCCTCATCCAATCCATCAATGCCATACTTGATAGGAAAATGGCCAGAAAATTATTAATGTGTAGAATGCCCAGAAAATTAAGATCCAATTGATCAGTTATTCAACTTGATGGTGTATGCTCAAAAAATTAACATAACTCACAAATACGACAAAGAAAAAATATTTCTAACTTCTGACACATTCCTGAGTTAGTCTTAAGAATTCTTGCTAATGCTATTTTCATATTGATTGCAATACAATTCCTAATCCCTTTTTTTTTTTTTTTATCAATATATATATATATATATATAATTCCTAATCCCTAAACATTTCAATCCCAAATAATTTCTGGGTCACAAAAGAATAAAGAACGGCACACATGAATATGGTCTTGCCAATGAAAATAATGTACTCCTCAAATTTATAATCAACCACAATTGTAAAACAAAATTAATATATCAAATTAACATTAAAGCATAAAGAATAAATTGTTTACCAAGACATCCATAAATATATAGACAACAAGCATGGGGACAGAAGCTTGGATTTTTTCGAACAAGTGAATGAACCTTACCCAAGAGTTGACTGACTGAATCTACAGTAGCAAGAATTAGAAGCAAAAGTTCAGACATATTTGCTAAACAATTACTGAAGAAATCAAAAAAAGGCTTGAATTATCAAGTTCACAAATCCAAAAAAAAAAAAAGGCGAGGTAACCACATAGAAGAAATAATAAGAAACCAAGTAATCTAAAGAGGCAGGATAATAAAAAAAAGCCTTGAAAATCTACTTAGAAAGAAAAGTTCAAAAAACTACAAGTCCAAAACTATGAGTTCCCACCAAAAAAAAAAAAAAATTATGACCAAAAGAAAATCAAATTAAACTGCAAAGAAAATATTAAATTCAAGCAAAACACTAGCCATTGAACCATTTCTACAGACCAACATGAATATTGTATTATTCCTGAGTTAGTCTTAAGAATTTTTGCTACTGCTATTTTCATATTGATTGAAATATAATTCCTAATTTTTTATTTATTAAAACAAATATATATATAATTCCTAATCCCTAAACATTTCAATCCCAAACAATTTTTGGGTCACAAAAGAATGAAAAACAACTCAAAAATGAACATGAATTACTAAGAATGAATGTCGTATGAATATGATAGTATGTATACATTACACAAAGAAAGTTATATGCAACTAAATATTTCTCTTTCTTCTATTTTTCGATTGCTTCTCTGGTTTTTCAAAATGCTTATCCCACATAGTTAACAAAGCTTTTGCGTTATCTAAATAATCTTACCAAAATATTTTATTTCAAAGGTGGTTTGTTGGACTAAACCTTGCTTGCATTCACGATCGCTTTTTCATCAAAAGGTTAGTTACGTATATTTGTGATAATATATATATATATATATATATAATTTTTGGATCTTTGCTTTATAGTTTGTCAATAAATTATGCATTTGAATTTCAATATTATTAGAAAATATGATACAATAAAAACATTGTTGTCTTTTTTGTATTTAAGCATGAGTGATTTTCAACAAAACAAAATAAAACGTGATATCGATAAACAAACAGGTATGTTTAAACTTAAAATACTCATAGCCTTGTCACAACATAAATAATAACCAAATATAGTTTTCCAACTTGTCGACGAGAAAAGAATCGAGACCGTCAGTGTGCATATTATGCACGATTAACGGATGAGCAAAAAAAAACAAAGGGCGCAACGTCAAAAAGAAAATCGTGCAAAATCTAAATCACAATTAACATGTGGAGTAACAATAAGCAATGGTAAAATTATTCAATCTATAGCCACAAAAAAAAATCCAAAAATTCTAATGTCCAAATCTTACCACTATGAACCTATTAATTCTTTTCAACTTTCGTGCGAAACATTGTATAGATACCACCTCAACATCAAGTAATACAAGCACAAGTGGCATTCATGCAATTCCTTCAAGTGCTACAATCCAAAATGTTATTGTAGTATATCTCCCTCTCTAACTGGTAAGTTTGTTAGATATCACCTGAAAAAATTTATTCATTTGATTGTCCAAAAAAATATATGTATATCTTAAATATTTAACTTACGTGTTTGACAACTTTATTATCTTTTTACGAGATTAGGTGGCTCATCCTCGCAAAAAGCCACTCCAACCCAGTTGCAAGGAACACCATTCACAATTGGTGCTGCAAACATGTTAGCAAAACCAACACCGAAACGTAAGCATCCAATATTTTGTCACAAATTGACAAATATTTTATAATAAATGTACTGACATAATATTTTTATTGTCATGGAAGGCTCTCGAACAACTCATAGAATTTATCATAGCTTTTCAATTCCGCCATCCAAAGCTTCTTCTCTTTCCAAGACATCATCTTGCCGATTTTATCAAGCAAAACTTTTTGCATACGAACCTAGAGGACTACGTTGTGAAAAAGTCAATATACAACTTGCTACTAATCATCCACCTGAAGCTCTATATGAATTGCTAACTACTCCCAACGATGATGCCCAACATTTTCGAACTAATATTCGTACATGCAAAATCTTTTTGCTTTACCTCTATGGGTGTCAAACTTGATACTAATGTAGCAAGAAAACAAAAAGGCATATATACTTTTTAAGCTCAAGGACAAATATATCATTATATCAATTCCTTGGAATCACCAATACAACTCCAAAATATCTTCAACTTTATTTCTTCGATACTGATCATGAATTACAACATCGTTACCAAGTTTCTCCTCAGCTACGTCCAACTATTATTCAAACAATTATGAATATGTTGTCACAAAATCCTTATGTTCAATTCTTGCGTAGCTTAAGAGATATTGACATTGATGAAGAACAAAGCATTGTCATTCGCACGAACCCCAACTTAGATCAAAGAACATATAATGTACCTACTGCTTCACAAGTTGCAGCTATTTGGGTCGAAGAAGAAACTGCAAGTAATAAAACTCGTGACATTATTGTACATTGAAAATCAGGTGGCAGCCAAAGAGTTTTGCATTACTATGGTTGTTATGATCCTCTCCAATATCCACTATTATTTCCTTATGGAGAAATTGGATGGCATTGTGGTGTGAGGAAAAAACAGAACAATAGCATATCAAAAAAATGTGCTACAAAGAATTCTGACTCAATATTTTTGCCAACAACCTCATCAGAGTTTTGGGGTGTACAAAAAGAAGGTAAATTACAAATAATTCAAATCAAAATGTATGCCTCCAAAATATAGAATTATCTACTGCTACAAAATTTACTAACTAATAAAACTTATGTTCATTATTTGTTATCGAGTGCAGCATCCCAATTACCGACGATTTCTCAGCCACCAATTTCATGTCGCGTATAGTATTGCTACCTCTTGCAAATTAGATTAACAAATCCTTCTATCTTACTACATTCTGGCCGATTATTATAATAATTTATTGTTGACATGTACATTAAGATTGAAAGTACTTGACTAGATTACATACGAGCAAACCAAGATACTATTCGGGCTGACTTTTATCAAGGAATTGCAGATAGTGTAACACTAGGCGAAACGAAGGCATCAAATGTAGGTCACCGAGTTGTTCTTCCAGTATCATTTATTGGTGGCCCAAGGGATATGAAGCGGAGATATTTAAATGCTATGACTTTAGTTCAACGATATGGAAAACCTAATATATTCCTGACAATGACATGCAACCCTTCTTGGCCCGAAATCAAAGTTGAATTAAATCCTATAGAAGAAGCTCAAAATAGACCAGATCTTATTGCTTGTATTTTTCATGCCAAAATAGCTGAGCTAAAATTTGAAATTATTGAAAAAGAACTTTTTGGACCTGTAATTGCTTACACATGTCATTGAGTATCAAAAGCATGGACTTCCTCATATCCACTTTCAGATCATTCTAAAAAGACATGCGAAGATATTAAATCCTGATGAATATGACAACTATATCTCCATGAAAATTCTTGACAAAAACATAAACCCACATTTATACAATGTAGTTGTAAAATATATGATGCATGGCCCATGTGGAATTCTAAATCCACACAATGTAGATATGAACAAAAAACATAAATGCAAGAACAAATATCTTAGAGAATTTTCAGAAGTGACAAAAAGTGGCGAAAACTCTTATCCAATTTATTACAAAAGAAACTCTGGAATAGTTGTCAATGTTTGTGGATCTCTTTTAGATAATCGATGGGTTGTTCTTTATAATCCATATTTACTTGCTAAATTCAATTGCCATATTAATGTCGAAATCTGCTCAACAATAAAATCAGTAAAATATCTTTACAAATATATATACAAAGGTCATGACCGTGTTGCTTTTTAACTTGTTGCAAATGAGAGCGAAACTTTAGTTAATGAAATCACCACATTTCGAAATGGTCGTTGGATATCTCCACCAAAAGCTGCATGGCGTATTTTCAAATTTCCATTAAATGATATTTCGCTAGCTGTAATAGCCCTCCAATTGTACTTACCAAACATGCAATCAATAAATTTTCGACAACATGAAAACCTATACAACATTTTAAATTCAGAACATGCCTAAAAAACAATGCTCACAGAATATTTTTCAACAAATAGTTCAAGCTCACATGCTCGACAATTGTTAAATTGCGAATTTCCTGAACATTATGTTTGGAACAATCAAAGCAAAGATTGGAAACCTAGGAAAAAACATAGAACAATTGGTCGAGTTGTAACAGCTAACCTTTCAAAAGGAGAGCGTTATTTTTTACGAATACTTCTAACACATATTAAAGGAGCTACGAGTTTCACAAACTTGCATACCATTAATGGAATAACATACAATTCCTTTAGAGAAGTTGCTGAAAAATATGGCCTACTTGAAAAAGATAATGCTACTGAAGAATGCCTAACTGAAGCAAGCACCTTCCAAATGCCATTCGCTTTGAGCCGCTTGTTCAGCACATCGTTAGTGTTCTGTGAGTCTAACAACCCAAGAACATTATGGGATAAATTTTATGACAATTTATTAGAAGATTATAAGCAAATGCCGCATCTAACAAATGATCAAATACAAAGCCACAATCTTAACCACATTGCCAATTTCATTGAATCAATGGGCAAAAAAATTAGTGATTATGATCTTTCAGCATATAACAAAGCTTATATTCCTGTAGAAAAAACAAGCAAAGATATTGAACCTGAACTAAACATACCAATATCTGATGAAGATCTTGCCACCATAAATCTATTAAACAATGAACAACGAATAGCATATAACATCATTATGCATCATATCACCGAAAAAATTGGCGGATGCTTCTTTATTGATGGCCCTGGTAGTACAGGAAAGAATTTCTTATATAAAGCATTACTGACTACATTACGATCCAAAGGATTAATAGCGCTAGCAACAGCAAGTACTGGCATTACAGCTTCTAACCTTCCAGGTGGCCGTACTGCCCATTCTCGCTTCAAAATCCCCCTAGATGTAGACAATTACTTTGGTTGTAATGTCGGCAAACAAAGCTCTTTAGCCATTCTTATTCGAAAAGAAAAATTGATTATTTGGGATGAAGCATCCATGTCTAAAAGATAAAGTATTGAAGCTTTTGAAAGTATACTTCGTGACGTATGGTCTAATGAAAACCGTTTTGCTGACAAAGTTGTAGTCTTTGGTGGCGATTTTTGCCAAGTCTTACCAGTTACTCCTCGAGCTACACGCGAAGAATTCATTAATAATAGTTTAGTGGAATCAGTATTGTGGCCGAATTTTCATATTCTTCATCTCACAGAAATATACGAGCCTTGCATGACCCACAATTTTGCGAATTCCTTCTACAAGTAAGCAATGACAATGAAACAAATACAGATAAGGAAATTATTACCATACTTGAAGATATGCTTGCTACCATTGAAGATGAAACCAATCCTAGACAAAATCTAATATATTCAGTTTATCCAAATTTAAAAAAAAATGCTACCGACTTTACATACTTAACATCACGTGCTATTTTAACTCCAAAAAATGAATTTGTCGATGACATCAATTCAATTTTGATCAATAAATTTCCAAGCAAGCTACACATATATACTAGCTTTGACAAGCCAACATAAGACAATCAACACAGTTGTCAACCAGAATTCCTTCATACTTTAACCCCAAATGGGATGCCACCTTATGAATTACATTTAAAAGAACATTGTCCAATCATGCTCCTTCGAAACATAAATCCATCTGCTGGAATATGCAATGGTATCCAGCTCATATAAAGCCCTAAAATCTAATGTCATCCACGCAAAAATTGCAACGGGCAGTTTTCATTCCTAGAATTCCACTACAACCAGCAAAAACAGATAACTTCTCATTCCCATTCGAACGGAAACAATTTCCAGTGCGATCTTGCTTTGCAATGACAATTAACAAATCTCAACAAACATTAGGCAATGTAGGCATATATCTTCCTCAACCTGTTTTTTTACATGGCCAATTATATGTCGCGCTTTCTCGAGCACAATGTAGTACTAACATAACTGTTATAATCAAATCTCTTAACATAATTAGCAAGTAAATATTTATACTTCAAATTGTATTTTAGGTAATCCAATTTGATTATCCTATAAAAAATGTACCTTAGTGTCGGCTAGAATGAGTCGCTGAATTGTTGTGCCAGATTTGAGAGTATGTGGTGCTTGCTTTTCTACCACACGAAGTTGAACTTTCCAAGTTCTTGTACGATCTGTCAACTGGTTTATTGTCATGATGTTGTTTGCCATTTCTATTGGAGAAAGATAATGAATTAGTAATTTCTTTTGAGCCATATTTGTGTGCAATGCAATGTGTACACCTGTAATGTTTTTTTAAGGAAATCTTTGTACATAACATTTCTTGTTTGGTTATGTGAATGATATGTTTCTGTTTTATTGGTGTTTGTTAGTGCAATAGACAAATTATGCATACTATCTACTTGTCAAAATGTGTAACTAGTTTCCTGATTAAGATTTATCTATTAGTTTGCAATAAGATTTCTCTTCAATTATATACACATATAGCTACTTTCAAATAGTTTTTTCTTTTCTTTTCTTTTTTTTTTTTGGATAGCTATTACAAGTTCTGTTTATCTCTAATAATGTCTGAATATCTAAGTGCTCTATCTGCATGTCCATATAAACATCAGTCATTAGTGGATTAAAGAAACAAAACATCACTCCTAATTTTTATTTCTCATTGAATGATTTATCGTTAAATTTTACATGACATGTGAGTCTATGCATTATATGTCAAAATTTTCATGATATAGTATACAAAAAAGAGTAAAAGATAGTTGGTATTATGAATTAATTCACTTGGTATTCCTAATCTCATATAAACTAATAGAACTATTCAATGTGCAAACTTCACGAGGCATATATGTGAAAATGTCTCACATATTGTCATAGAATTTAACACATGTTATCCAAATATTAAGTTCGGTGACATTTCAAGTGAATTAATGAAATTAAATTACACTATGGAAAACGTGAAAATATTATATCAATTGTTTTTCACGGATTTTTGTATCTGTAACTTTTCCTGTTATAGTGATGCATATAGCGATAAAAGAAAACAAAAATTAATTAATATTAATCCACACATGACATGTACTTACATTTGATAGTAAACATGAATAACCATTTATTTAGAGTAATGAAATCCACACTCCCAAGATAGGCAGAACTTGCAATGGCTATCAAAAAAAATAAAAGAAAAGAAAAAACTATTTGAAAGTAGCTATATGTGTATATAATTGAAGAGAAATCTTATTGCAAACTAATAGATAAATCTTAATCAGGCAACTAGTTAGACATTTTGTCAAGCAGATAGTGTGCATAATTTGTCTATTGCACTAACAAACACTAATAAAACAGAAACATATAAATCAGGTATCCATATGTCCATAGAAGACAAACAAGCAACAAGCCAAAAAGATTACATGCCAGATTGTAGCAAGATAAAAACTATCACAGAACAAAGAGTATTTATATCTCATTGTTTACCTATCTTCGTCTCTGCAGGACAGTGAAGACGGTGATTTAGTTCAAATCGACACAGCCATAGCCACAGTAGAAGGTAGCTCTCCTGTTATTCTACTGCTAAGGACACCGAACAAAGACATCTAACGAAATAACATTCATTGATAATAATAAATGATAATTTTATGTAGAATATATGTAGATTTATTTAGGAAGTAGTAATAGTAAAGTAAACTTCAGAATAGAATGATCATTTTATTTCAATTATATTTTATTGAACCAAAAACTACTTAGGAGTTGGATCCCACTAAATTTTTATTCCTTAAGATATTTTTTTAACTTTTCCCTTATGATAATATTTTCTTATTAGTTTTGTTCGCTTCATTTTTTCAAACATGCATTCATCCAATATTTGATTGCATATTTCATGTTTGATGAAAGCTATGTGATTCTTCTTCATTTTCATACTTGCTTTTTAATTGAAAATAAAAATGGTCCATATACTATGATCTTCCAAAGTACAAATTATTATTATTATTACTGTTGAACATATTAGGATATTCTCCAATTGAATTTTGAAGAGTTAAATTATTAGATGATATTTTAAAAAAAATTGTCCCAATATGACATTTTTAGTCATATGACATCGTTTACCTATATTTTTAGAAACTAAATTTCTAAAAGAAGATATATAAATAGATGAAATAAGAATACTAATAGTTGTTATATATATAAACTTGATTAATTGACAGATTCAATACTTTGAGCACCTTGATATTCAGAAGAATATCAACAACTGTATAACTAAGAATGCAACCGTGTGTTTTCACATATGAAACTTATGACAGCATGACATGGAAACTCATAGGCAACATCCGAAGAAGAAGACAAAATTTCGAAGATTGCAAAATCACCTTCATGCGTAGAGAAGGCAACTTTGCAGCAAACACATTGTGCAACCACATCAAGGGAAAATATGACAACTTCAAATACGATGACAAAACTTTACCACACAAAATTAAAAATATTGTGCAGCAAGAAAGGTAATGATATATCTATACGCATTGTTTATAATCACTCTAACACAGAGTACATCTTCTTCTTCTTACCTTTTGTAAACAAATTCCCACTGTACATATCCACTATAATGTATGAATTAGGTGAAGACAATGTTAGTTAACAATTAAACAATAACTTATATGGCTTTTTTGTGTCTAAGATTGTATACCTTTCATTTGTTTATTTCGTAGTGTTTTTGTTGTGATTTATATATGGGTTATAAATTTATAGCAATTGAATATGCATGTGTTTATAAATATATTTATATGAGAAATTATAAGCATGTTTGGTTTATCTCTTAAAATATGTTTTTGGAGAAAAAAAATTTCAACATGTTTAGTTGAAAATTTTAGAGAAAAAAATTTCAAAATTACTTTTCTGTCTACTACATATTAATCAATCACTTTTTCTCTTATACCCATCTATTCAACTATAAAAAAAAATATCCAATCATCTAAAATTTCAAAACTCCAAAACTATTTTCAAAATATTTAACCAAACAAATTTTAAAATTTTCTAAACTCTTTCAAAAAAATTATTTTGCAAATAATATATTATTTGAAACTTAGCCACTTATGTTGAGTATAAATGTTGGCTCAGCCAACCAAAAACCACCATGTTTTTTCACTAAAGTTACCATTGTTTAGTACACATATGTCTAGATATTTGGTTTTTAATTGATATATTTTGTAAAAAAACAAGGGCTAGCTTGGCTTGTTTTCAAGGAAAAAAAAATTTATTGAAAATTTTGAAATTAATTTGATAAAAATAAATATCAAAAAAAATATTTTGAAAAAATGAATTTTGACCTCCCAAAAGATAAAATTATAAAAGTGATAAGTATTTTTAATTTTTTTATTTATTTCACCAAATTAATTTTTAGTTAAAAAAATTGAAATAAGCTTTTAAAAATAAAGTCAAACATGGGCAAAGTGAATATGCATGGGTTGGATTTATTTGGTTCTAATTTTTTTTGAGTGGTTAACACAGTAAAGAAATTAGTAATTGCTTTAGTTAAACCCATTCAACCTAATCACTCAAGCAAGCAACTAATGAACAACAACGCTCAAACAAGGTCACATATTTTGATGGTTAAACCATCTGTCAAACAAGACAATCTAATATGTAATTTTCTGATTTGCAATTGTTTTTAGGATAAAGTACCAGGGACTTATTATTCATTAGTCATATTGATAAATTTATTAGTCTCTCTTATTTGTATGAATAAATTTATAGTGATAAATTTGTCAATAAGACATGTAGGTAAATAAGTCCAGTTAATAGGTCTGATTGGTAAGTATTTTTTTTCTTTTTTTTTTCTTCTATACATAGATGATACTTAATTTGAATTTAACGCTTTCAACTCCATTTTTTTTTTATCTAATCAAGTCTATTTGTAGATTGATATTACGACTTTAAAATTATATAAATATATCTTAATAATACTATATATTATGGTGTATCTTATTCTCAGTAGCACGACTCCCACACGCGAAACGCGTGCAAGTCCAACTAGTATATATAAAAGTGTAAAACTCAATAAAGATTGAATCATATCACGTGAGAGAGTTGTGAGATATTTGTATGTTTCGAAACTTCTTCTTTTTCCCAATTAGGTCCAACCAAACAATTTATTCATTAGGATAAAAGAATCAATAAATTGAAATGGGATGACCCCATTGGTTTTTCATATTGTAAACATGGAGAAGACGGAAATGGGTCACTGTTACACTAAAGGTACAATTATGTTTCAATTTGAGGAACATTATGAGCTTATTTTTATAATTTGAACCATTCATTTTGTAAGATTTGTTGAGTATTTCATGCCTATCAAAAATTATATTAATCGGATATCAATAACTATATGATCGAATTGCATATTTTTTATGCTATGTCTCAAAGAAAAATTTATTGTTTATTTTTTTGGTTATCGATTATATAGTTATTGATATCTGATTAATATAATTTTTTGTATGTATGAAGTATTCAACAAACCCTACCAAATGAATGGTTCAAATTATAAAAATAAACTCATAATCCACCTCAAATTGAGGTACAATAGTTATTACTGTGCTTTTAATACAACAGTAACCCTAATTCCAGAGAAGACTAGGTTTGCTTAAAAAATAATAAAATCATCATATTAACGAAAAAATCATTGAGCACTTGAAAGTTATCACGTGATGTTTGTAAACTTAAACCCACATAAATTATCAATAGTTATTTCTATATTATCAATAAATTATCAATAATTAACACAGTTGGTTTTACCTTCTTTGTTTTTTTTTTTTGTTTTTTTTGTTTAAAGAGGTAAAATATCAATATAAATGTGATAGTCTCACTGTTTATGTCAAATCATACATATCAAAGAAGATATACCATGTAGACAATACCTTCAACATATGCTATAATTATGCTTTTGAGCTCCAGATAAAATTTTTTAAAAAAATGATTTGTGACTCTAAAACTGCTGGTACTAATGGCACTAATTTCTTGTTTTGGTAATTTTGTTTTTTTTTTACCTGATATGGAAATTAGTGTCATTAATGTTCAAAAAATTAGTGCCACAAATCACAACTGAATTTAAAAATAGTTGCACATTTTTCTATAAAAATATGTTTGATGCAAAATTGAGATTTTGTACACATCATAGAGTGGATTGGATTGTCCAATTTGAGTTTGTGAAACTCCACATCGTACCATTTAATGTTACTAATAAAAGAGCAACGCTAAAAACTTTTAGAAAGTTATTAAAAAATTTAGTCAATATTAAAATTTAAGTGTTATACAAAAATTTTAATAATTTTTTTTTTTAAAATTTCTAACATTTTTGTTAATAAAACTGTTACATTTTCATATTTTATCTACTTTTACCTTTTCCCTTGCTCTTTCCAAATTTCTTCTTAAATTTTTCAATCAAATACAACATCAAGTCACTAAGAGTTGGTTTGGGATGTTCTAAATAGTGCACTTTTTGACTTATTGGTGGGTTTGGATTGGGTTTGGGTTGGGTTTGATGTGATGTGTCAGAGAGGTGATGTGATTTAAATAAGATGATGTGACTTAAATAAGATAGTGACTTTTTGACTTTTTGGCTTATTTAGGTTATGCCAAACAAGCCCTAATTACCAAACAGTAATGCTCCGGAGCTCTAAAAAAAGAGCACTAAAATAGCACTAATTTGTCTTTTTCTCCACTTTTTTTTGTCTTCTACTTCACTGTTTTTTTTTTTTTTAAATGAGTGACAGCTCATTAAAGCTGTCATTTTTCAGCTCTAATTAGAGCTCCGGGACATTTTCCATTACCAAAAGCCAAAATAGAAAGAAATGTCCACATGACCAAAACATATTTGTCATAGATGCCCATGGGAGCAATACCTGCCATGCTAGTCAAGTCTGTAGTAATCCCTCCCAGCTGAGACTGATTTAATCACAATCTCACATTTATAATAATTGATCTTTGGGATAATTACCAAAAAAAAAATCAAAGTTTAAGTCTTATCCCAAAATAAATCATAAATTTTTAATTTTATCAATTTAAATTTAAATTTTTTAATTTATTTTCAACCTAAACCATTCGACTATTTTTGTTATGTAAAACCAACATTAAAATAATATTTTAGTTATTAAACTCAATATAAGTATATATAAAATGTTTAAAATACTTTTTTCCATTGAGTTTAATCACTAAAATATATATTTTTTTTATAAATTTTACTTAACAAAAATAGACAAATAATTTACATCAAAAACATATCAAAAATTTAATATTTAAATTGATAAATTAAAAACTCAGAGTTTAATTTGTTATAATAGGATTTTTTTGATAATTTCTCCTAGATATTTTTGAAAGCATTATATTAGGCCATTATCATAAATCAATATGAATTATTAATTATTAATTTTGAATATTTTCCGGTCTCACTTTTTTGGAGGCACTTTGGGAACTTGTTAAAAAAGTAAAATTTTTGGCTTTTTAACTTTTTTACACAAAAAGATCACAAAAAGCGTTTTTTTACACAGAAAAGTCACCAAAATGTCAATTTTTTACTAATTTTTCAAAACACCACTCAATCACAATTTGACATTTACAATAATAGATATTTTTTAAAGGAAAAATCTTTGAAACTTTCAAAAGGTATTCATAATTCTACCTATAATGATGTGATAAAAAATGTGTCAATTTTTGATTTATTATACATTTAATGATTGTGGGCCAAACTCTCATGCCACGTCCTTGTGGATGAATTTGTACATATAAATGTATGGATCTCTAGCATGGAAAATGCTATGAATTTGTAAGTATAAATGTATGGGTTCGTTGAGTACATCATCGTTGCAAAAAAAATCAAATCAATCAAATAACGGCAACTACGAGTTTAGATTAGTTTTTGTATGAAAAAAATAAATAGTGGAAAAATAAACAGTTTATTTAAAACTGATTTGAACATATAATTGCCGTTATTCGATCAACTTAATTTTTTATAGAGATTAAACCTGACGAATTTTAAACTATGAACAATTTAAATAATTGAAACGAGATTGGAAAGTGAGCCCATTAAACAAAACAACATCTCTCTAATTCGATTATGGACAGGAGATAAAGCCCCACTCTTATCATAAATCAATGTGAGTCTTCGTTTGACAATGACTTTTTTAGTTGATTTTTTGATTTTTTAAACTTTTTTAATCTGAAACTTTTTGTTCGTTTGGTATTCTTGATTGGCTTTTTAACTTTAGGGTGAATTTTTTTTTGTCTTTTTGTTATTTTGTTATTTTTATAATTTTTTAACCTTTTTTTATTCTTTTGTGATTGTTTAGCCAAAAATAATAACCAAACATCACCTGAATCATTGATTATTAGTTTTGAGAATTTTTTGGGCCGTAGACCCATTGTTCAAACTACTCTCCTTTGAAAACATAGATAGCAGCACATCTACTCCATTGATGATCTGACTTGATGTGAGTTTTTTTTTTTTTTGTTGATATTTTAATCTAACAAATTAACACGTAAATTACACTTTTTTTTTAAAATTTAAAGAAAATATATTAAATTTTACAAATTTAACATAAATATTTTAATTCATGTGATATTTATTCTCCTTTTCATTATTAATTGTATAAATGAAAAAAAAAAAATCATGTCATCAATTTTTTTATATTAAATGTATAATTTATTTTGTTTATTTTTTATATCTACACACTATCTGCATAGTTATTTCAATCTTATTAAAAAAATCAATTAAATTTTATCAAATTTATAAGATTTATTGTATTTTTGTCTGGGTTAAAAAATCAAGAGTGGTTAGTCTAATTTACCATATATTAAAAGTTAGGATAAACTAGCAATGAGTTCTAATAGTTAGATTTAATTCCTATCAAGTCCTATTAAAAATAAGTCTTGGTAAAATTGTCGCTAAAAATATTTTTTGTGATAATTTTTTACATACGTCACTAAAAATTAACAATTAGTGACTTTTTTTTGTCATAATTTTTATAAATTATCGTTAAAACTTACAATTAATAATTTTTTTTATGACAATTTTTTTTTATAAAATCTATTAAATAATAAGTTCATTTATTAAAACTTACACTTAAGGATCCCTAAAAGTTATGGAGTATTACCCTAAGCAATTCTATTGTGTTTTGATATATATAATAATCATTGTTGAATTGCATTTTCCATGTTGTGAAATGTGCATGAGTCAGTCAGTTCGGTCAATGGTTGAATATGATATTTTGTTAACACAACCAATATATTGGGAGCCTCTTAAAAGTATTAATCAAACTCATGACTGATTTTAAAAATAAATAATAATAATAATATAAAAAAAACTCATGACTGATTAAAAGAAGGGGAATGTTCAATTCAGTGGAAATTTTGAGAAATAATGGCAAACAAGTGGTAGACATTATAAATATTGATAATTATAATTATAATTTTTTTAAAAAAAATCAATAATAAGTTTTAGAATTAACATTAAATGGTAATTTTCCCTTAAAAGAAACAGAGCAACTAAAATGTCAAAAATAATAATAATAATAATAATAAATGAATAAATAAATAAACAGTTTAGTTCAAAGTCCAAACAGAAGTGAGTTCACGGTGTTCTGATCGGATGGTCCGGCATGTGGCTTTGAAACTCCTCAACAGATTCTAGAAGTGTCAATACTAGCTAGTACTAGAATACGAAACTAACCACAAATTCAAATATGCATGCGTCCTCGTAATTCAAGGCTGCCATTTATATTATTTCATAAATTTCTTCCCCTTTTTTCCTTCCCATCTCTAACATGAATTCACATAATAAACAATTGGGAAATTCTAATATGTATATATATATATATATATTTAAATTATGTATCATATGCACTCTTAATTTTGTTTATTTTTTTAGTTATAATCAATCTTCTTATTTAGTTATGGTATTATTTTAATTATAATTTATAAATTTTTTAGTTATGTCTCATGTTGTGTTTTGTTATAATATATATATATATATATATATTTACTTGTGACTCGAAAAATTAAATTTTTTATTTTTATTTTTTTATAGTTATAAGATGCATATGAAGATGTGCAGCATAGTGTTTAATCCTTTTCAGTCATAGTTTAAATTTATAACTACAGATATTTTGAATTATAATTAAAATATCAAAACTAAGTTTACAATGAAATCGTAAGAGTCATAATCAAATTATAACTATTACCAAATAGTGATTGGAACATATGGTGCTTAGGGTGTGCCATAGAATTCTCCCTAAAACATAGCAGGGAGAAGTGAACAAACAAATGATATTCATCGTGTGACAAATATCATTTTCCAAAAAAAAAATGAAAAGAAAAATAATTGAAACCCTCTTTTTTTTTTTTTTAGAAATCCTCACAATCCGCTTTAGATCTCAACTATTGATATATGTATGAGATCCACTCATATATGTGTGGAACTTACACCATCAATAATTAAATTCCAAAAGAAATTATGAGGATCTCTACAAAAAGGAGTCTCAATTATTGTTAAAATGAAAATATTCATGAAAATTTATCACAATTTTTATCCCAAAAGTGTATATATAGTGTACATTTAAAATTAGTGAGCTATGGGTCACATCCACATAAATATAAACCACTGATTTTTTTTTTTAGAGAAGTTATTTGATTTTTTGTTTACCCCAAAAGTTTTTAGAGAAATATAAACCAATATAAACCATTGGGTCACGTCCACCATTTGGCCTTGTTTGGTTTGTTTTTCAAAAAAATTTTTAGAAAAAATTCTATACAAATAAATTTTCAAGAGTAATTAAATCAAATAAATTTTTTCAAAAAAAATCTCAAAATTTTGTTTGGTTACCTACTTTTCAAAATTACCCTCTCTTATACACATTAAATCAATCACTTTTTTTAAAAAACTCTCTCCCCAAAACAATTTTCTAAAATCATTTTTAAAAAAAGACAAACCAAATAAATTTCTGTACTTTTTATCTCAAAAACTACTCTACAAACACAAATTATAATATAGCAGTTCTCTTTGTATAAAATTCATGCTTACAAAAGTCGTCTGAACTGTTTTTAAAGTATAAATAACACCAATCCAAAAAAATGTTTTTTCACATAATTAAAAATATTTTTTAATTCTTGTATACTTGTATACATGTAGATTAGTCCTATTTTATGGTATGTGAACAAAACTAAAATAATGAAATTAATAATTTTAACTAGGATTAATTTACTTTTTAAATAAGGGGATCATAATTTTAAACTAATAAAATTCTATATTTCGTTCACACCGTGCCAAAGTATGCGAATTTAATATTCATTTGAGATGTGGGTTAACTTTTTGACTATTTTAATTTAGAATTAAAAAATCTTATTTAGAATAATTTTTTTATTTTTTTTAACTTTTATAAAAAAAAAAAATTATAAATTAAATATAACATTTTATTTTATTTAATCAAAATAACTTGATTATTTTAACTCAAACACTCATCTCAAACGGGGCGTTAATTCACATAGAGCAGTCATTGGTAATTCCTATTACGTAAATGAGTATGAGCACTCATGAATTGAATAGTCAAAGGGCAATTGCGTAAATTTCTGAGGTGCTGACAAAGGAAATCAGATGAAAGGAATATATCCCAACGTAACTAAAACATAATGGAAAGAGGTGAAGAAACAGAAAAATTATTGGTTGATCTGCCCATCATGTGGGGTATGTGTCAGGCTAATTATAAACTTTTATATTTTTTAACTATTTAGGTTAAGTTTGGCTAAATTAAAAAAGTATACTTTATTTCATTTTTTTATCATTTTTAAGTTACATTAATTAACATTTTCTCTTTATTTTTTTTACACATAATACAAAAAAAGTCAAAAAGTATACTTATTTAGTCTTTCCAAACTTGACCTTAATATAAAATTATGAATTCTATTTTCTCTATTAATTATAATATATATAGAGGACTATTTTGAAAAGATGATTATAATCAATTTTTTAATTAAAAGTTAATTATAATCAATTTTTTTATAAGAGAGAAAAATGAGTTATAATTTGAAAAGTGAATTATAACTCATTTCTTAAAAAATCCCAGAGTGTCACATGATGTTATCTAACTAACCAATATCTTTTCAAAAAAACAAGTGATTTTCATAATTTGGCAATATTATTTTAAAAATATATAATAAAAAAAAAATTGAGCTTCTCTCTACTTCATCTTCTCAATTGGAGGGTATTGTTAAGGTTCTTAGAGCTTATAGTAGATTTTATTTCGATAATTTAAACTGTTTATTTTATCAAATTTTACATGTATATTATTCATTAAAAGAATTAGATAAATCCGATATTTATAACTCATCCATTTTATTGCATTTGTATAAAAAAGTTGATAGTCTATTTTTAAAAACATATTAACAATTAATATTTTTAGAGACAAACGTGATTAAATGAATAATTCTATGAAATATTATATGATATAATATTAAACACACTAACCAAAAAGAAATATATATGTTACGAACTTTTTATAATGTTTTTGTATCACTATCTATATGATATATAATGAATAATTCTATGTATCATATTTTATTTATCTTGAATGAGATTACGTGATTGAAATTAAATTTATATAATGTAGGATTCATATGTAAAATAAATTTAAATTATAAAATAATAATTCTAGATAATTTTTGAATAGTTAAATCTAAATTTATAATATTACTGTATATATGATAGGTCCCTTCATGGAAAGAAATAGTAAGAAAATAACTAAAATAAATAATGTATCACACGCTTACGTGAATTAGGATATAAAATAGTGAGAGAAAAAAAAGACATTTGAAAATATTTTTATTTATTTTCATACACTTCTACACATACATGAGCAGTCATTGGCATTTCCTGAGTATTTAAATCAATAAAGTATCAAAGACTTCAATTGAATTCATAATGAATTAATATGCACTCATCAGCTGAATAGAACAGTCAAAGGGCAATTTCGTAAACTTACAGAGGAACTAAAGGCACCCCATTCATTATATAAAGGTCACATATGTATCAATTTTTTCACAACACTTTTCATTATCTTCTGGTTTTTTTTTTTTGTTTTTTTGTTCGAGACTTTCAAACACTTCCGTTCCACACTTCATGGGGGTGCAACACAGAACCTCCCAATCTCTGGCGACTCGGCCGCCGCAAATGGACCCCAAAATCTGGTCCCACCTACCGGACCACCTCCTCGATCAGGTCCTCTCATTCCTGCCATTGAAAACCTTCTTCAATCTCCGATCAACCTGTAAACACTTCAAATCTCTCATCTTCTCTCCTTCTTTCATCTCCAAACACTCTTCATCTTCACCACTCTCTTCTTATATCCTCTTCTCACACCCACAGTTCCATCACCTCTACCCTCTCTTCGACACCACTCTTAACACCTGGCGCAAGACATCACTTTCTCCCTCCTCCCCCATGCTAACCTGCTCCCCCTCCTCCAAAGCAGTGCTCCTCTCTGTCTCTCATGGCTTCCTCTGTTTCTCTCTCCCAAACTCCTCCTCTTTCCTCGTCTACAATATCTTGTCAAGATCTTCGAGAACTCTCAACTTTCCGACATTCCCATTCGCCTTCGAGCTTCTCACTTTAGTTTCTTCGCCAAATGGGTCGTTCAAACTCTTCATGATCTGCTCTTCTTCTTCCGGACCATCAAGCAATACTTTTGTCTACGACTCTGTGATTAATCTCTGGAGCCAATTCGACAGTGTCGACTCTGCTCTCGGAGACAATCATCAAGAAGCCGTGTCATGTGATGGGATATTATATTTCACCACCCCAGAGCCATTTTCAATTCTCTGCTTCGATTTGGAAAACGGGAAGTGGGAGAGACCGGCGATTGAAATGCCGGGTGAACTGACTTTTGCTCGGTTGGTGAGCGATGGGATTGAGAAGATGTTCTTGGTTGGGGGAATTGGGGAAGATGGGATTTCGAGAGGAATGAAAGTGTGGGAGTTGAGTGGAGATGGAGGGAATTGGGTCGAGATTGGGAGTGTCCCGGGAATGATTTGCAGGAAATTCATGTCAGTTTGTTACCATAATTACGAGCATGTGTATTGTTTTTGGCATCAGGGTTTGATCTGTGTGTGCTGCTACAATTGGCCTGAGATTTTGTATTACAAGGTTTCGAGGAGGACTTGGCATTGGCTTCCTAAATGTCCTTCCTTGACTGATAAATGGAGCTGTGGTTTCAGGTGGTTCTCTCTTGTTCCTGAGCTCTGTGCTTCTGTTTGACAAGCAACTATTGGTGTAATAGCGGTATCACCCTCCAATCAGAAATCTTGCATTCCGAACTGAAACTATATTATTGAATTATGTAAGAGACTAAAGATATCAGCCTAATTTCATTTAATAATATTAGGGATTATAAAAAAAATATCATGAAATGTATCATGAAGATTTTTCATCCATTGGTTACTGTTTGATGTTTTATTATATGTGTAATCCAAAGGTGGAGAATATTTTATGACCATTTTCATGATATTTTTTTCATAATTCCTAACATTACTCAATTTCATTTGTGGTTTTTCTTGAATCAATTTGTGACTTCAGAAAGAGGGAGCGGATGCCGATACTATCTATATAGTGAGATGTATGAGTTGTATGCAACTAAGGGGTTGTTTGGAATATTATAAACAAGTGTACTTTTTGACTTTTTATGAAATATGAGTTAAGTTTGAAGTGATGTGATAGAGAGATGACGTGACTTAAATAAGAAGATGTGACTTAAATAGGATGATGACTTTTTGACATTTTTTAAAGATGCCAAACTTAACCTAAGTTCGTCTCAGTTGATTTTCTTAAATCGATATGGCTATCACTTATCAGTTCTACTGTAGATTCAAGCCTGTGAATTGGACTTTCTTCATATTGTAAGGGTTGATTTGGGATGTTCTAAAAAAGTGTACTTTTTGATTTATTGGCTTATATGGGTTGGGTTTAGGTTGGGTTTGATGTGATGTATTAGAGAGGTGATGCGATTTAAATAAGATGATGTGACTTAAATAGAATAGTGACTTTTTGACTTTTTGTATTATTTAGTAGATGCCAAACTTGGCCTTACTTTTCCTTTTTTTTTTCTTTTTGGTCTTCAAATTCTGTTTTGTATTGATAATAATAACTCGCGGGCACGAGGGGAAGAACTAGAGGGCTGTGGTTCATAAAAATCAACTAATGATGTACTCGTTTGATTTTTGTTTATAAATTGTGAAGGAATGGCCCCACCAAGGCTCACCTATTAGGAGAATCTTAGCACATTAAAAATTAAAAACAATGATATATAAATCAATTTTTGTATAAATTTTTCATATGAAATAATATGATTTATTGTAGTTCTTTCGTTTTTGTTAAATATAATATTTATATATTCTGTTTATCATATATACCATATTATATTTATTACCATGGTTAGGTTTCTCTTCTTCTATATAAAGAAATCTTGTATACATTGTTACAACATTCAATATAATACAAATTTCTCTCTCTCTTAGGTATTGTAACATGGCATTAGAGTTATAGGTTAAACTCTAGGTATTCTTTGCCTTACCGGCGGGTGGCAAACTTGCCTTGGCCGCCCACCGGATCTGAAACCATTCCACTACCATATTTTTCTTTCAGTATTGTTTCGTGGTGATCTCTTCCACTGTCCGCTAGTTTATGCTTACCTCAAATATCTCTATCATATATATATATATTTTTTCGCAATCCTTTTTTTTTGTGTGTGTGTGCGCGCGCGTGCGTTTCTATTCTATTTTGTTTTTCCTTCTGTTTCAATCTCAAATAGGTTTTTATCGTCAAACTTATTTGAGTTTGAAGGGGCTATTATATCTATATCATAGTGAGTACGGTTATACACCGTGTAAACCGCCCAAGTCGCTCCCTTGGCGTACTACTTAAGCCACCTTCCTTGACGCCCGCCCCCTCTGACGCACAACCTAAGCCGCTCTCTCTAGCGTACCATTCAAGCTGTCCCTTGGCACATCACCAAAGTTGTCCTTTCTGGCGCACCACCCAAGTCGCCCCTTAGCACACAATGTCATCTGTTGCTATTATCGTTTAGCACCACGTCGTAAGTTACATCGCATTTGTTGGTTCAACATCCAATTCTTCTACAACGGTCCAGCACGATCTTAAACTGTCCCAACATTAGTTTCAGTTAATTCCTTCAACGGTCCGACACAATCATAAATGGTATTGGCTTCCTAAATGTCCTTGGACTGATAAATGGAGCTATGGTTTCAAGTGGTTCTCTCTTGTTCTTGAGCTCTATGCTTCTATTTGACAAGCAACTATTGGTATAGTAGCGGTATCACCATCCAATGAGAAATCTAAGGAATAAGAAATCTTGCATTCCGATACTGAAACTATATTATTGAATTATGTAAGAGACAAAAGATATTTGCCTAATTTCATTTGTGGTTTTTCTTGAATCCATTTCTTTTTTTGAAAATTGTCACTTGACAAAGAGAGAGCGGTTGTCGAACCTATCTATGTAGTGAGGTGTAAGAGTTCTATTCAACCAAGTTCGTCTTAGTTGATTTTCTTAAATCGATATTGATGCTACCACTTGTCAGTTCTACTGCAAATTCAAACTTGTGAGCAGGACTTTTCTTCATATTGTTGATTCACTTTCCTTTTTTCTTTTTGGATTAGCAAAATTCAGTCTTCAAATTCTGTTTTGTATTGTTAACAACTCGCGGGCAAGAGGGGAAGAACTAGAGGGCTGTGGTCCCTGCAGAATTTAGAAAACCTCAACTAATTAATGTTGTACTGGTTTGATTTTTGTTTGTAAATTGTGAAGGAATGGCCCCTCCAAGGGTCACCTATTAGAAGAATCTTAACACATTAAAAATTAAAAGTAATGATATATAAATCAAATTTTGAGTCAAATTTTCATATAAAATAATATAATTTATTATAGTTCCTTCATTTCAAATTTTATAATTTAAAAAATATTATTAATACGCCATAAAAGTCATAATTGTTAAAACATTAATTCAAAATTTGACGAATTAGTAGCATTAGTCATATCGTTTTCATAAAAGAGTTTACCAAAGTGAAAATAAGTCGAATTAAAAAAAGTGAAAAAAAGTTACTTGTTTTAAAAACTACTTTTTTGTCAGTGGAAATGTTAGTTTTATTTTTAAATTTCTTTAGCTTAAGACAAACAAACTTTTATTTTTTAAAACTTATTTAATAAATGAAAGGAAAAGAAAAAAAAGGCTTCCTGACACATGTAGGCTTGTTTTGAAAAATAGGTTAAATGTTAATTTTTAAATTTTTTTGATTTTTTAAAAAAACCATATAAAAAAATAAAAAAAGTGATATAATAAAAAAAAATTAAAAAATTAAAAAATTAATTATTAATCCAATTATCAAAATAGGCCGTTAAACCGGCTTTTGTCTAACAAAATTCTCTCTCCACAACAAAGTTTGGTCCTTTTCTCTTGCAAAATGAATTTTTATAAAGACATCAAGTAAGACTTTTGAAAAACATTGATGATTACATTACTTTGACCCTCTGGAAGAGGAGTTTCTGTATCACTTGAATAATGAAGAATTGCTGCCTTTTATGGTGTTTTTGTCTAGATTTTTGTTTGTTTTTGAAAGGTCTATTTATATGACCCCATTATATTGACATGTATCAGATCATGTGTTAATATAAACTTTAGTTCCGTTACAACAGATTACAAATGTTAAATTACTGTCTTGGATATTTGAAAAGTTGTGGAAATTATAAAACCCAATCCAGTTTCCCTGACCCGGCCCAAGATCAGTGGAACATTGTGTTTTTTTGTTTTATTTTAAGGGCCTTTTTTAAGTACTAGTTAGACCTCACGCGCATAGCGCGTGTGGTCACATTCCAGTTAGAGTGCTTATTTTCTGTATGTATACATTGTACTATATTATCTAATTATTTATTATATTTGATTTATGAAAAATACATTACAAATGAAATTACCATTCACCATTATAAGAAAATAGTCATTTTATAGAAAGACTAAGAAGTGACTATTTTATTTCATTCTAATAAACCAAACACATTATAAGTAATTATTAGACAAATCTACTAAAGAGCAAGATGATGATGTACTTTCAAATCATCGTGCAAAATATATAAAAAATAGAAACATAAATCTTACATTAGTGGTATTATTTGAATATAATCTATCGATGATATTCTTTTTTCCTTTGCTGATCAAATATGAAAAATCAAATCAAACTTAAATTGGAATGCATTCATAACAATATGATAAACTCTTTTTCCATTACGAGTTGGTTGGAGATGATTCAATAAGAGCACTTATTTGATAATTACATTTATTTGGATCATATCATCTCTCTACTTTTCTGTACATATTTTCATAAAAAGTCAAAAGATGCACTAAATAAGCAAACAATCAATTATAAGACCAATGCTTTGTTTGTGCTCATATCAAATAAATTCTTATTGGACCTAACTTAGTTCAAAATTTGATGGGTCATCAAATACACCAAAAATAAACACTAAACTATACCAAATTCTCTTAGAATAATGGCAAGTTTAGGTATCTATCCACAGGCACAGATGTGAAATTAGACTAATTCAATGGCTAAATTCTTAAATTAATTTTGATTAAAAATATTTTATGATTAAACAGGAATTAAATGAAATTGAGAAATTAAATTGACAATTAAAATTAGGGTTTGAGATATTAATTTTTGGAAAAAATCTTAGAGCAAAGAATTCACCACTAACCACATAAATGAGAATTAACATCGGTTATCAATTGCAATCTGGTTTGAAATACCCAATATTTCACAATTACAAGTTTGAAATATTGATCAAGAAGGTTGTCGCATTCAACGTACAGGCACGAATCATCTCGAGTAGCACAAGACATTTGCTCTAAATTATGGTAGCAATACGACTCGTCTTTTGTAGCATGACTCGTCTGGTACTTTGAATACAAACACAATGAAAACTAATGTATGGAAAGTATTAAACAATCACAGAGAGTAAAAATACTTGAAGAGATGAAAAAAACAATGATTAAAAAATTCTAAATCATCCATACATTGATTCAAACGGATTCACAATCAAAGCTTATGAAAAATCCTATTACATGGCTTGGGTTTCATCAAAACCCTAGAAAAGAAGACTAGCTACTCATGGATGAACGGGAAAAGGAAGAGGATGAAGAAGAAGCTCCCATGGAAGTTGTCCTTTAAGCTTGAGAAGAAATCACCTCTTTAAAATCCTAGTCTCCCTTTCCTTCAAAATAATTTTCGACTCCTAGGTTAGCCCATTTTTTTTCCCTTTTATTCTCAGCAAAACACACCCAAAATTCTGTGCACGCTTCCCTAGGTGGGCCGCATGGGCGGTGGTCTAGCTGGGATTTTTCACTTCTTGCACGGAGGATTTGCTTTCGCTCATTTTTTTTTATTGAATTTACGTATTTCTTGCCAAATCTGTACAAGTGCACGAAACACATCATTTCCACCAAATAAACAAAATTAAAAGACTAAAAATGTAACTTAAGTGGCCTCAATGTGGTATCTTTCGGCCTACTTGACATCCCTCAACTTACATTTTGCTTGTCCTCAAGCAAAACAAAAGAAATAAGAAAAGTAAAATAACTCTAAGCCATTTTCGTAGGGATCACGATTGTATTTAGCATATGCAACAAGCCTTTAAACCACAAGGTTACCCCAAGTGGACAAGTATAGTCTCGTGGGGGTTTTCAGAAATGATACCCACAAACATCAAGATATTCATATCCGCTCAATAACAATGAACCACACTACTCCACCTAACAATCAACTTATGTGCCACTACAGTGTAATATTAAGACGTGATGAGTTATTGAAGGCACAGTGAATTAATACAAAAGTAAAGTCCCCTATACTTGTGCATGCTAGTAGACACATCATTAGTACCCTAGGTGTAAAGTGCAATCTCCATATTAGTTAATTGTCCATTATAATAGCCCAGTGTAACTCATAATAATACCCAACATATGCAAAAAAAAAACTAAACTATTATAGTCAAGATTCTCAAAAGTTTTTTTTTTTTTGATTGTGCAATGTCCTGATCTATTAAGCTTTCTAATCAATCCATGTAACAAGCATTGGGTCAATGACTCCCAAACTAGACGGTTTTAGGGCACTAGGTGTGAAAGCACCCCTACGGGCTTAATAACTTGAGTTGAAAAGGTTACAAATCCGAACAAGTCATTCTCTCTCTGTTTTTTTTTTTTTTCCTTAACTGTGTAATATCTAGGTTCCTTAAGCTTTCTAATTAACCCATGTAGCAAGTATTGGGCCAATGACTCCCAAACCAGATGATTTTAGAGCACTAGGTGTAGAGACACCCTACGGGCTTAATAACTCGAGTTGAAAAGGCTATGAACCCAAACAAGTCAAGTGTTGCGTTTTTATTTATTTATTTATTTTTTTAAGAATCTTGGCTACTCATTTATTCTTTTTTGCAACCTTAGCCATTATCAATAATGTACACTAAGGATTATAATAAAGAGGTCACCACTATGATAGTGTGTTCATGTGAATTAAGGCATACTCATGACAAGTGTACTAATACCACAAACACAAACAACTATCTTAGTGCAAACATCACATGTGAGTATTTACCCAATAAACCCTTTTCATACAAGCCCACTATGTTTCCCAATTAACATATGCTTATATCATTACTATACTAGCACAAAGTGAACATTAAGTGAAGTGGTGCAATCAAGTGCAGTAAGTACAAACATGAGTGGTTATTATAAATATCCTCACCCCCCAACTAGAATACAACATTGTCCTCAATGTAAGCAATTGTACATGAGATAGTAAAATGAGAGAGAGGATCTTACCAGACAACATGAGCGCACATCTAGCGAGGCAAGGACACTCAAACACACACACACACACACTTTTTTTTTTTTGAACTGTACAGTATGAAAGGAAAAGAAAAATAAAATAAAACAAAACAAAATAAATAAAGAAATAAAACAAAGAAAATATACAGATATCACTAATGTGGATTCGGCGGTGGTGGGAAATGCTGCTCAAATAGGGCATGCATCAGTGTCCGAGTCTCGAATGCCTCATCATGAACCCTAGCGCCAAGCTGATCAAACTGCTGCTTGCTCGAGTCCCGATATGCGTAGAAGTCAATTTTTTGAGATGCAATTGACTACTGATACCCATCAAATGCCGTCTGTGAGTAATCCTGATAGGCCTGATAGTCGGCCCAGAGATTAACCACTGATTGCTGAATAGTGGCTTGATTATCCAAAAGAGCCTGATATTGCACCCTCGTCATACGAAATGGTGCTGGTACTGGTGCGGCGACGGGCTCTACTAGGGTATCATTAGGATTGGCCGGGGCATCGGAAAGGAGTAGTGGAGGCGGCAAGCGGGTAGTGGTTTGGCGCCAGTGGGTTTTTCCATAAAGTGTGGGCGGCGGAAGCTGAACCTTATTGGACTTTAGTGGGTGTGTCCCTTAGGCTTTTATGAGCGTAGTGATGAGGTTGGCGAAAGGGAGGGCCCATGTAGAACTGCCCCGGGTGTTGCACACTTTGAATTTATTAAGGATTCGGTTCATCTGGTTATAGATCAAAGTAGGGATGTCAACCCAAAACTCGAAGACAAATCGGTGCAAGACACGGAGGATGTCCCTCGCCACTTTTCCTTGTGGCTAAGAGGAATGGCATTCTTTTTTAGAACCACATCGAGGAAGTGAAGGCAGCGTGGTAAGTTAGCCTGCCAGATGGTAGTATGATTGTCATCATCCTATTGTCCTTCGTAAAATTCAGTTACCGGTGTCGGGATGGTGAGTTCCCGAGTGAATAACAAGAACTGTTTTGCATTGATAGTGTCCATGGAAAAGTGGAGGACCTCGGCAATGGAAGCTGGTGTGACGGCGAACTCCACCCGTCAACAAGGGACAAAAGAGCTTTCGGGGCCTCGTCACTGGTGTACATATTTTGATAAAAGACTCGCATAATGCGAGGTTACGCCGATTCAGTGACGGTGCAGACGCCCAAGAGGCCCCAGTCTTCAAGTTACTGGACACTCCATGCAGTGGGTTGATGGCGTCGGAAGTATTCCACATCAAAGGATGTATCACAGACAACTAGTTTGTTGGCCCAAGCGTCGGTTGGTACATCCCTAAATGCAATGTTGGCACTGTGAGGCCGTTTGGGTGCTCGGTGGGATGATGAAGCCATTCCTGCACAAAATAAGACAAACAGCACAACCAAAAACGCGAAAATATTATATTAGACCCCATCAAACAGCACATGCATGCACAAATCATGCGAATCCTTATTGCCAGCACACTCCCGGATTTCTTTTATTTCAATTTTATTTTTTTTGGTTATATATATATACTACAAAAATTAACTTATATGAAGTTAGCATGAGACAAATTGACAAACACACATATGAACTACAATGAATAAATAAATAAGAAAATAAAATAAAATAATCTAAGTTAGTAGAAAAAAATAAAATAAAAATTTAGAAAATAAAAATAAAATAAAATAAAAACTAAACCATTAAACAATTAAACTAAAAATTACATTACAAAATAAAAATAAAAAATCACTAACTAAACAAGTAAAACAAAAATAACAACAATCTACTAACCAATTAAACGAATGAGAACCACTAACTAAACAATTGAACTAAACAACTACATTATTATTATTATTATGTGATTTATTTATTTTTATTTTTTTTGTGTTGCATGGGCCGTACGTGCGGTAGGTCTATTGGTGCACACCCAGGTAGATTCTTTTTTTTTTTTTTTTTTTGAGATGTAAAGATCATGGACAATGGTGGAGATGATGGTAGGTACAAGGATGATGAACAAGCCTCAACAACAACTATTAAATTACTATATTTTATGAAAAAATTAAGAAATCAAAACAACAAGAGGGTGATTACCTTAAAAAAATTAGGAAGAAAAGAAAGGAAGAGGATGATGTAGATCCGTCGGGAAAAATGGTCGCCGGAAAGTCGTCGATTGGAAAATATGGTGATGCTCCGATGAAAGGTGGTGTTGAGAAAAATGTGGGGTGAAAGGTGAAGGAAGAAGGAAGAAGAAGTTGGTGATGGTGGGGTTGGATGGAGTTTGTGGGTGTGTGGGGTTGAGAGAGAGAGAGAGAGAGAGGGAGAAAAGAAGAAGAAGAAGAAGATGAGAGGTAGAGAGAGAGTATAGTTCGGAAAGTAAGGGGGTCAACAAGTGGGTCTAGGGTTTTGTCAACAAAATTGAATTTTGTTTTTCAAAATAAACTAACATAAATAAATATAAATAAATAAATAAATAACCAAATAAAAATTGCTAATTTTTTTAATTAATTTTTTTATATGTAAATAAAATAAGGAAATAAAAATAAATAAAGAAATAAAATTGTACATTTATTTTTTTTGAAGAAATATAAAATAAGTAAATTAAAATAAATATAATAAGAAAAAAAAACTCTACAGGCATTTTTGTTGTTGTTGTTGGTCCGCTCGTGCGTCCACTTGGGCCACACGAGTGCCTATTTTTGGGCAGCTCCAGCGGCAAATGATTGGCCGCTCCTGCGGCGTGAAAGCAGAATGCTTTTGGGCCTGGGCCGCTTGTGCGCCCTAGGCCTCCGCTCGTGCGATACTTTTTTTTTTTTTGAACTAGACCGTTCGTGCGCTATTTGGGCCGCAACAGCGCTGAATTTCGGCCGCTCTAGTGGCGTAATTAGGCCGCTCCAGTGGCATGAAAGCAGAATGTTTTTGGGTTGGGCCGCTTGTGCGCCCATGCCCTTTCGCTCGTGCGCCCGTGTGGGCCGTACATGCGGTCTACTGCAACTTATTTTATTTTATTTTTTATAACCCAAGTACAACCCAATTTTTTTATTATTATTTAAAAAAAAAAAATCCAATCACAATCCAAATAAAAATTTAAACCATTTCTACCTTTAATGCACATTTGAAATTAAAAAAAAAAATAGAGCATCAAAAATATCAAAATGCACAACGAAAGTATAATCTTCACGTGAAAATCACGGGCACTACTTTTCTTCCTAATAATGTGTGTAACTTTCTCTATTTTCCAATAGAGTGATAGACTAGGTTGATTTGGTATCTAGAATCGAGACGCTTAAAATTAACTCGACCTATGGGGCTGCTATACAGAGTTCAAGCCGAGGTGGTTTTGAAGCAATCTCCACACCCCTAGGTATTTAAACCAGACTCTAGTCTCGGAAATTCCAAACTTTTGTGTTCTAGGCTTTGCCACTCGAACTCTAATTTCCACTGTCTAAGTTGGTCTCCTAGAAACTCACTACAAACACAGTTAGGTAGCTATGCCAGACCGTTAGATGCCGTTCGGGCACGGCTAACACCAAAAGAATTACACCTTTAGAGGAATTAATGTCTTCTAGACTCAAAGTAATCACTATGGAAGATAAATTGGGTCCGTCAAATGGACAACCTCAATCATCTCCCATTTCTCAATACCATCCACATAGTGTTTCAATCTTTGGCCATTGACCTTGAAAGTTATACCATCTTGTGGATTTCTAATTTCAACTGCCCCATGCGGAAAGACTTCTGTAACCTCATATGGGCAATTCCATTGAGACCGGAGTTTACCCCGGGAACAACCGCAATTTAGCATTGAACAACCACACTTTTTGATGAGGCTCGAAGGACTTGTGAGAAATATGTTTATCATGAAATGCCTTAGTCCTAGCCTTGATGTGCCACAAGAACACTCATTAATTGACTTTCTTACTCTACAGTTAAGTCAGATGCAATGATGACAGGTAAAGTATCTTGAGGCCCTAAAAAAACATACTTAAGTGTGGCCGGGAGTCATTTCAACTCAAGTGTAGGTGGTGTGACTAAGGATGGTATGGCAAGCTCTCTAGACAAATGATGAAGGGACTTAAACTGGGCTTTCCACGGAGGAAAATCCGGTATAGAAGAAGAATTAAGCAAGGCATTCACCTCCTCAACCGACCTGTCAATATCAAAATTTTCAAACCCAAAATGAGCTAGACAAGCCTCTAGAGGGTCCTCTACAAAAATGGAGGGTAAAGCCTCATCCACAATTCCATCCACAACATCCACAAATAAGCACTCCTCTCTCTTATAGGGTTGTTGGGATGCTTGGAAAACATTGAGTTTCACTTGTATATTCCCAAATGAAACTTCCATAATCCCGGTACGACAATTTATGCATGTATTGGCCATAGCCAAGAAAGGTCGACTTAAGATCACCAAGATTTGCTTCCTTGAGCTAGCTACCGGTTCCATATCTAACACCAAAAAATCAACAGGAAAATAAAACCTATCAACCTTTACTAGAACTTCCTCAATCATGCCACCTGGCACAAATGGCGCTGCTGGAGCGGCCGAAATTCAACGCTCGTGTGTGGCCCAAATGGCGCACGAGCAATCCAGTAAAAAAAAAAAAAGTACCGCATGAGTGAAGGCCCAGGGCGCACGAACGGCCCAGGCCCAAAAGCATTCTGCTTTCACGCCACAGGAGCGGCCAATTTCTGCTGCTGGAGTGGCCCAAAAATAGGCGCTCGTGTGGCCCAAATAGATGAACGGGCGGACTAACAAAAAAAAAAAAAAAATTTGCCTGCGGAAATTTTTTTCTTATTATATTTATTTTAATTTACTTATTTTATATTTCTTCAAAAAAAAAAGAACAATTTTATTTCTTTATTTATTTTTATTTCCTTATTTTATTTACATATAAAAAAATTAATTAAAAAAATGGCAATTTTTATTTGGTTATTTATTTATTTATGTTATGTTAGTTTATTTAAAAAAAAAAACTTTTGAGAATCTTGGTTGCAACAGTTTAATTTTTCTGTATATGTTGGGTGTTATTATGAGCTACATTGGGCTATTATAGTGAACAGTTAACTAATATGAAGATTGCACTTTACACTGAGAGTATTGATGATGTGTCTACTAGGATGCACAAGTACAGGGGATTTTACTTTTGTATTTACTGAATTGTGATTTTGACTCAATAGATTCATTCATGCTTGTCCACTGTGCCTTCAATAATTCATCATGTCTTAATATCACACTGTAGTGGCACATAAGTTGATTGTTAGGTGGAGTAGTGTGGTTAATTGTTGTTGAGCGGATATGAATATGTTGATGTTTGTGGGTATCATTTTTGAAAACCCTCATGAGACTGTACTTGTCCACTTGGGGTAACCTTATGGTTTAAAGGCTTGTTGCATATGCTAAATGCAATCGTGATCCTTACGAAAGTGGCTTAGAGTTATTTTACTTTTCTTATTTCTTTTGTTTTGCTTGAGGACTAGCAAAATGTAAGTTGGGAGATGTGATATAGGCCGAAAGATACCACATTGAGGCCACTTAAGTTATATTTTTAGTGTTTCAATTTTGTTTATTTGGTAGAGATGATGTGTTTTATGCACTTATACAGATTTGGTAGGAAATACGTAAATTCAATCAAAAAGGGGCGCGAAAGCAGATCCTTCGTGCGAGAATTGAAAAATCCGAGCTAGCCAAACCATCGCACATGCGGCCGAGCTTCACTGCACGTGCGGCCCACCACCGCTCGAGCGGCCTACCTAGGGACGCGTGTACAAAATTTTGGGTGTGTTTTAAGTCAAAAATTATTTTGAAGAAAAGGGAGACTAGGGTTTTAAAGAGGTGATTTCTTCTCAAGCTTAAAGGACAGCTTCTATGGGGGCTTCTTCTTCATCCTCTTCCTCTTCCCACTCCTCCATGAGTGGCTAGTCTTCTTTTCTAGGGTTTTGATGAAACCCTAGCCATGTAATAGGATTTTTCATAAGCTTTGATTATGAATCCGTTTGAATCAATGTATGGATGATTTAGAAGTTTTTAATCATTGTTTTTTTCATCTCTTCAAGTATTTTACTCTTTGTGATTGTTTAATGCTTTCCATACATTAGTTTTCTTTGTGTTTGTATTCAAGGTGCGAGACGAGTCATGCTACGAGAAACGGGTCGTATTGCTACCATAGTTTAGAGCAAACGCCTTGTACTACTCGGGATGATTCGTGCCTGTACATTGAATGCGACAATCTTCTTGATCAAGATTTCAAACTTGTAGTTGTGAAATATTGGGTATTTCAAATTGGATTGCAATTGATAGCCGATGTTAATTCTCATTTATGTGGTTAGTGGTGAATTCTTTGCCCTAGGATTTTTTTTCCAAAAATTAATATCTCAAACCCTAATTTTAATTGTCAATTTAATTTCTCAATTTCATTTAATTCCTGTTTAGTCATAAAATCTTTTTAATCAAAATTAATTTTGGAATTTAGCGATTGAATTAGTCTAATTTCACATTTGTCCATGTGGATCGATACCTGGACTTGCCATTAAAGAATTTGGTATAATTTAGTTTTTATTTTTGGTGTATGTGATGACCTATCAAATTTTGAACCAAGTTAGGTCCAATAAGAATTTATTTGATATGAGCACAAACAAAGCATTGGTCTTGTATTTGATTGTTTGCTCATTTAGTGCATCTTTTGACTTTTCACGAAAATATGTGCAGAAAAGTAGAAAGGTGATACGATCCAAATAAATGTAATTATCAAATAAGTGCTCCTATTGAGATCATCTCCAAACAACTCGTAATGGAAAAAGAGTTTATCAAATTGTTATGAATGCATTCAAGTTAAGTTTGATTTGATTTTTTATATTTGATCAGCAAAGGAAAAAAGAATATCATCGATAGATTAGATTCAAATAATACCACTAATGTAAGATTTATGTTTCTATTTTCTGTATATTTTGCAAGATGATTTGAAAGTACATCATCATCTTGCTCTTTAGTAGATTTGTTTGATAATCACTTATATAGTGTTTGGCTTATTAAAATGAAATAGAATAGTCACTCGTTAGGCTTTCTATAGAATGACTATTCTCTTATAATGGTGAATGGTAATTTGATTTGTAATGCATTTTTCATAAATGAAATACAATAAATAATCAGATAACATAGTACAATGTATACATAGAGAAAATAAGCACTCCAACTGGAATGTGACCCCATGTGCTATGCGCGTGCGGTCCAACTAGTACTTAAAAAATTATTTTGAAAGGGAAAGGAAAAAGGTGTATGAAACTAGATGAAATGTAAGTATATTTTATTTACATTTCACCTATCTTTTTGTTTTCTTTTTCCCTTTCCTTTTCCAAATCTCTTTCCAAATCTCCCAGCCAAACACAATCTAAGTAAATTGTAATCTTTTAAATCCCAACTTACCAGAGATAAGGAAATTGCATTATAAACATGATGTATTTTCAACAATTATTAATTGCCTTTTTAAGCATTAGATGTTCCAGATTTGAAATCTCTTGCAGGTCCTTAACATACCAAGTACCGAACACTGGAAAAGTATCCATGGAATAGGATTTCATTTCTAGATTTGGTTCCATGCAAACCAAACGGGGCTTTGAGGAGTGACTAAAGGAAACTTAAGTTTCAAGCACCACTCTATTGATTCTATTCCACTTCAAATAGTTCACTGAAATTAAAATCATCTAGAAGTTGGAGCTTAGACATGTCCCTTATGAGATGTACAAGCTTGCAGTTTTTGCATCAATTTGATGAACAAAGATGTTATTTAATTTTGATAGATAAGTTAAGGAGACATGCACTTGAGTCTATCGGGGGAATGCAGCTTAAATCGCTCCCTTATGGCAATGGAGTTTTTTTTTTTCTTCCTAACTTGTAAAAAATTCTAAAGTTATATTCAGAAAAAATACTCAATTTTTAGCCCAAGAATTAGAAACATAGAAAAAGTGAACAATATGGAGTACTTTAGAGTGAAGTTTCTTCAAAGTAAAAGGCTTTGGAAAAAGCATCCATGTAACTGCAATAATTGTCGAAAACAATAATATGATATGCAAAAAATCTATTATGAATCAACCAAAAATGTTTGGAAGTTAAATAATTTGAGCTCACACAAAATACAAGAAGAATGAGATGACTGAGACAAAGACAATGGTCATTTCTAAGGGTATGTTTGGTTTTACAAATTTGGGTTTTCATGAGCGTTTGGTTTCTTCTTTGGCTCACAGCTCTCGCAAAAATTATTTAACAAGTGTAACTTGTTTTGAATTTGTAGGCTCTTTGTTCAATTATTTAAATTGTTCATTTAATATTTCTCTCTATTTGTAGTTGTAGATTTCACATATTTATTTTTAAAAAATAAACAATATATGAGTTTGGAAATAGACTCATTTTTTTGAAAACAAATATAATGCAATCATATCAATATAAATTTTTTTATTATAATAAATGATTTAGATCATTGAAATAAGACTCGTGGAGGGCTTTACTGCCCTGACTGCATCGGTATGTGCTCTTTAACTTAATCATGGTTAACAAACCTGAATTTGGTTAAGCAAAACTTGGCAAACTTGAATCCAAGTGGATACATGATAAATTTATAAACCAACAAATTAATAGTCTCTATAATTTAAAGTTTGCCTATTGTTTGCCGGTGGAAATACCAGAACATTCCAAGAAATTCACAAGTTCAGTAGAGCTGAAATATATATATACATATTTACAATTAAATAAGTATACCATGTACATGTTTAGGAATGTTGCCGCAAGGTGTTTGAAGGCTTGAAGTGAGATAGATTCTTTGTTGGGTGCTTGTCCACATCTTCAAAATTAGCTGATGAATTGAGTTTTGTATTATTCCCTTTCCTCTATGCCCTTGCCCCTGCCCCTGCCCCTGTCCCTCCCCTTCCCCTTTCCCATTTTGGTATGAATTGAGGTTGCAGAATTTGACTTCAATTACCTACTCTCAAGTGCATATCAGAAAAAGGCATAATTTTGAAGGTATGAGTTTTTTTCCACAAATTCATAAAACAAAGCTAGAGGGAACACAAGTTACTTGTTATTCCTATATTATATATGTGATCATTAAAAGGTCTTTCTTTCACATATTTATGTCGTCTTTGGTGTATTTCATGGGTTTACATGTAATGCTTACATCTCATTAGTATATTCGGTGCTCACTGTTGAATTTTCAAGCCATATTAATCCATCCTCTTTGTTTTCATTACTCTCTTGGACAACTTGCTAGATTATAGTTACTCTTAAGTGTCACTTTAACCTACCGCAAAATTTTTTCTTCCAGTTCATTTGAGCTTGCCAAACTTATGAACATATTATTTCTTGGTTACCCTACTTTTTGGATGCATAAACAGCCTAAGCCAAGTTGAGAATTGGATTGTCAAGGTTGACTGGGAGTGAGTTTCTTAGCTCTCCTTCAATAGGAGTACTTTGCTTAAGTCATGCTTCATTTTATGTGGTATCCCTATTTAGTTTGGAATTATCACGAGGTCTAGATCCATCTAATTCTATGTGCATTTTACATATCATGTCTAGTAGAGGAAAACATGGTTTTATCCTTTGTTATTTGGTAGTTATCATGTGGATTGTGGAAAGCATTGCACATGGTAGAACTTTTTTTTTTTGTTTTTTTAAACTATTGTCACATGCAAAAAGTTTTGTTTAAGCGATGATGGAGTAAAACTATGCTGAAACTTTGTTTTGCTTTTTCAAATGTTTACCTAATACTGTTAAATGATTAGGATCTTTTATCAAGTTTATTTTCTTTTTAAATGGCATTATTCTACATGGCTTAACTGAAAGAAGCTTCTGATTCACATATATATTGGGGTTTCTATATTTAAAGTGGTCACAACATGAGACAAAAATATTAGTTTTGTCTGCTCAAATGAAATGATGGAAAATGCTCATTATCAAGACCATTAATGCCTCATTCTAATATCTGCTAAAATTATATTTTTTTTCTTACTTCAAACAATTTCCTTCGTTGAACTTTTTGGTATTATGTCATTAGTGCCAACTAATTTATGAAATTGTGGAATGTGAATGAAACAATGAAATTCCAATATTTGAAGACAAACTTTTGTTTTGTTCTATTTATATAACCTCATTATATTGACATGTATATGATCATCTGTTAATATAAACTTTAGTTCCGTTGCAATAGATTACAAATGTTAAATTACTGACTTGGGTATTTGAAAAGTTGTGGAAATTATAAAACCCAGTCCAGTTTCCTTGGCCCGACCCAAGATCAATGGTACTCTTCTTCTCCAAAAAGCTAAAGATCTTGTGTTTTTTTGTTTTATTTTAAAAACTTTGTGCACCTGCTAAAATCTTCTTTGGGTTGTTATTGTTATTCTATGAATTCTATGACACCCAAATACATGGTGTGAATGTCATTAGTGAATTTTATGTTGGTCTTGAAAATAATGTTACTCTAAGAGATCTTGTTTTACGAACCTGCTCACAATTTTCATGTAATGTAATAAAAATTGAGAAACCATAGACAATTTTTTTTTTTTGGTTCTACATGCAATAATTGTTGGAACTATCTTCTGTGTAAAATAAATAACTTGAAACTAAATCAAACAAATAAGAATAAATTACTTACAAAATTTATTTTATTGAACCGAATAAAAATTTAAAAAGATCAAGTTGAGTGTGTGACACTCTGTTCTTAAGACAGATTCGCCCTACTACGGTACTTACGAATAAAAGGCGTTTATCTCCCAGGATACAATGATTTTCACAAATTGTAGTACCACTCCAAACAATTTGTACGGCGAACCAATCCTATGTTCTATACTCTCAGAAATTTTCCTAAAATAATATGTAGAATATATATGCAAAAGAGCATAAAGGAAGGAAAGAAAATAGATTTTCGGAATGTAGAAATTTGCTGGAATGCCTTGGTGTTTATAGGACTGAACATGTTTGAACTCAAACTTGAAAAGGTCTGATTTTTGAATTGAACAGATGCAAACAGTATTGAATAGATAACTGCTGGGCAGTTTAAATCTGTCCAGAAACTGCTAGAAGTTTTCAACCTATTTATAACTGCTGGCAGTTTAAATTTGTTAAAGCAGTTTTAATCTGTTGGGAATTCAGATTGAAGGAGGTAAAATTTGAACAGAAAATTAAATTCAATTTTGGCACAAAATTTGAATTAAATTTCATTAAGAATTTCTAGAAAAAAATTCAAATAAATTTTGTCCAAAAAATTAATATTAGAACTAACCCAACCTACAACCCACAACCTACACTCGGCCGGACAGCGGCGGCGGCAGCATGTGTGTGGTAGTTTGAGCCAAGGTTCACTTTGTCCATAACTCCTCATTTCTACAAACTTGGGGTGCCCCTTGAGGCCCAACCCAAGTGTTGTCACCTAGAATTTATATACACATATAAGTTCTCTTAAGTTTCCAATGTAGGATAACCATTTCAAGGAAACCCACATTTTACTTCTTGAATTGTCCATTCTACGAACCCGAAAACAACGTCAACTTCCCATTCACTCATAAATGGTTTTGACGAATCGTCTTCATCGTGTGACTTGCCATGCAACAAGGAACACGTCACCTCTTTGGACCCACCCCAAAAGACGTGTGGGACCCACTCAAATTCGGGGTCAAAGTTGGCCCAAAATAAGCCTATAAAACCATTAGTTCCAATAATGCCCCACATGAATGGAATTTGATGGAAAGAAAATGTAACAACATGATCTAAATACAAAGATTACAGAAATCGGAAATATTCTGCAAAGGATAGGTAGCTATTGGCTTTGAACCTTCCCTTGTGAGACACTATCGGATTTACTAGCTAACCAGTAAACATGATGTCTTGAACTGTTGAACCGTTTGTGTAAACCAAGACAATAAAACTCACATAGTATATCACCAGACACAGTTTAGTTCTCACTATTGTGTTCATTTTGGCCCTGAACAACCTGGTGTTTCATGAGTGCTCTAAAGAATTGTAGCCCTTCAAAAATCTCATAGAACCGGCCTAGTTCACACTCACATAGGTGATTCTTATGAAGAGTATCCTGCCATACCCCACTAGGTATTTCTAGATATAAGAATCATTAAAAGTATTACTTAACCTAAAATACTGTAGACATCACTACTTCATCATAGAAATGGGTAGGAGTTTGACTCCCCAGTGATCCTTATAAGTCATACATAACTTGGTTGTCCCTTTGAACCTAGATCTTGGAATCTCCAGTCAACTAGGTTGGGTTTTCGTTGTGGTAACTATTATTTAATAGGCTTAAGTCCTATTTCTCTCGATGAATTCTTAACTAACTCTCTTGATAACCCTTTGGTTAGTGGATCCGCTATGTTGTCTTTAGACTTCACATATTCAATGGAAATAATTCCATTGGAGAGTAATTGTCTCACGGTGTTATGTCGACGACGAATGTGTCGTGACTTACCATTATACATATGACTCTGTGCTCTATCTATTGCTGATTGACTATCGTAATGTATGCATATAGCAGGCACCGGTTTTGGCTACATTGGAATATCTTCAAGGAAGTGGGGAAGCCATTTTGCTTCTTCCCCAGCTTTATCTAAAGCTATAAACTTTGATTCCATAGTAGACCTAACAATGCAAGTCTATTTGGAAGATTTCCAAGATACAACTGCCCCACCAAATGTAAAGACATATCTATTGATAGATTTTGAGTCTCTAGTATCCAATATCCAGTTTGCATCACAGTATCCTTCAAGTACAGGATATCTAGTCTAATTTAGCCAAATGTTACGAGTAAATCGGAGGTATCTAAGAACCCTTATAATTGATTTCCAGTGTTCTACTTTTGGGTTACTCGTGTATCTACTTAATTTACTTACTACATAAGCTATATTCGGGCGAGTGCAGTTCATGAAGTACATTAAGCTTCCAATAATTTGAGCATAGTCTAATTGAGAAATATTTTCTTGTACATTCTTAGAAAGAAACAAATTAACATCCACAGGTGTTTTAGTAAGATGATCATCATCTTTGCTAAATTTGTCAAGTATTTTCTCAATGTAATGTAATTGTGACAAAGCATAACCTTCTGATGTTTTGATAATTTTCATACCAAGTATTACATCAACAATCCACATGTCCTTCATGTCAAAATGTTTATTCAACATTTTCTTGATAGTTTTAATCATTTCATTATTACTACCTATGATGAGCATATCATTTACATAAAGACATATAATTATATAACCTTTGCTTGTGTTTTTAATATAAACACATTTGTCACATTCATTAATTTTTAATCCATTTGAAATCATTGCTTTGTCAATTTTCTTATGCCATTGTTTTGGCGCTTGTTTTAAACCATATAATGATTTAACTAATTTACACACTTTCTTTTCTTTTCCTGAAACAGAAAATCCTTCTGGTTGTTCAAAGTAAATTTCTTCATCTAAGTCACCATTTAAGAAAGCGGTTTTCGCATCCATTTGATGAATTTCTAGATTATACAACGATGCAATAGCAATTAGCATTCTAATGAATGTTATTCTAGTAACCGGTGAGTATGTGTTAAAGGAATCAAGACCTTCTTTTTGTCTAAAACCTTTGACCAGAGGTCTTGCCTTGTATTTGTCAATTGATCCATCTGTTTTCATTTTTCTCTTGAAAATCCACTTGTACCCAAGAGGTTTACAACCTGGTGGCAAATCTACCAATTCCCAAGTGTGATTTTGCAGGATGGATTCAACTTTGCTGTTTACATCTCTTTTTTTTTGTTTTGTTTTGTTTTTTTTTTTTTCATAAAAGAACCTCAAGACTGGACATAGCTTCTTTAAAAGTTAAAGGCTCATTTTTTAACAAAAATGTTAGAAAATCTGGACCAAAAGATTTTGAGGTTTTAGCATATTTACTACACCTAGGTTCCTTTTTCTCATTTTGATTTATCTCTTGTTCTTGTTCTTGATCATGACTAGTAATAGCATCATAAGATCTTTTATTAGTACTAGTCTTTTGTCCAGTCTTGTTTGGAAATATATGTTCCAAGAATGATGCATTCCGAGATTCAACAATAGTACTTACATGCATTTCGGAAAGTTCTGACTTATGAATCAAAAACCGATATGTACTACTGTTCTTGGCATAACCAATGAATATGTAGTCAACTATTTTAGGACTTATCTTAGTCTTTTTAGGACTAGGAATAGCCACTTTAGCCAAACACCCCTGCACTTTTAAGTATTTGTAGGATGGTACTCTCCCATGCCACAATTCATAAGGTGTTTGATTCACTTTCTTTCGGGGTACTTTATTTAGAATATAATTAGCAGAAAGTATTGCTTCCCCTCACAAGTTCTGAGGTAATCCAGAACTTATTAACATGGCATTTATCATTTCTTTTAAAGTCCTATTTTTTTTTTTTCAGCAATTCCATTTTGTTGAGGTGAGTAAGGAGCGGTGGTTTGAAGAATTATTCCATATTCTTTACAAAACTCATCAAAAGGTGATTCATATTCACCATCTCTATCACTTCTTAGTTTTTTAATTTTCTTACCAAGTTGATTTTCAACTTCATTCTTAAATTGAATAAAAGTTTCCAAAGTTTTATCCTTGGTTCGAATTAAATAAACATAACTATATCTAGTATAGTCATCTATGAAAGTGATAAAATATTTTTTCCCACCTCTAGTTTGAATTGATTTAAAATCACAAATGTCACTATGAATTAATTCAAGTGATTTTGAACTCCTTTCAATTGAATGAAAAGGAGTTTTGGTTATTTTTGCCTCAACACAAATTTCACATTTATAATTTGGATCAATTTCAAATTTAGGTAAACATTCCATATTAATTAATCTACACAAAGATCCATAATTAGCATATCCTTGTCTACCATGCCACAAATTTCAAGACTCAAGCAAGTAAGAAGAAGATGTATTTTTATTACTAATAAAGGGCGCACCAGTCATTACATTTAGTTTGAAAAGGCCATCAGGCATGTAAATTTTTCCTACATACATCTCATTCTTAGTGAGTACAAATTTATCACTCTCAAACATTAGCCTAAACCAGTTTTTACTCAACAGAGATCCAGAGACTAGATTCTTGCGAATGTCTAGTACATGCAGTACATTGTTGAGAGTGAGTTCTTTTCCAGATGTCATCTTTAGAATAATTTTTCCTTGTCCTTCAACTTTAGAAGTCAAAGAGTTGCCTACAAAAAGTTGTTCATGGTTGTCCACTAAAGAATAAGATGTGAACATCTTTTTGTTGGCACAGATGTGGCGAGTATCACCAGTGTCCACCCACAATTCTTTAGGATTTTCGACAAGATTTGCCTCGGAAACAATTGCAGAAAGATTTATGTCATCTACACCATTGGAAATTTTGTCCAGTTCGGTCATGTTGGCTTGAGCAGGCTTCTTGCATGATCTTCCTTTGCCTTTGCGCTTGCTACGACAATCTTTGGCCCGATGTTCCTCTTTATCACAGATGTAACATTTACCATTGAACTTGTACTTTTTAGTTTCCCCTCCTTTAGAGCATTGTGTGGAACTTTCTCTAGAAGACTTTCTTTTCTTTGCTTTTGGAGCATATTCCACCACATTTGCCTTAGACTCCATTGGATACTTATCAGCCTGCTTTTCAGAATTGCGGTTGTCCTTCTCAATCCTTAAACGCACAATCAATTCTTCTAAAGTCATTTCTTTGCGATTGCGTTTGAGGTAGTTCTTAAATTCTTTCCAACATTGTGTTAATTTTTAAATTAAAACAGCAACCTGGAAGGATTCACTGAGAGACATGCCATCTGCATGAATGTCATACAGAATGAGTTGGCGATCTTGAACTTGGCTGATCACAGCCTCAGAATCAACCATCACAAAATCCAAGAATTTGCCAACCACAAATTTCTTTGAGCCAGCATCTTCTGTTTTGTACTTTTTCTCCAAAGACTCCCAAAGTTCCTTTACCGTCTTGATAGGATCGTAGACGTTGCATAATATGTTGTCAAGTCCGTTCAAGATGTAGTTCCGGCAAAGGAAATCAGCATGTTTCCAGGCATCGACCGCAGCAACCACTTGCCGGTTAGTTTTATCCTCGTCTAGAGTAGGAGCATTTTTACGGAGAAAATGCGCCAGGTTGAGAGTAGTAAGATAAAACAATATTTTTTGCTGCCATCTTTTAAAATTAGTTCATGAGAACTTCTCTGGCTTCTCACCGTGGTTGACTGGCATAGTCACAACAGGAGAGAGGGTTGACACAATTGCAGCCACCAAACTAGTACTAGTTTGAGTATTAGTTTGATCAGTTTTAGTAGCCATGAATTCTAAATTATAAAATAAAATTACAATTAAAATTTTATACTACATAAAAAATTTAAACCAAAACCACCGAATTAAATTCTGAAAAAATAAAAGAAACAAAATTATAACTTCTATTTCCAATTAATTTGAAAATAAAATAAAATTTTATTTACCAAATTAATTCCACACGGAAAATTAAATTTCTGTAACACTTCAAAAATTAAAATATTGAAATAGAATTTTAATTAATGAAAACTCAAAAATTATTTCTGAAACTCAAACTTAATTTCTAACCAACTTCACAAATAAATATTCTGAATTGTTAATGACTACCAGTATATTACTACTAGTAGTCGAAGAAAATAAACAGTATATTACTACTATTTGCTTTTCCAATCATAATATTATTTGTAAAACCACAGAAAATAATTTTTGTAAAGAGAAGAAAAGAAGAAAGGAAACAAATGAAAAATTCTATTTAAACAGAATAATTCGATTCTGTCTTAAGATTGTTGGAATAATCTTCTGTGTAAAATAAATAACTTGAAACTAGATCAAACAAATAAAAATAAATTACTTACATAATTTATTTTACCGAACCGAATAAAAATTTAAAAAGATCAAGTCGAATGTGTGACACTCTGTCCTTAAGACAGATTCGCCTGCTATGATACTTACGGATAAAAGGCGTCTACCTCCTAGGACACAATGATCTTCATAAATTATAGTAGCACTCCAAACAATTTGTACGGCGAACCAAACCTGTGTTCTATACTCTCAGAAATTTTTTAAAAATAATATGTAGAATATATATGCAAAAGAGCACAAAGGAAAGAAAGAAAACAGATTTTTGGAATATAGAAATCTGCTTGAGTGCCTTGGTATTTATAGGACTGGACAAGTTTGAATTCAAACTTGAACAAGTCTGATTTTTTAATTGAACAGATACAAACATTGTTGAACAGATAACTGCTAGGCAGTTTGAATCTGTCCAAAAAATGCTAGTAGTTTTCAACCTGTTTATAATTGCTGGTAGTTTAAATCTGTTAAAACAATTTTAATCTATTAGGAATTCGGATTGAAGGAGGTAAAATTTGGACGAAAAATTAAATTCAATTTTGGCACAAAATTTGAATTTAATTTCATTAAGAATTTCTGGAAAAAATTCAAATAAATTTTGTCCAAAAAATTAATATTAGAATCAACCCACACCTGTGCTCGGTTTGGCTCGACCAGTCGACAATAGCGCGCGTGTGTGGTGGTTTGAGTCAAAGTTCACTTTGCCCATAACTCCTCCCTTCTACAAACTTGGGGTGCTTCTTGGGGCCCAACACAAGTATTGCAACCTAGAACTTATATACACACATAAGTTCTCTTAAATTTCCAATGTGGGATAACTATTTTAAGGAGACCCACATTTTACTTCGTGAATTGTCTATTCCATGAACCCGAAAATGATGTCAACTTCCCATACACTCATAAATGGTTTTGATGAACTGTCTTCATCGTGTGACTTGCCATGTGACAAGGAACACGTCACCTCTTTAGACCCACCCCAAAAGGCGTGTGGGACCAACTCAAATTCAGGCTCAAAGTTGGCCTAAAATAAGCCTATAAAACCATTATTTCCAACAATATTTGGTTTCTACATTGATATCTTCTCATCTTTTTTTAGCGATTGAATCTTTTCATTCTTTATTTTCCTTTGGTTTTTTCTCTAAGAAATCCCAATTTGTTTAATCTTTCTTAGTATGGATTGGTAAAAGCCAAAGTTTTATGAGTTCTACATGGTGCTTGCCATATGGCTAATTGTCTGTCTTAGACTCTTAGGCGTTTACCTCATAATTTCTGAATATCTGGTTTTTTATTTCATCTGTATCATTATCACTATGTTAGATTGTTTGGTTTAAGTTCACAAGGTAGTGTACTAAGTCTCCTAAGATTAGTCCAGCACTTGGGCAAGATGTTTGTGTTGTATCATTTGAAGGAAAATCATATATAATGCACCAACAACAATTTCTTTGGTGAAAATCATCTTGATTATGAATGGAGAAGGAAATTACTTAAAAAGCTGAAACTCTAAGCAAGACCATATGATAGGTTGACAATTAGGAAAATGAATTTTCAAGATTATATGCAAACAAAATGATTAAAAAATTGAGAATAGGATTACACGAAGAGAGAATGCAAGAAGCCATAGCTTTGATCTCATGGGATTAACAAAACAAAATATAAAGAATAACAACAAACAACTAAGTAAATAAACAGTGAGCCTGTTCCAATTTCGTTTCAACATTTTGTCAAACACATGGCGAGCAAGAGGGTGGAAAACAACAACAATAAAAAGCATAGACCAAACAACAGTAACAAATACACTACCAACAACAACAATAGCAACATCATCACACACAAACTAATTGATTAACAGAAAATTGGAATTCAAATCATTGGCCTAATTCCCAAATTAAGCCTTATTTTTGTTTGGAGGAGTTTGTTTTTGAGGTGTACTCATGTTGTTTATAAGCATAAATCGGGTTTGTTTTTTTTATATTAATCGGAACAATCCGATATATATAGTTTTTTATGTTTCAGTTTTGTTTTCACAAACCCTGTTGCTCTCCTACCATATTTTTTGGACAAAGTTTCTTGCTTTCTTGAGTAGCTTTTGTTCAATTAATTGTGGTAGGTTCCAAGTCAAATGCATACAACAAATATGTAATCTGTTTCGGTAAATTGAGGCTGTTAAACTCTTTATTTATTGAGACATATTGATAAACACCTGGTGCACATCTATTTAACATGTACCCAAGAATCAAAATAGTGTGGGTAAATATTGTGCAACACACATATAAATAGTAGGCATCAAATTACAGATGTGGTTACCAGGATTTGCAACGGCGTGAACGAAGCTTCAGATGCCCAACTTCGACAGTGTTATGGCAGCAACAACCCCGACAGTGTGAGAAATTCCATGTTTGCTGTAGAAACACATGGCATGAAAAACAAAATCCAGCCATCATCATGAGTGCAAGTTGGACCTCTGGGTCGGTGAGGCCTGCTTTTCGAAGGGGTAAATTTTGTTTTCTTCTTCATTATCGGCATGGATGATTTGAATCCCACGTAGGTAACCCAAAATCTATAAGAAAATTTTACAGGGAGAAGCTTTGGGGAATAGCCAAGCAGCAGAGCACCGGTTTGGGAAATTTCTAAATGGAAATTAATCAGTGTGTTTGGTTTGAGTTTTTTGAATTAAGTTTTGTGAAAATTGAGTTTTTTGGTTTTCGTATTCTTTTGTTTTTAGTGAATATTTTTTAAATTTTAAATATTTTTTTAATTTTTTTAGATGCACCTTAGTTAGATGTATCTAAAAAGTAAAAAATCTGTGAAAAAATATTTCAAAAAATTAATAAATATATAAAAATACAAAAAATATACTGAATTCTTGTATTTTTTTTTGTATTTTTGGTATTTAGTGAATTTTTAAAAGATTTTTTTTACAATTTTTTTTTTTAATTTTTAGGTGTATTTATGTTAGGTGTGTCTAAAAAGTAAAAAAATTACTTAAAATATTAAAAAAATTCAGTAAAAATAAAAAAACACGAAAAATAAGGATGTAAAATTGTTTGAAGAGTGTTTTCTGAAAAATGAAAACAAGCAATGGTCTTGTGTATGTGGATGATTTGAATAAAGCCCACGTACCCAATCCAAAATCTAGGAGGGAAGAGTTGGAGTCAAAAAAATCTGTAAGAAAAGCTTTGGAAAATCTGCAGCAGCAGGAAGGAGTTAGGAATTTGTAGAAGGAATGATGAAATTTGTTTTCTTCTACTATTGTGTGTGTGGCTAATTTGAAGCCCACGCAGCCAGGTCAAATCTGCAAAGGAAGAGTTCTTACAAACCAAACAAGCAGCAAAGTAACACCTAAGAAGCAGCAGCAACAGCGTTACACCATTCTTACATACTTTCTATATAGGTTATAGATTAGTGTGTGGTTTGATTTTTTTTTAAAAAAAAAAAAAAAAAAATTAGATGGTATTTTTGTGTGCATCTTTTGTGAGGTTTTTTTGAAGTAGTCTAGAAGGGGTGTAAAAATGATACATTTTTATAATTAAATAAATAAAATATAAAAATTTATAGATAACGAGGATAAAATGATATTGGCTAATACTTGAGAAAGTCTTAAATAACTCCTCCAAAAAAATAGAACATGCTTGCCGATATAATTAGAATTGTGTAAAATACCGTTTAATTTGCTAGGTGCATTTGTTAAGGGTGTATTAAATAATCTTGACCACCTCCATTATCATAGAAAATAGGAAAAGCTATAAATATATTTTTCTAGAGACTAAAATACCCTTTTTTCTCTATTTTAACATTATATACTTTTCATAATGGATTTTTTTATCATGAAACTAAATGCATTCATTTTAAATGAAATTTCATTTTTTTTAAAAAAATTTAGGGTAAATTACAAACACACCTCTTGAGGTTTACTTAAATTACAAATTACCCCTTGTGATTTTGAAAATTATATTATGCCTTCTAAGGTTTCTAATTTCGTAACAAATAGGTCATTTTATTAATAAATCATTAAGGTAATTAACAGTTTTTAGAAATGTTAAAATTTTATTTCAATTAATAATTTAGATAATTTTATTATTGTATAGGTGAACAGTTAGAAATTTCACTTTTTCAATTAATTTTGTTAAATAAAAAATTCTGACAGAAAAGTATTTGTAATTTTCCAAACCACAGGGGGCAATTTGTATTTTAAGCAAACCTCAAGGAGCGTATTTGTAATTTATCCAATTTTTTAAATGCCCTCCTTTTTCATTCATAATTAAAAATTATATGGTGTAAGGAAAATAAATTTTTAATCATAATTAAAAATTATATGCTGTAAGAAAAATAAAATTTTAATCATAATTAAATTATATGGTATAAGGAAAATGAATCTATAAATTAAAAAAAATAAGGAAAAATGAATCTTAAAAAAAATACAGGACATATAATTTTTTATATTTGTTATAAAAATATGGAAATTTAAAAATTAAAAAAATAAACCCACAAAATTTCATTTATAAATAAATGCACTCAGTTTTATGATAAAAAAATATTATAAAAAATACATAAAGTTGAAATAGAGAAAATTGGAAAAGATGATATTTTAGTCTCTAGCAAGACATGTTTACGGTGATTTTATTTACACACCACTAATACTCTCAATACACATCATTAATAGATTAAATTTATATTCCAATAATTTCCTCCAATAAAATGACCATTAAGGACAATATGGGGTGTATTCCACCTATTCAAACATTTTGCATTTAAAAACACAAAATACTCTTCGCACACTATCACTTCTATAGGGTTTAGGGTTTTAACATATAAACATTGTATTTTTTCACCATCTTCACTATTAACATACACTTATGATATCATTTATTATCAATTAGCTCACTTTATTCTCTTCTCCATTATATTTATTTTTTAAACTCAAAACAATATTGCCTTTGAAGATTTAGGGTTTAACAATATTGAAATCAATTAATTTTGAAAATTTGTACATTATGAATGATACCTAGATGGTTGGTTTCGATAAACATTGATTTGAACATTGAAAAAGTTAGTTTATGACTTAGTTTTTTTTTATTTATTTATCTCGTTCGTATGTTGGGAAAATGAGTTTGTTTGTCGTGTTCGGATAACCAGATTTGAACTTTTACACAATGTTTGATTATTTATACTTGAACAAAATAATTTTATTCAAATTATTAATATTGACTAAATATTAAATGTTCATACATAAAAAAATGAACATTTCAAGTTAGTTTAGTTAAAATAAATTAAATTTTTATTCATTGTTCAGATATGAATTTTTTAACACATTAAGTTTGTTCAACTCTGTATTTATGAACATGATTAATTTAATGAATTTGAAATGACGATGAGAGATGAGAGTTCAAGACTGATAATGAAAATCAACACCGATGAAGACAGAAGCAGAATGAAACACTCTGTCGGTGATATGAAATGACGAAACGACAAGATGAGACACAACGAGAGTTTAACACCAACTATGGAGATTAACACCGGTGAAGATGGAGGCTGAGTGAAACCTCTGCCAATGATAGAGCTCAAGACCGACAAATATGGTCTCTATTAGTTTATTATAAGGATTGTGGGGGGTTTTTTTTGTTGTGTATAGTGGTAAAAATGAAAAGTTTTTGGTGTGTATAATCGTGTGTATTCAAATAGTCAGTGGAGTGTTAATATAAGATTAGTAATGGAAAGTTAAGGTGTGAACTAATATATTTTTAAACCCTAAAAATTATTTTGTATATGCATTAAGTAATGCTATGTACTGAGAGTATTAGTGATATGTAAATAAAATCACTCACATATTTATAATTTGGGTTGGGCTTCCCTCCAGTTCGATGGATACTGTTTTGATAAGACCACGAGTCTCGTTTCGATAATTCGAACCATTCAATGTGTAAAACTCGTTAAGTATTATATGCTTATAAAATATCACGTTGATTAGATATTGATAGTTGTCTCATCGAATCAGATTTTTGTCAACCGTTTATTTTTTCACTGTTTATTTTTTTTTATACAAAACTAATTTGATCACGTAATTATTGATATCCGATAACGTTATTTTTTACAAGCATATAGTATTCGACGAATTCTATACATTGAATGATTCAGATTATCGAAATGGGACTCGTGATGGGCCCTCACGCCCAATAAAGACCTTCGATTCGATCACAAACTAGAGGGAAGCCAGTCTCTTATAATTTTTTCTATTTTTTTTTATGATAGTAGAGGTAGTTAATGTGATTTAATGCATCCTTGACAAGTGACCACTTGTTAACAAAATTCATATTCTTAAACTTCTAATGAAATATCAAAGTAAAAATGATTATAAAAAAATATTTAAAATATGAAATTTATTACAAATTAATATACATATAAAAAATATTATGTAAAATTAGTTTATATTATATATATAAAAAATATTATTTAAATTAATATTATATACTATACAAATATTTAATAATTGGTTAAAAATATTTTTTAATCTGTCATTCGATCCCAAACGGTTTAAGGCCCTGTTTGGTAGGGCTTATTTCCAGCTTATTTCAGTTTTTAGCTTAATTTAAGTTATTTTGATGTATTTGGTTCAGCTTAATAATACAGCTTATAACTTTTTATAAGTCAAAAATCAACTTATTCTTTGAGTGGGGGAGGATAAGCTTAATTTACAAGTCAAAAATCAGCTTATGTTCGCAGTTATAAACTATAAGCTGTTAGACTATAAATTATAATCACTTTCCTACAGCTTTACCAAACGGGACCTAAATCGTACTGAGTACATTCCTAGATATAATATTATTAAAATTAAAGGTTAATCACTTGTAATAGTGGTGTGAACCCTTCGATTAGTCTGGACTTTATTACAAGACCACATGGCATGATGCTCTAGCATTAGGAGAATCAATGTGTCCTTACTGAATTAGATTTTTTTTTTTTTTTACCCGTACATTCTGTCTGCAAAGTCGTCCAGGTCTGCTGCTGAGAGTTGGTTGTAAAAGTCATCCCCATCTCCCATGGGCAGTTCATTGTACCATTCTTGATTCTGTCCTTCAATTTCTAGTGACTCATAAGAAACGCCATGCTGATAGTTAGGGTATCGACTTTCTTCGACAAATGTCTCTTTGCTGAATGGATAACCCGGAATGGCTAAATTACAATGTATCTTCTGATATCTATCTTCACAAACTAAATGTTCGGAATTTCCATTATATGCTAATAGGGAGTTGCTAGCAAATTTTCTCCATTTGTTGAGCTGGTCCTTGAGTGGAAATCTTCTACATAGCTAGGGTCTCCTATTGAGAAGTGTTGGGTATCTTTAAGTTCCTCTGAGGTACATCTTATGCTTAGCTGGGTTGCACCATATTCCCTTCCATTCTGGTAGTTTGCTATCTATCAATGCTTCTATATATGGATGATATTCTTCCATTATACATAGTACTGCATGAGCAAGCTTATGTCCAAAGTTATCTGTCTAATTTGGTTCTGTGAAAATTAGTCTGGAGACAAAGCCGTAATCTAACAATTTTGGGGCTGTCAGATAACGAATCTCGCCTCTGATTTCTATCTCCAATGGCTCGAATGTAGCTAAATTTATCTGGCAAAGGCAAACATTGAAGTCTAGGTTACACTGACATCTTCCAAAATGCTCGGATCTCCTGTTGCATTTTTCTTCATCTAAACAGGGCTGTTCTTCATCTTCATAGGTATAGGTCCACTGATAAGCTAAGCCGGGGCAGTCAACTCTTGCTATGGAAAGGTCTTGAAGAAATTGCTGAATAATGACTAGCTCGCTATTTCTGCTATCTTCGGCTAAGGTGTAAATATAGGATTTTAGGTCTTCTATTACTTGGCTTTTTTCACAAAGAGATCGAATGATAGAATGCCTGAAGAAATACATTCTAGCACTCAATTGGTCAAATTCCTCACTGGTGAGTTGTTTGATTTATGGGCTAGGTAAGGAGGTAGGTGTTCTTTCTGGAGCTAATTTTTTAAGCTGATTGGTTAGGGTTTGAATGGTTGCTCTCAATTGTTTTTCTTCGTCTCGGAGCTGGTCTAGCTCTTCACTGACTTTTTTGCCTTTATCCATAATTTTCTTGAAATTTCTGGAAAGGCCTTCACAATGTCTGCACATCTGGAGAGGATTCTGAAAATCTACCTGAACTACTGCTTCCAATTATCTGGCTAACTGGAACTCCACTAGTAGCAAGGATAATTGACCTCATCTTGCTCAATGTGTCTAGGTAATCTTTAGCTATTTGGCTAATAAAGTAACTGGTTCCTATTTGTCTTCGGGCATAGGTACTGGCTGACTCAAAGTCATAAAATCCTTTAAACTGGGGTAATGTAAAATTTTTGACTAAGGGTTCTACTTCTACCCAATCATGGTAAATACCAGGCTTGGTTCCCTTAACTACTACATAAAAAGAAAAACTTTTTGATAAAGGTTTATTTTAGATTTTTGAAAAATATATACTGAGAGAGTTTAGAGCTGAAAGGCGTTTAGCTGGGTGGTTCTGACTGGTCCAAAGGTTATCTAAAAGACACTGCTGAACTGGGTCTAACTCGATCCCTGTTAAAGGTTTGAATTTGGTTCTGCCTTCATGAATGGGAAGAGAAAATTTCCCAAAGTTCATGGTCTTGCTGTTCTCCATTATCTGCACAAAAATTAAACTGGTTATCTTCTTTTTCTAAATAAATTTTCCTACTTAACCAATCTGTTAACCTATTATCACTACCTTTGATATGTTCAAATTCTACTTTATATCCTTGTCCTACTAGACAATCTAAAAATTTTTCCCATCTTCTAGTGCTTAATTTACGCTCATTGAGTTTGTTATGGAATCTAACTATAGCTTCACAATCTGTTCTAATTGTAAAAGGTTTGTGCAAAAATAATCTAAATTTATTTATTGCATAAACTACTCCTGATATTTCAAAATCTAAGTTGGTCATGGTTGTATCTTTTTCTTTAAATTTTCCAGAACTGTATCTACAAATGCGTTCTTTATTTTTACTATCATACTTACTAGGTTTGGCTAATAATATTGTTCCCCATCTTAATTGACTTGCATCTGTTTCTACTACTATATATTCTGATTCTAAGGGGAGTTGTAGGTCTGGTAGCTTTTTACAAATATCTTTAATTTTTCTAACTAAAGCTATATCTTGTTGATTAAAATATTTCTATCATGTGGGTGTGGTTTTGCTATAAAGTAGTCCTATTATTTTACTAAGGTTAGGAATATACATTCGTGCATAATTTAAAATTCCTAAAAAAGATTGAACTTGTTTTGTATCTTCTAATTTATCTGGATAATGTAAAATTTTCTTGACTATATGAGGTTGTAATATAATTTTCCCATCTCCTAACTCCATTCCTAAAAATTCTATATGGGGTTTATTTAATACCATCTTCTTCTTGCTAATTATTATTCCATTATTTATGAATTCTTCTAAGGCTATATACAAATGATCTATATGACTATTTTTATCTGGACTAAATACTAATATGTCGTCTATGTATACCAGCATAAAACTGTATTTATTAAATATACTATCCATCTTACGCTGAAATATGGAAGGTGCATTTTTTAATCCAAAAGGCATGACTAGCCATTCATAATGTCCTTGTGGACAACAAAAAGCTGTCCATGGTATGCTTTCTTTTTCCATTTTTATCTGCCAAAATCCTGACTTGCAATCAAATTTACTAAATATTTTTGCTGTCTGTATTCTATTTATGAGTTAATCTTTATCTGGTATATTATATTTATCTTCTTTTGTATTATCATTTAACCTTTTATAATTTATAACCATTCTAGCTTTTCCTTTTTTATCTCTGCATGATTCCTAACCATAAATGCTGCGCTTTTATGTGGACTATTACTAGGTCTAATTACTCCCAAGTCTAATAGCTCCTTAATCTGGGTTCTAAATTCTTCTATATCTGCTGGCGTATGATCTATTTGTGCTGAGGTAATCCTATAATCTCTATTTTTTATATCTAAACTGGCTAAAATTTTATTTCTCTCCTAATATTTCATGGGTTGTTTTCCTAAAATTTCTGTTGTTTCAGCTAATCTTATTATCTCATCTAATTCATTTTCTGTTCTTCTATATATTGGTTTTTTTTTTCTTTATTTTTCCTATTTTTGCAAAAATTAATTCTAAGTTAACTATTTCTTGAAAATCTTCTAAGTTCCAATAGTCTCCCTTATCTTCAAAATGAACTTCTTCAAAATCTTCTAACTTATAATTTTCCATATCTAATTTTTCTAAAGAAGTGTTTGCTACTTTATTAGGTATGTATGTTTGGGCTAGCTCTGGAAAAATATTTCTACTTGGAAATAAAAAACTAGCGGGAACTGAATCTACTCCTATGGTACCACCACGCTTTGCACGCAACTCTGATGAATGGGCTATGGTGCTAAGGGCATAAGCTGTTGGTGTATTGACGGTTCGTTTGAAGAAGCTGATGTTGTGTTGGCTGATAAACATACCACCTTGTAAACTAAGTATGAAATTAAGTCCTAAAATGAAAGGATGATTCTGACGGGTATTTCCGATCCAAACTTGAGGTAATGGGAACCATTCTATGTGCTGATCTTGAGAATCTAGATGATGAAAACTAATCTGAGCACCATTGATGCAATGTGTGTATGTCTGTTTAGTGTCATCTGCTATGCTAACTAAGGCTGGGGTTGCTAAGGCTGTGCTCCATCCTGGTGGAACTACGTGTTGTTCTATATATGATTTACCGGCTCCTGTATCTATCATGGTATCTATATTGAGGGTTTTTTCTACAAATTTAATTACACAAGAAATTTCAACTAAATTTGACTTAGGTATACCAGGATAATTAAATGGTAAATAGGTATTATCTGGTTGTGTCTGAGAGTATTGACTAAAGGGTTGAGAATCAACTAGGTTGACTAATTCTAAAGAATTCATATGTTCTTCAATTAATTTATCTTTTAAAGGGTATTTAGTATGAAACTGTTCTAACTGTTGTTTGAGCTGCCTATTTTCTAATTCTAAACATTTTATGTCAAAACTAGTCTTGGTTTCTATTTCTCGTATTTGTATTTTGAGTTCTCGTACTTGTAATTCTAATTCTCTATTTGCTAGTCGTAATTCTCTGCTTTCTATACTGTTATCTTCTCTGGTATTTTCTAATCTTATCTTATGTGTCATATTTAATTTTTCGAGACAAATTATACAATAAGTTATGTTGCAAAATAAACATTGAGCTCTTTTATCTTTAGCAGGAAACCAATTACAATAGCTACATCTAGTAGTATCAAATCCTAGTCCTATTTGAAAATTATGTTGACATTCGGTATCTGCATTACATTCCATCATAAAGCAAGTATCTTGAGAAGGAGTATCTTGAGAAGGAGTTGTTCCTATTTCTTGGTTAAGTTGTCCTAAAAGATTATCTACATCTGTATCACTTTCTGAATCACTATCTGAGCTTATAGCTTCTAATTGATATTCATAATTACTAACTATGCTATATACTTCTGAATCATCACTATTTATGCTGACTATATCTTCTTCTAAATCTTCTATAATATGTAGTCTTTCTATCTTCTTATTAGTATTAGGTTTCTGTCTTTTTGGGCAGGCTTTTGCAAAATGATTGGGTTCTCCACATATAAAATAATTGTATTTTTTACTATTAGGTTTTCTAACATATCTTTGTTTTCTTTTATCTTTTTCATCTTTGGGTAATCTCTTATAATTTGTCCTATTAAAGGTTCTACTTTTCCTAATGAATTTCTGTTTTTTCCATGGTTTTCTATATTTTTTCTTCCAATATTTTTCCTTTCTATATTTTCCATATTTTTTGTATTTTTTCCTATTATATTTATCTTCATATTGTTGAGGAGTATATATTACACTGCTACAAAAATCATAATTTTGTTTTTTCAAATCTTTCTGTATTTTAACTTCTATACATTTTTCTCTGAGCTTATAAAATGTAAAAACTATTCTAGGTCCTATTCCTAAAGTGCCTCTTATATATTTAATTCTCATGTAGCTATTTTTGCTAGTAAACTTGCACAATAAATTGACCATTTATTTTCTATTTCTCTTCCTAATTCTCCGGGTAATTTTCTAAAGTATTTGTTTCCTATTTCTTCGTCAAAATTTTTTTCTGTTCTAGCTGCTATGGCTAAGTATTCTTTACTAAAAGGTACAATATATTTCCAACTTTCTAATGTTATCTGATCTAATTCGGTTAATGCTACGCTTTGAGCGGAATCATTTCCTCTAGAAGGGTCATATCCTATAAGTATCTCTTTAATAAAACTGGTGAAATTCCACGGGTTATTTCCTAAATCTTTAAGCTGTTTAATTGTTTCTTCAAATTTTCCTTTAAAGGTTAAATAAATATTATAAGCTGAATCTCCTAAAAGTGTCTCCATATATTCCCACATATCTGTTGATTCATAGGGGCTGGTCATCCATGCTTTTACTGCATCTTTTTCCCATCTTTCTATTACTTCGTGCCATACCTGAGGGTCGAATCTAGCTAAATCTAAAAGGGTTCCTTGATTATTAACCGTCTGTAATTGTATGCTCATATCTAATGGTCTACGCTTTCCATGAAACTTATAGCTTTTATTGGGATCTGCATGACTACGTCCTGAACCGGCTAATGGTCTTCTTCCTCCTACTGCATAGTGTATTGGTTCTACGGGATCTTGTACAGTTGGTTGTAGGTTACTGGTGCTTGTGCTTTCTGTATTCATATAAAAAGTATCTTCTAATTGAGATTGTTCTAATATTTTAGTATTTTCTACCTTAGATTGCTCTGGTATTCTAAATATTTTACTGGGATGTATTATATCTTCTATGATATCATCTACATATTCTATATGGAATTCTTGATCTAAAAATGATAATGCTTCATCATGGGTATCTCCTCTAGCTAAGTATTCTAAGTATCTAGCATCTAATATCTTGTTCATGTCTTCTAGGGTGAATTTTTCTAAATCTATCTCATCAATATTATATATCTTATTTTGTGATATGGTTTTTTCTTCTGTAATTACATAAAGCTGATTTATTTCACTACGATTATTTTGATTTTCTTCTCTGTCTATACTGCTAAATTCATCATCTTGGGATTTTTCTGGTGCTACATAAGTATACTGAGTAAATCTTACTGCATAATTTCCATCTGCTGACTGATATAATAAATTATCTTGAGGAGCTAATCTTTTTTGTCCTAAAACATCTCCTAATTTCCAATCTAGGGCTGCATTATCTTCTGAATTAAATTTTTTAGCTGGTAATGCTTTTATTCCTTTTGCGCCTAATAACTTAACTATCTGGTCATTTGTAAGTCTATAGTGAGTATTACTTTCTGAGACTGCTAAACCGAAAAATCCTGTGCAGACTAATAAATTCTTTTCTCCTTTTTTCATTTTGTATCCTCTACTTTTTATTCCTATTTTTATCTTTTTATGAAAGGTCGAGGTTGGTAATAAGAAATCCGGTGTAAAATAAACTATTCCTCCTTTTGAATTCATATCTAATTTATAGCTGTCTAAAAGACTTTGTCCCACATCATTAAATCTATCATCATAAAGGCATACAAAAACTTTTGTTCCTAAATTTTCTCTGGTTAAAGCCTTAACTCCTACCACTACTAATTTTAAGTGGGTCATTTTAAGGTGTTCACTTACTGCATATTTATAGCTTTCTCTCTCTATTAAATTTAGCTCTATTTTTTCGTCTTCTTGAGTTACACTAATCATCTGTTCAGCATAATGTTTAAATAAATATTGTTTTTTTTATGAATTTTACCTAGCTTATACACATATTTAGCTGGAATTAATTCTAATTTTTCTTTCTTAAATTTTTTTATTTGTTGTTCCACATCTATAAACTCTTCTACTATAATATCTTCATCATCATTACCCTTTTTACTACTACTACCTTTAATTAGCTGTTTAAACATATTTATTTTTTGTAAATTCTACACGTTGGTTTCCTAGATAATTTAAGCTTTTCAAAATATCTAGCTATATCTTCCTCGTTTACTTGAGATTGAGGTTTGTTGGATTGTCCTTCTATTCCTTTTCCTTTCTGAAGTATTATTTTTTCTAAAGACGCTAGACGATTTTCTGAGCTATGTAGTTGTTCTGATAGGTATTCAAATTTTTCACACAATCTTATTAAAAATAAAATTTCTATATTATTTTGTCTTACTGTTATTTTATCTGATTGACTTACACCCTAATAGCTACTGATTCCTTCTGGGTTATTATGAAAATCTTCTGCTTGTTTTAAAATAGTCTGGTAATCTCTATTAGCTTTTTTATCACTACTCATAAACTAAGATCTTACTAATTGTTCTAAAATTTCTAATTTCTGTTTTAAATTATTTTGAATTTGATTAATTTGTTCTATTTGTTTAGCTATTTGATTGGTGGTTGAAATTAAAGTTTCTATTTCCAATTTCGTAGGAAATTTTTCTAAATTTAAATCTATTCTTTTTTGTAGGATGGAACTACACTGATCTTGGATATAATCTAATTTTTTATCTTGATCTTTAATTATACTACGATTATTACGGAGATGATCTATGGATGAAATAAAAAAATTACTAATTTTATCTATGTCCTTTTTAATATTTTCTGCAAAATTAATTTGATAATCTATGATACTATTTAGCTGAGAATTATGTTCACTATGAAGCTGATGTGTAAAACTATTTTCAAAATTACAATGGAAATTATTTTTATTTATGCTAAGACGATGGTTATGGGTGCTGAGTTCTAAATCTGGATACTCTACTCTTTTCATACACAAAATTAACTCCTATTTTAAAATTATTAAAAGCTACTATAATATGAAATTTATAACTAAAATCTCAAAAAATAAAAACTACTCTATTACCATAAGCAAAATGCATAAACTAACTTAAATTGTTCTAAAACCGAACACTGCTCTGATACCAATTTTTATGGGGGCGAGTTAGTGGTCTACCACTATTTTGAAATTGGGCTGAGAATTATCTAACTAATTCTACAGTTATGCTAAAAGGTCTTCAAGCTGTTGTATAGCTATCTTTAAGGCTTCTTGTTTTATAGTTAGCTGTTTATTTATTTGAGAAGTTTTTAAACTGTAATTTTCTAGGGATCTGCCAGAAGCTAAAGATAAAAGAAACTGATTTTTTTAATTGTAATTTTCTAGGGATCTGCAAGAAGCTAATGATAAAAGAAACTGATATCTGAATTTTTGATTTTCTAATTCTTGTATTAGTTCAGTACTAATTTTAATTTTATTTCTAAGGTCTTCGTCTAAGGGCATACAATTTTTTTTTTTTGATTTTTTTTTTTGAAATTCTTATATGGACAATATTTCCTTAATATTTCTACTTGGGTTGCTCTCCTTTTATTCTAAAATTCTTTTTCTATGGCAAAAACTATTTTTAGGAAATGTTTATTTTCATTACATGTACTCCCACCTTGAAGCTAAGCCTCGTTCAACATAGTATATTTTTATTTTCTAAATTTTTACCTTTTCCCTTCTGCCTACAATTTGCCCTCCAACACCTAACCACGGCTCACACGGGCTCTTCAGCTAAGGTCACTCAGTAATAAATTAAAAAACAACAGATACTACGAAGGTTCAAAACATGTAATATTAATGAGCAAACAAGCATTTCATAAACTTAGTTTTTCCAAAAAGAAAATAAATTTTTAGAATAGAAGAGTTACCCTTTCGAAATATTTGAGGAAAAAGAGAAACTACTTACACTTCATATTAATAAGAAATATACTTACAAAGATTATATTACAGATTCTGAAATTCTGAAAAACTTAATACACTTAGAGGTTTTTGAGAGGGGTTGGAAAATTTACAATGCAGAGTGAAGTGGTGTTTTTTCATTCTGCTAAATCCGTTGGCAAGCATGCCAATTTATACAACTCAAAAAAGGATAAAAACAAAAGAGCTTCCAATCTATGCTACGTCTAAGCCTTTCCTAAATTCAAAACCTATAAGCCTAAGACTTTTAGGCTTTGAAAACAAACTCTTAATAAAGACAAACTTATATATATGCAATTATATGCACGTTTGACTCAAGATTTGTTAAATTTTATCAATAAAAGATTAGGATAATGATATCGGGTGCTGCTTTGGGCCCCATTGCATATCATTAAATCCTTCTTTTTGACAAAATTTTGACACTATAAATTATTACAAGACACGTATAAAGATTTTCACAGCTTTTCTTTAATAAAGCAGGGTAGGAGTTATCCATACTTTATTAAAGTAGTGAGTGAAGGAAAATCCTTATCACTGACAGACTCAAATAATTACAGACACAAAATATTTGCAAAATCTTTTTTGTCTTTTCTTGGCGTGCATTTTTCTGATATCTGAGAAGAATCTTTATCTTCTATGAACTTTGTCTTCTTTTGTTGGAGCACCAATTATTGATGTCGACTCTTGGAGTGATTCTTCAAAATTGGGTCATCGTAGAAAATCTTCAAAATGTAAAGAGTCCATAAATAATCTACTACATGTTCAAAATATATTATGAGTCTTTTAGTGGGACCCGCTTTTTTTTTTGAAAAATGATTCAATATTTTTGGATTGTTACGTGTTCATATTATAAAATTAATTATTATACATTATATAATTTTTATATTTTTTAATTATTCAATATAAAATCATAAATCTTACTATATTCACAAATTATAACACTTTAAAGCCCCACGCGTACGGATTCCAATTTCTTATAATGTTGGCCCTGTGAGATCTTTAAAGTCAAGTTCTATGATGAATGTTAATTAGGTACAACTGATCATAAGGTTTAATACATTACACCCTTTTTCCATTTAATCATAATTATACTATATAAAATAAATATTGCAATAATAAAATTTTGCTAACAAGAGGTCCAATTGGCCCAATAAATACATTACGGTCCATCTCAACAGTTCGAATGATTTATATTGTAAGACATAAAAAAAATAAAAAAAAATTCTTACAAAAAAATAAATTATTTATAAATTTAAATTATAATCACATGATTAAATTATCTTTATTATAAAAAATTGAATGCAAATCGTAATTTTAAAAAGGAATAATAAACTTTAACCCAGCACTAATCTCGTGCCACTATCACCGTCCATAAACCCGAACTCTGTGATATTGTGAAGCCCACTGGCGGGGTTGAGAATAAAAAGTAGTCAGAAATGTCAAATGACATTAGTAAAAAATTATGAAGATTATCTGCTTAATTATATTTACCATATGATGTAAGTATGAGTTCCATTATTATTAATAATCACACCCATAAAAATTATTAACACTCATAAAAAATAATTAATAAATAAATAAATAAGTCGATATCTACTGTGTTTTCATTTTAGTTTATTAGATAAGATACTAGTAAATTAGTAAATCAAGTTAGCAGATGAGAGGGTAATTTATAATGAAAAATTGGGCCGGGCCACGATCCTTTGATTTCTGTTGTGGGCCGAACTAAAGGGCCAGAGTGTGGACGTCGAGTAGCTCTGTCCCTTTTTATCTGAGTACCAAACTGGGCAAAGGCGTTGACCGAGCTACCTAATACTAGGCCTAAGGGTTGGCTGAGGTGTTTGGTAAGATAGAGAGCCGAGCTAGGTGTAGCTCGGTCGATGCTTCTTTTCCATTACTTAGTTGAGCACAGAGCCAGAATAACTTGGTTGACCGCAATGTCAGCCGAGGTAAAGGGAGTGGCCATCTCACTTGGCTTGCAATGATGAGGGTGTTCTAAGGGTAAGCATTATCCTTGGGCATCAGACTCCTAGTAGAACTCTGCTAAAGAGAGTTAGAGTCCTACTGAGATTGTGCAAACCATCTCACTTGGTTGGTAGTGAGTAGGGTGTGTGATTCCTAGGATGACTCTCATAGGGAGAGTTGGAATCCTACTAGGATTGTGCCAAGCACAATCTAAAAAAGCTCATGACCAGACCTTTGTAGAGGTATCCCAATTCTTACTCTAGAATACACATAGCTTATTGTCTCTTGTTTAGTTGCTGACTTAGGCATCGGAGGGGTTTCCGGCACACATTCGCCGGTTAGCTCACGTTTGTGTTTTCATGTGGCAAAACAACATTGTTTTGAGGAGCGCAAACTTGATCAACAAGATCATACGGGAAGAATTATTTTGTGCTCGTACAATTGGCGCCGTCTGTGGGAATTACACATAGAACAAAACCTTTTGATCGAGTTTTCCTCTCTAGTTGAAATCAATGGCGCACAACGAAAATTTTCTGCAATCTGCTATAGATGGGCAAACCCCGGAAAGGGGTGGGAGGCGCAAAGGTTTACCTTCTATCCCGCCCATGGCGGAATTAGATCCCCAGTGAAGGAATCCGTGGAGAGAAGCGAGGGAAAGACGGGGCTCAAGTCCACACCGCTCTCAAAGCCCTGATAGACAGAGGCGGAAGATAGATCCTCAAGTTCTCGAAGATCACATAAGGGAGTAAGACGAAGTAATAAGAAGAATGGCGGCTGACATAGAGTCTATGAAGAGCCAGATAAAAGGCAAAGGGGTGGCAGCAAAAGAGGGACGCAAAGGCAACAGACACTCTTGCCACTCAGAAGATTGTGACAGACAAGTCACACCATCACAAATTGAAAGTAGAAACCTCAGGCCGGGCGATACACAATCAAAGACTTTCAGGACACGCTACTCCAGGCCTGAGAGAATGAGGACTGAAAGGGCTCGAAGGAGAGAAGACACTTAGGCTCGCGACCCTCGCAGAGTCTCCGCACTACAATGATTAGCTCCTAGAATACATGGGAGTGTCGAGGTTGGAATTCTAGAGCCACGCCTTGCCTATGAACCAGTAAACAAAGCGTTAGCAAGGTTGCAGAGCTCACCGTTCATTCCGGCAATAGAGAACGCACCATTACTCTCCGGATTCCACCACCCTAAATTCACTATTTATGAGGGAAAGTCGGACCCCTACATGCACTTTCGCCACTTTCGCCAGGTTATGGCCGTATATCAGCGAAACGAGGCTTTAATGTGTATCCTGTTTCCTTCCAGCCTTGGTGACCTGGGTTTAACGTGGTTTGAAAGATTGCCAGAAGGTAGCATAGCTTCGGGGGCGCAACTAACGGAGGCATTGGTGACCAGATACAGAACAAACATCAAGACACCAGCGGAGATTGACCAGCTTCTCTCCATAGACATGGGCAAGAAAGAAACATTGAGGTCTTACAATAACCGGTATTGGAAGAATTTTAATTAGATTGGAGATTGCCCTACAAACTTAGCTATCACACAGTACAAACGAGGTTTGCCGGCTGACAATAAGTTGAGGGATTCAATGACAATGACACCAACACCGCCCTTTACTATAGAAGCCCTAATGGAGAGAGTGCACCAACACATCCGCATAGAGGAAGATGGGGCGCGCACCGAGGCAGAGTCCAGCGCAACAGGGATACCAGACAAAAAGCTTTTTGGCCAGAGTTAACACGGTTGACAAGTAGTATTGACCGTGCCAAAGTCTTTGCCCGACTGGAGGGCAATTGGGAAGGTTGGTAGGTTTGACCAACTCTCTCTAACAATTCTTTGCCCGACTAGGAGGCAATCAAGAAGCTTGGCAGGATTGGCCAGCATTTAGCTCTTCTTCAGCCGAGATAAGAATCCGCGCTAAAGAAAGTTGGCAGGAATAACCAACATTGAGCTCTCTCCTAAGTCGAGATAAGGATCTAGGCTGCAGGACGTTGGCAGGTTTGACCAACAGTTTTTTCATTCCTAAACCAAGATAAGGATCTAGGCTGCAGGACGTTAGCAGGTTTGGCCAACACTTTTTTCATTCCTAAGCCGAGATAAGGATCTAAGCTGCAGGACGTTGGCAGGTATGACCAACATTTAGCTCTTTTCAGCCGAGATAAGGATCTAGGCTGAAGAAGGTTGGTAGGAATAACCAACATTTAACTCTCCTAAGCCGAGATAAAAATCTAGGCTGCAGGAAGTTAGCAGGTATGACCAACAAAACTTTTGCACTCTTTGGCCGGGATGACAGTTACCTCGACCAAAATAGGTTGGCAGGTTTGACCAACATTTAGCTCTCCTAAGCCGAGATAAGGATCACGGCTCAAGAAGGTTAACGGGTTTGACCAACAAAGTTTTTTGGATTCTTCAACTGAGAGGCGTACCTCGGCCAAAGCAAGCTGACAGGTTTGACCAACATATTTTTGAATGCTTGGACCGAGATGGTTATCTCGACCAAAGAAGGTTGGCAGGGTTGGTGTTAACCGAGTTAAGTCTGCTTGGCGAGACACAGAAAGAACGACTCGCCATACGATTGCGAACTCAAAAGACATAAATGTTGAAGGCAAAAAGGCGGGGTTGTTCAAATTTTTTAGAAGGACATGTTAAGCTACAGACAAGACTTATTGGGGCCGAACGAGCTATGAAATCGAACAACTTTTTAGCTCGGTAGAGTGGGGCGTTCTTAGCTCGGTTGGAAGAAAAATAATTCCAATCATGCTACGCAGATGGAATTAGGGGGCAATTGAGAGGGTAATTTATAACGATAAATTGGGCCGAGCCACGATCCTTTGATTTCTGTTGTGGGCCGAACTAAAGGGCTGGAGTGTGGACGTCGAGTAGTTCGGTCGCTTTTTATCTGAGTACCAAACTGGGCAAAGGCGTTGATCGAGCTACCTAATACTAGGCCCAAGGGTTGGCCGAGGTGTTTGGTAAGATGGATAGCCCAGCTAGGTGTAGCTCGGTCGATGCTTCTTTTCCATTACTTAGTTGAGCACAGAGCCAGAATAACTTGGTTGACCGCAATGTCAGCCGAGGTAAAGGGAGTGGCCGTCTCACTTGGCTTGCAGTGATGAGGGTGTTCTAAGGATAAGTATTATCCTTGGGCATCAGACTCCTAGTAGGACTCTGCTAAGGAGAGTTAGAGTCCTACTGGGATTGTGCAAACCATCTTACTTGGTTGGTAGTGAGTAGGGTGTGTGATTCCTATGAGGACTCTCATAGGGAGAGTTGGAATCCTACTAGGATTGTGCCAAGCAGAATCTATAAAAGCTAATGACCAGATTCTTGTAGAGGTATTCCAATTCTTACTCTAGAATACATAGAGCTTATTGTCTATTGTTTAGTTGCTGACTTAGGCATTGGAGGGGTTTCCAGCACACACCCGCCGGTTAGCTCACGTTTATGTTTTTAGGTGGCAAAGCAACATTGTTTGGAGGAGCGCAAACTTGATCGACAGGATCATACGAGAAGAATTATTTTGTGCTTGTACAACAGATATTCAATTCTTATTCATAAGTTCAAACCATTTTTTGAGAGCATTACAAATCAATGATTTTTAGAAAAAAAATGTTTATAGAGAGATGAAAAGGTTTATGATTTTAATTACTAATATATATATAATTTATTATTTATGTGTAATTTTGTTTCTAAATTTACACTGAATTGTAAATCAACCAATTTTTTTCCTAAAAATTCAGAAGTCCAATCACTTATACAGTTTTTTATTTTTTTATTTTAAAATTATTTAAACCCAGTTATATTAAAATAAAATAAACAAGGTACTGCTACACTTTAACATCTATATTTATGGTACTTGTCATTCACAGGTTTATATATATATATAAATTTAATTGGAATAATATCGTACAAATATATAAATTATTCTTATTTGTAAATGAAATATAATGTAATAAAAATATTTGATATTTGAAATGAGAACAACTAAAATAAGGTGATATGAATAACTCAATTATAGAGAAATTTACAATTCAGTGGGTTTTTCATAAAAATATTTTATATATATGAAAATTTTATGATATGAATTATTAATATTTATAAAGTTTATTATTAATTTATAATTAGTTTAAAAAATTATAACGAGGTGTATTTTGCCCACTGTCATATTTGTATATAAAAATAATTCACTAAATTAATATACTAATTCTATAATATTTTAATTTTAGTTAGTCATTAATTTCAAAATTTTGAAATTAATTCAGCTGCGCTCAAATTGATCTGATACCAATTATTAAAAATAATTTAAAAGGAGATTTATTAAGAAATTATTTTTAAAATACTTGTATCCCAATTAATTCATAACATATTATTATATTAAAGGGAGATTTATTAGGAAATCATTTTTCAAATACTTATATCTCAATTAATCAATAATATATTATTATTTTCTAATAAGTCCTATTATTTGGATATTTAATTTATCAAATCCTAATTCTCATATTTAAGATATTTTATGGACAATTTTATCTTTATAAATATTTTTTAAACGATTAACAATTTTGGTGATGTAAGCATTTATATTTTACAGTGTAAATATTCACATTGGAGTGTGAATGTTCACATCACGTAACATTCACAATATTAATGCGTATATTATTATTAGAGATATTTTAATAATTATGTCATTTATAGGACTTATTAAAACTTAAGAAAATAATTTAGATCAAATGAAATATATGTAGGTGAAGAGCGATTTATAAATCAATGCCCCTAAATTAAATTAAATAATATATAACATTAATCGTGCCAAGTCGAACGATATATCCCGGGATGGACATCAGCTTGTTGACCTGCCTGACCCAGTCCTATTTTCTTAGGGTTTGGACAGGGGTATGGAAAGGTTGTTTTAGCTCATAAGGTTGAGTTGAGTCAACATTTTCAGCTCGAAATATTAATAGACTGGGCTTGAGATTTATACTTTTAACCAAGTTTGCTATTTCTTTAATTAATTAATTTTATACATATATATATAATATATTAAAAAATATATTTTTTGTTGGGATCTAAACTTTATTTTTGTTGATTTTATTAAAACTCACATTTGTGATGATGTGTGATTGAATTTATTTAAGACATCTTTCAATTTATGCAAAAAAAATTTCAATTTATAATGATGTCAATATATTTATTTAAGAAATATAATATGCGATTGAATTTAATTATGAAATGATTTAAAAAAATTTTAATATATAAACCAATGAATGAGTTTGAAATTTATAATTATTTTTTAAATTGAATTTGAGTAAATATAAAGGTCCAATATTAGAATCAGACCGAACTTAAACAAATATAAAATTCCTTATTATATAATACCTACCCGACTCAAACCCGATCCGACATTTGTCCCTGTAATATATCCCGTCCCAATGTCAAGGTTCAAACATGGTGTAGTTTTCAATTTTGAATAGCACCACCTTTTATAATTGGCCTAAAAAGAAGCCTGCTTCCCATGTGTGGAGAGACATTCTCCAAACAAGGCACATTCTTAAAAAATGGGTGAAATGGAAAGTTGGTTGTGGTGATTTGGTAGATATATAGAAGGATTGGTGATGTGGTGATAAATCCTTTGAGGATTTAATGACTAATGAGTCCAACCATGCATCTGCTGATGGTTTTGGTATTGTGGGTGAGTTCTTGAATGAACATAGAGAATGGAATGTGGAACTTGTGTCCACTATCCTACCTGCTTATATTGCCACCATCATTCTGGAAACATCTCTTCCTCTTTACACTGTTACAAATAGCTTGAATTGGAATGGCATTCAATGTGGAGGATTCTCAACTACTTCTGCTTATGAATTAATCATTGGCCACCAAAGTTGTGAGGATAATTGGAGATGGCTTTGGAAAGTCAGGTTGCCTCAGAAACTTAGAGGTTTTTTGTGGCTTATTCTATATGGGAAACTGCTAACTAACCAAATGAGAATGAAAAGGGGTTTAACTTATGTTCCCACATGCCCTAGTTGCTGTGGGGTGGAAGCTTTGGATCATCTTTTCAGACACTGCTACAAAGCCAAAGAAGTGTGGTTGGCTTTATGTAATAGAATCTGGTGCAGAGATATGCTTGGCTGTCATGACCCAAAGCCACCCTCTAAAAGTTTGGATCATAACCGACTAATAATCACTTGATTACCTACGAACTCAAATGAACATACAGAATAATTATGATAATAGGGCCATAAGTGGAAGAAAACAACAAATGAAAAAGTCCATTGAGTTGTGCCAATATAAGCAAAATTATATATCTTACATAATAACACATTCATACATTTACATGCCCATGCAAAAACTTATGTACCATAAGAAATTTCATACATATAGTTTACATAACCCAAGACCATAAGCAAAAGCAAAACAAATGTCATAGCATGATGTGAGTCAAAGGCAAATGCTCTAACTTGGAAGCATGACTCGACAAGTTCGCAAAATAGCTTCTGAAGCTGATCCTAAGGTTGGGCTCCATGCTGTTGATCACCTACATGTGCATACATAATATAGAGTGAGTGAAGCTCAATGAATAATAGTAGAGTAAAGAGAATCGAATGAATAATCTTGAATTAACATAAAGCATATTATGTGAACACCCTACTTTTCCAAATTTCATTCTTCGTAACATTATCCATAATCCTTCATAACATTATCCATAGTTACATTTACAGAATGTCCTCGGGCCCGACAAATCAAAACGGCCTCAGGCCCATCATATCAAAACCGAATGACCGTAAGTCCTTATTGCACATGTCATATAACGTTCACAAAACTCGTTCATTTCGATTAAAACACAATATCAAAATAAGTTATCTTACCTAGATCAAAATAATCAATTAACAACATATCTTTACAATACTACTCACAGTACGTTTGGTCTTGCGGCGTTGCCTTCAGCACATGACTTACACAAAACATGTCACATACACATTCGATAAATCATTTGTTTCAATTCATACACCTTTCTTTAATTTCTCTCCAGTGTTTAATGCTAATCTTCTCTACATGTGAATCACGCACAAAGTATGTGCCAAAGATGTACTTTAAACGGCCCTAAATGTTCATGAATTAAATTAATGTTTCCTACAAAAATTTCATGTGTTCTTCATTGAAAATATCATGTTTGCTTATTTGAGGTCTAAGGAAATAGTAAAAAGCGAAAGGAAACTAAGTTAGGGTAGTAAATGGCATAAAACGATTAAAAGAAAATAAACAGCCTGCACAAATTTCAGCTTATCTATTTGTGTAATTATAATTTGGATGTGAGACCACCACCATTAGAAACTAGACTTCCAGAGCTTGAATTTAGGCTCAAGAATAGCTTAAAACGGAGTCCGGATAAAGGAGATATGCCTTTTTGAAGTTACCAGGTATAAGTTGAAACAGGGCTAGCACATGCGCCCACTTTGACCGCTCGTGCGGTGACTGGGCCGCTCGAGCGGTGGTTTAAGTAGAATGCAAACCTCTATTTTTCTTCATGTTCTGCTCGTGCGGAGCCCGTGGTCGCTCGTGCAGTCTGGGAAAAATCAAACAGTTCAAAAACGGTTCAAAGTGTGAGCTTTCAAATCCAATTCCAAGTCAAGATCTCAAGTAATCTTCCTTTAAAACATGAAATACTAACCTTATACAAGTGTAATCACAACTCAAACACATCAATCTTGCTTAGAGTTCAAAATCAAAGTCTCATCTTTTCATAGATTCATGAATTTCATATACAAGCTCCATATACATACAAACATAGTGAATTTTTCAACAAATCTTGGGTGTATGAACCATCTAAAGTCTAGTTCATGGACTAATCACTAGAATGAACTCAAAACAAACAAAAATGAAGAGATTAGGGCTCAATTTCTTGCATTTAGTTCTAATTATTACATATCTCAAACCCTAACTCATAATTCTCAATTTTTTTTTTTTTGATTTCAAGCAAAATGTGAGATACATACAAAGATTCCAAGTAGATTATCATACTTTAGTTCAAATCTAGGGTTTGCCCCTTGAATCTCTTCCAAATCCCTAGCATTTCCTCTTCCTCTCTCTCTAACTCACTCTTTAAAGCTCTCAACAAAAAAGATAAACACAAGAGCTAGAGATACATAAATTAGGCTAATTAAAACATTACGATTGTAGGCTCTAAAAATCATATTGATCACAAATATGATGTCGATTTTAGTTTATCGTGCTTCTAAGGCTTTTAATTTTCAGTTCAAGGTTTCAATTGCAACAGATTTTCCTACATTCAACAGATATAAATCCAAAATCACTTAATTCACATACTTAAACTTGCAAATTCACATCAAACACATAAACACGTGTATAATTAAGCATAATACGGGTTGGGTTATCATAGTCTTTTCCCCTTCAGGAAGTTTGGTCCTCCAAACTTAAAATACTCGAATAGAAAACAAATCATATGTCTCTTTCTCGTTACTTTTCCCTTCTCCTTTTTCTCAAGCAACTTTCTTACCCGTCGATGTTCTCATCATAGAAGTTCAACTAATCTTCAATGAATGGGTAATAACCCAAATTTATGATCCGTCCTAGTGCATATTGGTATCAAAAGCTATTCAGTAGGTCTCGGAAACAACCTTATAACATTAAGCCACAAATCATATTAACCACGATACATTACTTTCATCTATCACATTGCTTAGACACTTCTATTAAGATAACCACCTATTTGCTAATAATTTGCATATCTCCAAATAACCTACATGGCTCCAAATAGTTTAGGATTGGTCACAAATGATACTTATGATCTTACTTAATTTCAAAAGATAAAAGTACTCCTCTATTGAAATCTCATATGAAGTCTTTTAAATAAGTAAGTGGTGATACACAATATTCATAACAAATCCAACTTCTCGGTTCACCAATTCCTCTACAACAATAATCTGGATGTTCAATCTTAAACAATTCGTAAGTCGTCAATAGCAAATCAATAGGGTGGGGATTTACTTCATTAGCTCAGCAAGAAAAGTCATTTATCTTCAGAAGTCAAGGACAACTCATATAGGCATATGGTTAACATTTGCTTATCAAACTCAAAGGTACATCTTCATAATCCATGTCATGGGCATTGAGTTAAATTCATAGTGTAACACTTCCAAATAATATGGATCCTCTGGATAACGAAGAGGCACTTATCACATAACATTAATCCCAATGATCAACTCATTTATAACCAAATGGGTTGAAATGAAAGAACGGGTCTTGAATCAATCATCATACAAACATTTGTTCACATGGAATAAGCGTGCTTAACAGTGGTCTTAGCAAATCGGAGCATTTTCATTCTAATTGCTTCAACAACTTAAATTAAGTTTCAATTGCCCAAGTAAATGAGTTACAAGTTTACCCATAATTGATTAAGCAACCATAAGGAGTTCAATTCTAGTTCAAGTCTTCTCACACTTTACGAAATATATTCTTGTTGATCTCTTCCCCTGTTCATACACACACATTCCCAAGTTAGCAAGGATAACACCAACATAATCAATCACATGATGTATATAATTCTCACAACCCCATAGTATCAATTATAAGGTATGCTAACACGAAGTTAAGTACAAAACGTACAAATTCGTATACTCCCAAATAGTTAAAGTTCCCCCCCCCCTAAAGTAGAGTTCATAATCACTTAATTCACGATTAACAATTCTTATAGCATCAAGTCAAAACACGATAACACAAAAGTAGAAATTTGGTAAATTAATCAGTTCGCATAGCGATTTCGACCACAGTCGCACGATCATTCTACGTTTATTTGTTCTCAAGATCAGACACCATAATGGTTTATATTAAAGTGGCTTAGGTCCTACACTGTATAGTTTTCATTAAATAAGTCTACATCTAGATACACAGGTACATAGTTGTTCATAACATAAAGTCCTTACATAATATGAAGTTCCAGAAAGGTTATATCATCGCAAATTCATGATTCTAAGAATTCAGCCAAATAATCCAGTCCACGTTAACTAAGCAAGGTACGTAATTACACCTAACATGGAGTTTATTATAGGGGGTATTCAATCTAGTCACATAGTTATAGCGTTAGCTTCAATGGTTTAGGGAGCGGGAACCAATGCTATAATAATCATCTCGAACAAAGGTACAAAGAGGTATATATCCATAATCAATTAACATTCTGAGTAAAGTTACATATATATAAGAGTCCCTAATCAACCAAAACATAAGTATTCGTTCATGAATAGTAACGGTACTTGGGGCAACGGCCCTAGTATTCTGGGTGTTTTTTGGGACGAGTGTAGTTACTGTACCTTGGCCTATAGTTCCACTCGTCATAACAGATCTTGCCATTGGTACAAAACCAACCAAGATAGCGGGTCCATTCACATTTTGTTCGATCCGGGGACAATCCCTTACCTTATGACTTGTTTCACCACATCGATAACAAGACCTGGAGAGTCGATAACACATCCCTCTATGGTTTTTCCCACATTTTGAAAAAACCAGTACTCACTCCTTTCTTCGATTAAATTTACCTTGCGTAGAAGTTTCAGATTTCCACTTCTTATTCTTCATGAAGTTTTTGTTCACACCAAGGCTTTGTCTCTTTCTCTTCCATTTAAGAAATCGATTCGAGTTAGCTTCACATATCAGGGTAGGTTCTAATACATTTTGCTGTCTTAGGTCCTCCATTATTTCTTCTATTATTCTTTCCAATTTATCAAGTCGAGAGGAGGTAGACTCCTCCAATTCGCCTGCCTTTATTTCCACCATTTTGCTATACATATATGTGACATACATCAATAACAGAATAGGTTCACGTAAATCATATAACTACCATGTTCATATATTCATGTTCACATAAGGCGCACAATCAATATTGACTTCAAACTTACACATTAATTCAAATAATTTTTTGCTCATACTCATACTTGTACCACACTCACATAAGTTACTTGTTATGCTAAGATTAGAAACGTACCCATGGTTTCAAAATTTCCATGTTCATGCCCAAATAATAACCATACTTGCTTAAACAATAATCATACTTACACATGTATTCTCATATACTTTATATTCCATAAGAAACTTAGAAAGCACACTTGTATCCGCATCTTTCATGCTCATACTCATATACGGATCATGGATTCACATCTTATCTCATAAACTTGTAACGCAATGCAAATGTTTCTAACTCTTTTCTAGACTCCTTATTGCTCAATTGGACTTGTGTGTGAGTTATTAACTCATGCTCTGATACCACCCTGTCACGACCCAAACCCGCCCCTAAAAGTTTGGATCATAACCGGCCAGTAATCACTTGATTACCTATGACCTCAAATGAACATATAGAATAATTATAATAATGGGGCCATAAGCGGAAGAAAACAACAAATGAAGAAGTCCATTGAGCTGTGCCAATATAAGCAAAATTATATAGCTTACATAATAACATATTCACATATTTACATGCCCATGCAAAAACTTATATACCATAAGAAATTTCAAACATATAGTTTACATAACCTAAGACCATAAGCAAAAGCAAAACAAATGTCATAGCATAATGTGAGTCAAAGGCAAAAACTCCAACTTGGAAGCATGACTCAACAGGTTCGCAAAATAGCTCATGAAGCTAACCCTAAGGTTGGGCTCCATGCTGCTGATCACCTACATGTGCATACATAATATAGAGTGAGTGAAGCTCAATGAATAATAGTAGAATAAAGAGAATCGAATGAATAATCTTGAATTAACAGAAAGCATATTATGTGAATACCCTACTTTTCCAAATTTCATCCTTCATAACAGTAACCATAATCCTTCATAACATTATCCATAGTCACATTTACGGAACGGCCTTGGGCCCAACATATCAAAACGGCCTCGGACCCATCATACGGCCTCAGGCCCATCATATCAAAACGGACTCGGGCCTAATATATCAAAATGGAATGACCTTAAGTCCTTATTACACATGTCATATAACGTTCACAAAACTCGTTCATTTCGATCAAAACACAATATCAGAATAAGTTATCGTACCTGGATCAAAATAATCAATTAACAACATATCTTTACAATACTACTACTTATAGTGCGTTTGGTCTTGCGGCGTTGCCTCCGGCACATGACCTACACAAAACATGTCACATACACATTCGATAAATCATTTGTTTCAATTCGTACACCTTTCTTTAATTTATCTCTAGTGTTTAATGCTAATCTTCTCTACATGTGAATCACGTACAAAGTATGTGCCAAAGATGTACTTTAAATGACCCTATATGTTCATGACTTAAATTAATGTTTCCTACAACAATTTTATATGTTCTTCATTGAAGATATCATGTTTACTTATTTGAGGTCTAAGGAAATAGCAAAAAACGAAAGGAAACTAAATTAGGATAGGAAGTAGTATGAAACCGTTAAAAGAAAATAAATAGCCTTCACTAATTTTAGCATAACTATTTGTGTACTTAGAATTTGGATGTGAGACCACCACCATTAAAAACTAGACTTCCAGGGCTTGAATTTAGGCTCAAGAATAGCTTAAAACAAAGTCTGGATAAAAGAGATATGCCTTTTTGAAGTTACTAGGTATAAGCAAAAATAGGGCTGATTGTACATGCGCCCACTTTGACCGCTCGTGCAATGACTGGGCTGCTCGAGTGGTGGCCTTGGCTACTCGAGCGGTGGTTTAAGTAGAATGAAAACCTCTATTTTTCTTCATGTTCTGCTCGTGCGGAGCCCGTGGCCACTCGTGCAGTCTATGCAAAATCAAACAGTTCGAAAATGGTTCAAAGTGTGAGCTTTCAAACCCAATTCCAAGTCAAGATCTCAAGTAATCTTCCTTTAAAACATGAAATACTAACCTTATACAAGTGTAACCACAACTCAAACACATCAATCTTGTTTAGAGTTCAAAATCAATGTCTCATCTTTTTATAGATTCATGAATTTCATATACAAGCTCCATATACATACAAGCATGGTGAACCTTTCAACAAATCTTGGGTGTATGAACCATATAGAGTCTATTTCATGGACTAATCACAAGAATGAACTCAAAACAAAAATAATAATAATAATAAAGAGATTAGGGCTCAATTTCTTGCATTTAGTTCTAACTATTACATATCTCAAACCCTAACTCATAATTCTCAATTTCTTCTTGATTTCAAGCAAAATGTGAGATACATACAAACATTCCAAGTAGATTATCATACCTTAGTTCAAATTTAGGGTTTGCCCTTGAATCTCTTCCAAATCCCTAGCCTTTCCTCTTTCTCTCTCTCTAACTCACTCTCTAAAGCTCTTAACAAAAAAGATGAACACAAGAGCTAGAGATATATAAATTAGGCTAATTAAAACATTACGAATCATAATTTTACAAAATTTCACCGTAGGCTCTAAAAATCATGCTGATCACAAATATGAAGTTGGTTTTAGTTTATTGTGCCTCTAAGGCTTTTAATTTTCAATTGAAGGTTCCAATTGCAACAGATTTTCCTACATTCAAAAGATATAAATCCAAAATCACTTAATTCACATACTTAAACTTGCAAATTCACATCAAACACATAAACACATGTATAATTAAGCATAATACGGGTTAGGTTATCACATTAGCAAATCTTGGCATGATTGGCTTTTGTCTAATTCCAGAAATAAAAATCATTTTGATGAGCAGGTTATTTGGTCTTCTGTCTTCATTATAACTTTATCGAAAATTTGGAAAAATAGGAATGTTTTTATTTTTGAGAAAGAGTTATGTGGCTACCAGGATAGCGTTATATTTATTCTTGATTATTCTGAATATATTGACTTGGCTTTTAATATGTCCATTAGTAATCGCAGACCTGTTTTTAGACTGATAAAGTGGATTTTACCTCTGCAGGGAAAATCAACTTAAATGTTGATGGCAGCAAGAAATTAGGAGGTGGAAGAGGTTTTGGAAGAGTCTTCAGAGATGAAAGAGACGATTGGGTGTGTGGCTACTACGGAATGATTGACAGTGGAGCAAGCTTGAAGGCAGAATTCTGGGCTCTCTACAAAGGATTGATAGTGATTCTTCAGGAGGGCATGCATGGGGTGATCATTGAAACTGATGCAAAACAAGTAGTGCAACTAATGGAGGATGACACGGATGACAAATTCCCTTATAAAGGACTTTTGGAGGATGCAAAATTTTTTTTCAGAATGTGTGAATGCACCATACACCTTATCTACAAAGAGGGGAAGTTGTGTACTGATGCTTTGGCCAAATTTGGAGCGGAGCAACCTGAAGACACTTTGGTGGTCAATAAACCACCAATGGAAATTCAGAGCTACCTTGTTGCAGACTTGATAGGCCTCTCTAAGGAGAGGGCTTAGCTTTTATTTTATTTCTGTTGTACCTAAAAAAAGAATTTAAAAATCTGAAAATACAAGTGGATGCATCACTCCCAAATTATTGATTGGGACGCTCCTAATTTTAATGGGGAATTTGATCAAAACTCCCTCCTAATAAAATTTTAATGCATTAAGTACAATCATAAAAAAAAATTCTTGAAAAATCCAACATATACCATTGTTATCAAAATATTAAACTTTCAAATAATATAACTTTTGATGTAGTTGTCGATTTTTAATAAAATTAATATTTTTAAAATTCTTTCATCAAAATTTATCAAATAAGATCTATGTTGACTATGAAACTTTTTAAAAACAAAAAAAAATTTTACCGTCGAAATTAATGTAAACAGTAATAATAATATGTTACTTTGTTTGACAGTAACATGTTACTCTAACAATATTGTCCACAAAATATATATATATATATATTACTTTGTCCTTATTTAATTATGAGTTTTCTCCTTAGGAGATTTATGAAGCAAAATAAATTAGACTGTCATTTTTACCAAATATGGGTCCAATGAAAAAAATTTGGCTAAATTTCCCATTTTAATTGTGCAGCCCGCCCAAATTTCTTATACACGTTTGATTCATTACTAATCAATATTGATTTCCAATTTTTTATTTTTATTTTTTATGTAGATTTTCAATTTTGTTTCCTCTTATATCACATCCGCCAACTATACTAGATTAGGCCATCTCCAATGTTTAATCAAATCTATCACTAAATTTAAATTTGGTGAAAAAGTACACTTTTTTGGTTTCCAATGGTTTCATCAAACTTGTATAAAATTGAGAACATCCAACATCTTTCACAAAACTGAGGACCTGGCTAGCCTTCACCAGTTTACTGTGCATGAACGTTAGGGGTGGGACCCACTAGACGTCCGGCCGGTTGTCCCCCCGGTCATCCGGTTAACTGCACAATTCCCAAAACCAGTAAGCATGCTCTCTCAAAGCATTATTCGATAGATTCTCTCTCCAAACCTCTCTGTATCTCTACTAACTTCTCTCTGTCTTTCTCTCTCTCTAAAAAGCTCTCAGTTGTAGAGCCTTTGCTTTTTTCTCTCTGATTCTTTGTTTTGTCATTTGAGCTATATATATATATATATATCAACATGAGTGAAGTCGTCGTCAAGATTGAGGGTCAATAGCTTACCAACGACCTCGATAATCTGTCGGTCCAAGAACAGGTTTGCCTTTTCGTAGATCTTGTTTGTTTCCCTAAGAAAAATTAAGGGAGAAATGAAAACTTTGAATCTCTTATGTTCTTTTGTAGTTTTCCTTAATAAACTAGAATCGGGTTTGAAAAAAATAATTGAGTCGAATACTTGGGTTAGGTTCAGTTTAGTGGAATTTTGGGGTGAAAAGATTAGGGTTTTGAAGCTTTTCTTTCCCTTTCTTTAATTTATCTATTTTCTCAACAATCAAACGGAGCCTAAAGGTTATAGTTGTTTGTTGATGAGATCTATTTATCTTTGTTGTGATTGTGATTTCCAGAGAGAAATGTAGAGTACAGGAAGGAGGGTCAACCTCATTGTAGACCTTTCTCTACCCACTTCTGTGTGTCAAGTTCGATCTTTCCTAAGGCATGTAGGTTTTAACCATTGGTTCATTAATGACTTTAGCAAAATATCCTATCCTTTGTGTAGTTTACTTGCTAAGGATGCACCTTTTATCTTTGATGATGCATGTTTGAAAGCTTTTGTAACACTTCAAGCAGCCCTTACTGCCGCCCCAATCATTAAATCACTAGATTGGACGCTCATATTTGAAATAATGTATGATGCCTCGGATTATTATAACGATTCTGGTCTTGATCCGACCCTTGTTGTATTCTGGATACAGGTTTCATGGTTTCATATTGTCGATTATATCTTGCTTCCCTTGTATTTTTCTCAAATTTGGTTATTGGGTTTTTGTGGTTGTGTTTGAAACAGATTGGTTGCTTGGTTTTCAAACCTTTTGTTGTCCAGATTTTTGGTCCTTCGCTCGAGCAGGCTTTATGAACTCTCAATACTTTGGCAGGTCTGAAAACTCGAAAGTGTATTTTACGCTCGAGCAGCGTTTCCTACACTTGAGCGGGTGGGCTCTTGAGCAACCTTTATTGCGCTTGAGCGTTGGTCTGTTATCTATAAAACTACTAGAAGTGTGCATCTTGCGCTTAATCGGACTGTGTGTATATCAGTTCGTAGCAGCACCCTTTTTCATTACTTTTTCATAACTTTCTCCCTCAAAACCCTATATCCATAGCTCCTCTCTCTAAAACTCACTCTCTCTCTACTTTTTCACCTAGATTTAGTGGTTTCTGTACCCTACTCTCTTTGATAAAAAGATAGAGCAATTCAAGAGCTACATTCTCATCCAAATAAAGTTGGATTTTGGTGTGTTTGAAGTGTCTCCATTCTCTCTCTCGACTTTTAAACTTGAGGTAAGAACTTTCTACACTATTCTATGAGTTTTAGCTTAGTAATTTGTTGATGTGTAAAAAATATTGGGATTTGAGAAAATTTTGAACGAACCTAGGGTTTTGATTTAAAATCAAAAGAGGGGTTTTCGAATGAATGTATTGGAAATGGTTATGAGAGTAAATATGATCTTATGTTGTGTTAAAATGGTAGATTTTGGTGTTTGGAATAAAATTAGGAAAATGAGGGTTTTGCCCTAAAATGTCTCAAATAATTATTTTGTACAAATATAGAATTGGTATTAGGAATATGAAATTGAATGGATGTTTATATAAATGGTGGAGTTAAATATGTATTACCTTGCACCTATGGAAATTTAGATAATTTATCTATTGTAAAGATTGTATATCTGTTTAGAAATATCTGTTTTGGGCTATTGATGGAGGATAGCCATGATTGTTGTAGAAATTACATGAGGATTAGGTGAATTGAAATTAATCTTTTAGCCGTTATCATTGAATATGATTATGATGTATATATATTATGTATGTATGATGTTTGGGATGAGAAAGGGGATGTACTTTATGTTTGGAAGAAGAAAGTGGATGGACTTCATTAAACTAAGTTGGTTTGTGTGTCCAGGGTGAAAGTCCCGAAAATCGTGCATATACATGGGTGCTAATTCCCGCAGACAAAATTTTCATAAAATGGCAAGTGAATGTATTTGTATTGGTTGGAAACCTATAAGGTATATCCTCTGTTTGATTGATTAAATAAAGTGGGTATAACTAATGAACCAGGATAAAATGAATTGAGATGTAAGTTTGGCATAACATAGTTTTGGAAAAGAGTTGTAAAAGATTTTGTCATTGGACATTGAACATGTGCATATTACTGATATCTTTGTTAAGATTCATATAATGTGATAGATTTTCTCTACTGGGCTTTGGCTTACCCTACTTGGGAAAACTATTTTCAGGTGCTGGTGATATGCCTCCTCCAAGTACTTAGCTTGGGAAGACTGTGGAGCTGAAGGCTCAATCTTATTATTTTTGTACTTAACTTTTGTACAGTTAAAGGGTTTTAATTTAATGGACTGAAAGTCCATTTTTATTGTAACCACGAACTATCTTGGAGAGATGTAAGCCTTTAGGGCGTTTATTCTTTGTTTTGCTTCTAGTTCTATCTCATGCTGTGATATATGTTGTAGATTTAGGGTCAGGCTCATGAATGTATAATTGCATTTGTCACTCTCTTGTATAATTAGATCTCATGTAATAGAAGGACTTTATACTTTGATTCTTACTGTCATTCACATATTGTCTTGGTTGGTTTATTGTTTTATTTTGAGGGTGTTACAACTTGGTATTAGAGCGTACTGGGTTTGAATACTTTGGATATGTGGGAAGTGGTTAGTACCATAATGGGTTTGTCTTGCTTGACAAAGACTTCAATGTGTATGATATGCTTATGTGATTACATGGGTATGGGATTTAATTTCTAGGATGTTAGTCGAGTCCACGGGTTTCTAGGAGTCCTATTAGAAAGGCACTTGGTCACTGCCGTTTCTAATTGGAACTCTGGCAATGCCGCAGGACGATCATTATCTGGGAATGAAACTGTCACGACCGAAACCCCGTCTCTATAGGTTTAGAGTCATGACTAGCCAGTAATCCTGGATTACCTTTGGCCTCAAAGACAAAATTTTAAAATATTTAAAATCATATCGGGGCCTAAAGCGGAAGCAAAACAAAAATAAGAATGTCCATTGAGCTTGTCCCTATATCATACAATAATAATTTATTTACATGTACAGATTTTATATATCTCACACAAATATACATTTAAGACTCAACAAAATACCAAACTTTGACAAAGCTAAGGGGCTGATTTTCTTGGATCTACTCGAGCCTAACTTGCTCTATTTCGGAAGTTCTTCAAAGGTCGATTGTAGACTCCAGACTTCCTATCCTTGTTGCTCAATTTACTCACCTACATATACATATAAATAGTGAGCTAAAGCCCGTGAGTAATAATGTAATAAAGAGGTTAAATGAATAAAGTTCGACGATAGTACAAAAAACCTGTCTTACAATTTTGAAACAAATCTTAAATTATTTTCAAAATAAAGCATTTGCCATATTATATCAAATTTATAACAAAACATTTTCCATATCAAATCCCTTGTCAAAACATATATTTCTTTTTCTGAAACAATCCATTTCAATAGGCAAATCAATTTGATTAGCCATCATATCAATCCCTTGCAATAATAAAAACCATAGTTCGATAGCATTTTCAATACAATTCCAATTTCAATTCAATTCTCAATGATCCATGTTATCTCAATAGCAATACTCATTCAATGACAATTTACGTGGTACATCCAATAGAGTAATAATATTTCAATAACAATAGACCACAAGGGTCATCGACGGGTCAATCAATAATTCAATGGACCATAATAAGTCAATCGAATGGACCACGATGGGTCTAACACTAGAGATCTATGTGTTTCAATCAATCCAATAGCCTTGGTATTGTTTCCCCCAGGCAAGGTCATATAATCAATGGCCATGGTAGTATTTTCTCCAGGCAAGGGCCTCACTAAAGGATGCCACGAATACATTTCGAAAGTGAACTTCATTCATCATTACAAAATAACTTTTCAATAAACCATTCAATCAATCACAAAACAATTTCGAAAATAGTAATCATCTTGAAAATAAATATAATTTGAATATATCTTTATAAAGTTACTACTCATAGTGGGTTAAGTTGACATAAGACCTTGGACATCCATTTATACAAATCACATAACAAAAACACAATAGAAGCACCATTCAATATTCATTTTATTTTAATTCAACTCTCTTTATGTATTTCTAGCTTATTCCATGACTATGTGAGTCCAATTAGTGCCTAAGAATACTTAGAATCTCATGAGGATACAAGTAGGAACTTAGAAAAGTTAGCCAAAAATTGTCGAAAATAAGGTCTTCGCTCAAGCACACCTTTGGTCGCTCGAGCGGTCTGCAAAGCTCTATAAAAATATTGGGAGCTCATAATGTTTGCTCGAGCCACCATTTGGTCGCTCGAGCGATATGTAAAAATTCTGGGTTTTCAAAGTGTGTGTGTTGTTTTCTGACCACACTGCCAAACAGGTACTCAGCTGGAGAACACTGGCGGAATAGATTGCGCTTGAACGACCTACAACAAAAAGATGAGACTCCGGCAGTGGTTCTTCCACCCGGGGGGACTCCAACGATCAAGTCAATACTCAATTTCCCTCAAAGATAATAATTAGTGCTTAACTCACTAGCTAGAATACAAAAAGTGTACCTTTAGACCCACAAGGGTGCCTTACTTTTATTGTCAACACTAACCTGATCCCTGTAGAAGCCTAGCTTCAATGGACTATGGCTCAATGCTTTATACTTATCTAGCCTGAGGTCCTCCCCCATTCTAGGACTCTTGTCCTTTATCCGTTAATCTCAGATTCCGGTATCTCCGCAGATAACCTCGACCCAGCCGAGATTACCTCGGCGCCATGACCAAGACACGTGGCACCTCGGCTAGCACTTTGGTTCCACCTTGGCCACGTGTTCGTTATTCAAAAAATATGTCTCCATAATTGCCCCCTAGGTTCTATTACCTCGGCATCTTGAGGTGATAGAACCTATATCATTTAAACCCATAGCACGTCGGCTAAACTTGCTCTATCATTTGTTACCGAGGTCATCATTAGTCGGCTCCATATGACCCAAACTTGTAATCTGTTTTCATCAATGCCTTAGAACCAAGAACCAAGTTTTTCTAGTTTTCTAGCCGAAATCGTCCCTATAGTCGAGGTTGTTGCTTCATTAAATTAAAAACTCCAAGAGTTTTTATACGCGTATAAGCTGTCACACACTGCAACTCAACCGTTTTTGCCACGCGTCTCATCCTCATTGAACCGTACTTGACACGCTCTATCAAGTCACGTCGTTTTTGCATGTGCTGCCTGACAGACACATCGTCCAAGGCCCATTCATTGTGGTTTTGCCGCCTTTTCGTGTTTTGACAAAATTACTTCCCTCTCTCTTCGTCTTTTCACTTTTGTATCTTCGTCTACACTCAAGTTTTCTCTCTCTACTCTCCCAAATCCTCCATTGTTTCAAGATCTCAAGCTCTGCAATTACTCCGTTCACCTCCTTCGGCGAAGCTCTCTCCGCTCTGCTCTACCTATTTCCACCATCAGACTCCGGTGAATCTCATATCGGCGTCATTTTCTGTGGTAAGTCACTATTTCCCCCATTTTTAGTTTCAAACTCCATTGTTTTTGTCTATTGCCATGGTGAATGTCTTCATGTTCTCCAATCTTTATCTGTACTTCAAACTTTATCATTCGCATGTTTTGAGCATGTCCTATCTTGTAATTTTTTGTGCTTATCTTGTTCTTTGATTCTTGACCTTTATGTACAAATTGCACACACACTCGCTCAATTTTGCCACTGTCTTTGGCCTTGTACACCTGCACAAACTTATTCAGTGTTCTTTGATTTCTTGTTTGTCTTCTTGAGTCTGAATCATATTCTTGTCTCTATTTTCTGTGTCTTTTTCCAGATTCTTAGGCTTGGGTTTTGTTCTAGAAACTTGATCTTTAGGAAAACCGAACCTAAAACCCTTTTGATCTTCAGAAAAATTCGCCTGAGCACACGTTTAGGTTTTAGCTGAGGTCCTTTAAACCCTAACAAACCACTTCCTTCTAAAATCCAACACCCTCCCCACTTAGTCGACGCTATGGGTATGTTCAGGTGGAGGATAGACACCCCAACTAAGCTAGCATACTTTAGGCAGGAGTTTTCTATCCCTGCCAACATTCATCTCAGGTTGGCTAGGGAAGAGGACTCCATCATGGCCAAAGGCGACTCCATGCCATTCCCAGTAGTAGCCTTCATAGAGTGTGGACTTAGGCTCCCTCTTGACATCCTTTTCTGAGAAGTCCTTCACTATTGTAAACTCAACCCAATGCAATTAGCCATTAACTCTTACAGAGTCATCAACGGTATCATTGCCTTAGCTAGCCGACAAAATGCTAGGGTAACTTTAGTCGACATCCAGTATTGCTACACCATGTGTGGCCTTAAGTCAGAAAAAGGCTACATTTATTACCTTAAGCCGAGGTCAACGGAATACAAACTCATTGCCGACCTCCCTGATTCCAACAAGGGCGCCGGAGACGATTATTTCATCATCTCGGGCAACTGAGAGTTCCCTTCAGATGACGACCTTCACATCTACCCTTTAAGCTGTACATTATTCAGAGAGGGAGATGGTAAGAGCCAAGTTATCCCTTTTACTTGCTTTCAAGTCTTTTACTTTGATATTTTTGTATACTCTAACGTCGGTTTGTTTTATTTTGCAGTTCTTCCTCAGCCACCGAAGGATTTCTGCAAAACATTCTTCCCAAGCAAGGACTTCAAGAAGTTGTTGGGTCTGCCAGTTGACCAGTGAAAAGCACCTCTGCTGCTCAACTATATCCCAACCTACAAGTCCATTTTGCCCGACGTCCCGAAGAAGAGCAAGTCTCCTTCTTCAGCAACAACTCTTACTACAACTTCGTCACCTCAGCTTGATCAAGGATCAGCCTCTACTCTAGCAGAACAGCCATCTACTTCATCTCCTAAATTGATTCCACCCTCGCAGCACCAACGCTGACGTCGAGCTCCACTTTTTGCACCAGCGGGCAGGACCCATAGCCGAAGACGCCTAAGTGCTGAGGCGTCCTCTTACGCTCCAACCAACCCACCAACAGCTCTACCAGCAATCCACCTTGGTACTAAAGTTACCATTGCCATCTCCTCCGGCAAAATGGGGTGACAAAAGGCCGTTGCCGAAGACCTTCTTGCCGATATCCCCAATGTCACCACAGTTCAATTTACCCAGTCTCAAACCAAGCCGAAACCAAAAAGGCTGAAGAAAGCCTGTTAAGGCAATCGGTGACTCGACGACTCGAGGACACCTTGCAAATCTCAAAAATGGCTGAGGCAGAAAAAAGTGCCTTTGCCGCTGAAAAGAGGCCTGCAGAGGCTGCTCCCTCTGAATCCACCCGGTCAAAGAAGCCGAGGTCAGAGTCTGCTGCAACCTCAGGGTCCCTAAAGTCCGATGCCCCTTAGGCCCCTCCAATTACCATCGAGGACAAGCCAGTCAGAGTCAGAGATAGTGCGACTGACATCGAAGTCAGCGTTGCCCTCTTTACTGCCTTGTTTATTCCAAAAGACCTCGAATGCAACGTTGAGGTCAGCGAATACAAAAATTTCGCTTTACAATTGCAACACTCCGTACAAGTAAGTCCTTAATACTTGGTACTTTTTATTTCTTCTATACTAGAATTTTACTAGCTTTGTTTTTTTTTCCTTTTTTCTAGGCAATCCAGCATGCCCACTCCTTTGCGATGTAGGCCTTCGAAATTAAGAAGGAGTTGACCTACAAGACGAAGGAGGCTGCTGGCTTGCTCAAGACCATAAATAAGGTTGAGGCCAAGATGAAGACTTTAATATATCAGGCCAAGGTAGCAAAACAAGGCCGATGAGAGGGCAGGCGCTGTTGAGGCCATTGCTAAGGTCCTTGAAGCCGAGAAACAAAAGGTTGAAGCAAAGACCGCTGAGGCACAAGCTGAGCTTATTACTGCCTTGGACACAAAGGATGCCGAGATAAAAGCGACAGACGAGAAAGCATATGCTGAGAGGGCAACCGACGTCCGCGAGGACTATAAGAAGCAAGTGAAACAGGCATGAAAAAAGAGTTTCACCCTTGGTTGGATGGCTGCCTTAAAAGAGTTGGCTATCCCCGAGGACTCGTCTCTCCACGAAGATAGCTGCATCGTCCTGCCATTCCCACCCACTCCAAGCCAATCCAAGGACAAAGTTGAGTCCGAGGACGAAGTCGAGGCCAAAGAGATTGAGGAGACTGAAGCTGCTGGGGCCAAGTCCCCAACTCTGAATGAGCAAGTTTTAGACATGACTCAGGATGAGGAGGACGAGGTCCAAAAGACCACCTCTGAGGCCGAGGTCGAGACTTCTAACAAGAGCCTGGATGATACACTACGTGAAGTCGACGCCGAGGTCCAAGCTGAAAAATCTGCCCATCTGTCTGCCGAGGCTGACACAACGCCAATTGTCGAGGTAGGGCAAACTGTGGAAAATGCGTAGACTTTAGTTTTTTCTTTTTTTGGTACTTGCTCTCTTTTGGACAGCTGTAAATCTCTTTGTTTTGAACATTGCTAACTTTGTATTTGGCCGATGTGCCACTTTTGTAATCTGAAGAAGTAGTCTCTTTGTAGGCCGAAGTGCCTTTTTTCCCCTTTGAATGGAAGTCTTCTTTTTTGATTAAATGTTTGAATGCTTGTCTTTTCATTACTGTCTTGTATGATTCCATACTTAGAATATTTTGCATGTCTTCAAAGTACACCTTTGTTGTGTAATCTCCTCGGGGTAAAAATACTTCGGATATATCTTCTAAATGTTTATCTCGGCCTTGGCATAACACTTGAAAACATTTGTGAAAATATTTTCATAAGTGTTTATTTAAAACCTTTCCACTTATCAAGACTTCTGTCTTCCATTATCTTCCAAGTCTTGGCAACATGGTGATCTCGGCAAGTATGTAGACACTTCTATCAATATAACCTCGGCTTAACTTCAACTTCTAAATTTTTCTAAAAATTTCAACAAGTGTTAAACCAATTTTCTTTCAACATCACCTCAGCTTAACTTCAACTTGTAAATTTGTCTTAAAATTTCAACAAGTGTTAAACCAACTTTAGCATGTAAATTCCAACTTCCACGCATTATTCTTCAACTCTCTGCTCCCTAATGTGAACTTAAGTTTCACTTATGTTCACATTAAGTGTGTTCCTATGATCTTGTTGCCGAGATCAAATTCAAACAGAGACTGGCCGAGGTTATCAACCTTGGTCTCAGTTAATCTAACTGATATGTATTTAAAGTTTTCATTCTGTTGACATGGCAAATCTAGGTTAATTCAACTTAGTTCAACTCTATTATATGCAAGTATAATTCAACTCTGCCATATAATAAGTCTAAGTTATTCGTCATGTTTCAATCAGAAACATTGCCAACTTAGTTCAACTCTGTTATATGCAAGTATTATTCAACTCTGCCATATAATAAGTCTAAGTTATTCGTCATGTTTCAATCAGAAACATTGCCAACTTAGTTCAACTCTATTATATGCAAGTATTATTCAACTTTGCCATATAATAAGTCTAAATTATTCATCATGTTTCAATCAGAAACATCGCCAACTTAGTTCAACTCTATTATATGCAAGTATTATTCAACTCTGTCATATAATAAGTCTAAGTTATTCGTCATGTTTCAATCAGAAACATCGCCAAGTGACTGGTCAATCATTTTTCACAAGCTTGAAATAAAAAATCGAGCTAAAATTTTATTAATTACTTCAGCTAATAACAAAAAGATTTTAAAGAAAGAGACAAAATGAAATCTTAATGATAGAAGAACTTCAGGTTGCAAGTATTCTAGGGTCTTGGCAATTCTTTGCTTTAATTGTCTTCAAGCCAATATGTCCCATTGCCCAGGACTGAGATAATTCTATAAGGTCCCTCCAGTTTGGGCCAAGCTTGCCCTCTTTAGGATCCTTCTTGTTGCCGACGACCTTTCTCAGGACGAGGTCCCCAACTTGAAACTCTCGTGGGTTGACCTTTTTGTTATAAGCCTTGGCAAGCTGCTGTTGGTATGCCCTCAGCTGAATTGCTACTTTCTCCCTCCTTTCTTCCAATAGATCCAGATCTTGGGCCAAGAATGCCTCATTGGTACCATTTTCTACTCCCTAGATTCTAATCCCAAGGATGCCGACCTCCAGTGGGATTACTGCCTCTATGCCAAAAGCCATGGCAAATAGGGATTCCGATATGCCCAAAGTACACTGGGCAACTCATCTACCCACTTTCCCTTTGCTGCTTCCAGCCTCTTCTTGATCCCATCCAAGATAACCTTATTGGATGCTTCTGCTTGACCATTACTCTGAGGGAAGCTTGGAGTGGAATAATAGTTCTTGATTTTGTACTTTGCACAGAAGCTCTTGATTAGCTTACTGTCAAACTGCTTTCCATTGTCTGTTATTATTGCTCTTGGGATCCCAAACCTAGTGATAATGTTATTCCATATGAAGCTCTTCACATCAACATCTTGAATCTTTGCAAGCGGTTTAGCTTCCACCCACTTGGTGAAGTAATCTGTTGCCGCTAGCAGGTACTTCTTTTGTCCAGTTGCCGACGATAGCTGTCCAACAAGATCCATGCCCCATTGGGCAAATGGCCAAGGGCTTGATACTGGGTTTAAATCTGCTACTGGTTGATGTATCAAAGGTGCAAACCTCTGACACTTCTCACACTTTCTGACATAAGCTTCAGCATCTTTCTACATATAGGGCCACCAGTATCCCTGAGTTATGGCCCTATGAGCAAGTGACCTGCCCCATGTGTGGCTTCCACATACTCCTTCATGTATCTCATACAAGAAGTCTTCAACTTGTGAAGGATGCACATACCTCAAAAGGGGTCCAGTAAAAGATTTTCTGTAGAGATGCCCTTCTGTTGTCAGACTGAATCTTGCCAACTTCAGTCTGATCTTGTGTACTTCTTTATGATCATCTGGCAGTTTTCCCTCTTTAAGGAATACTATTATTGCATCCATCTAGCTTGGTCCCATCTCCACACACATTACTTCATGCTTTGTGTTCAGTGGTTCTACACTTGGGCCTGACAAGTAGTCAACCATTATTGTCCTTGCTTCTCCTAGTTTCATTACACTAGCCAGGTTGGCCAAAGCATCAACATGGTTGTTGTCATCTCGGCCAACTTGCTGTAGTCGGCAATTTTGGAATAATGCCATCATTCTGCCCACCTCCTTTACATAGGCCGCCATCCTTTCATCTCAAGCTGTATATTCGCCTGTTGCTTGGTTGACTATAAGCTAGGAGTCATAGAAGACCATTACCTCGTCGGCCACCATTGCTACTGCAAACTTTAATCCTGCGATCAGTGCTTCCTATTCTGCCTCATTGTTTGAGGCCTTAAACCTCAAATGAATGGATTGTTCAAGTATCTGTCCATTCAGCGATACTAGCAGTACTCCTGCCCTCGCTCCTTATCGGTTTGAACTTCCATCAACGAACAAGTGGAAGGAGTCGCTGACGTAAATACTACAGGGCTTGAGTTTCTTTTCTTTCCTTTGTTTGGCTATCTCCAACTGGGTTTCTCTTTGTTCACCTGGACATCGTATACCTCAATTCAACAGAGCCCGATGTATGATGGCGCCTGGTGTGAACTTGGCCACGAAGTCGGCCAAAACTTGGCCTTTGATTCCTGTTCTGGGTCCGAATTCCAGGTCATATTACCCTAACACCACTGCCCATCTGGCTATCCTGCCTATCAGATCTCATTGCTGCAACAGGGACTTCAAAGGATGCTCAGTTAATACCACAATCTTGTGGGCTTGAAAGTAATGATTCAGCTTCTTGGAGGCCATTACCAAAGCTAGTGTTAGCTTTTCCAAAGGTAGATATTTGGTCTTTGTGACCGCTAGGGTTTTACTCACGTAGTAAACTGCCCTTTGTTCTCCTTTTTCTTCTCTGACTACCACTGCACTTACTGCATGCTCTAAAATCGCCAAGTATAAGAACAGCTCATCTCCAGGCATTAGATTTGAGAGAACTGGAGTTGTGGTCAAGTATTTCTTTAAGTCGGCCAAGGCGACTTCGCACTCCTCTGTCTATAGGAAGTCTGTGGCTTTCTTTACTAAACTGAAGAAAGGTTTGCATTTTTCAGAACTTCTGCTTATGAATCTGTTTAGGGCTGTAGACCTTCCAGTCAGTATCTGCACTTGTTTTGCCGATGTTGGGCTCTCTAACTCCAGAATAGCCTTGATTTGATCTGGGCTTGCCTCAATGCCTTTCTGGTGACCAGGTATCCCAGGAACTTCCCTGACCCAACTCCAAATGCGCATTTTGATGCATTGAGTTGTAGCCGAAATGTCTTCAGGATATCAAAGACTATCTTCAGGTCGGCCAGATGATCTTCAGGTTCCTTGGTCTTCACGAATATGTCATCGATGTATACCTCCACTGTTTTTGCTATTAGATGTCTAAACATCTTAGTCACCAGTCTCTGGTAAGTTGCTCATACATTTTTCAACCCAAAAGGCATCACTTTGTAGCAATACAGCCCTTTTGGGGTGATAAATGCAGTCTTTTCCTCATCTGGGGGGTACACGGCTATTTGATGGTATCCCCTGTAGGTGTCCAGGAAGCTCATCTTTCCATGCCCTGAAGTGGCGTCCACCAATTGGTCAATCTTAGGTAGTGGGAAATTGTCTTTGGGACAAGCTTTGTTTAGGCTGGTGAAGTCCACGCAAACCTCCACTTTCCATTCTTTTTCTTCACAACAACCATGTTTGATAACCATATCAAGTAGTTTACCTCTTGTATGGCTCTGGCCTCCAGAAGTTTATCCACTTCCTCTTCTATTGCCTCAACATGCATGAACGTCAGTCTTCTTGCTCGCTGGATGACAGGTTTAGCCAACCTATCCACATTCAGTTTATGGCAAGTGACCTCGGGGTCAATGCCAGGCATCAACACCTCAAGGTTTGCTCTTAAGAATGCTTCTAATCCCTTTTTCTCTTCCTTGGCCAAGCCTGAGCCGAGGAGGAAGAAGCGTTCTTCATCTCCTTACTAGACTAAGATTTTCTTCAGGGCTTCTTCACTTTTCTCGGCTGGTTTTTTGCCAACGTCATCAAGGACCTCCATGTCCTCATTTTCAATCTCTGCTGCTTCTGCTTCTCGTATGTTGCAGGTGGATTTCATTGCTTCCATGAAGCAATTCTTTGCCTGCACTTGATCCCCTCTGACCTCCTCAATTCTATGCTCTGATGGGAATCACAACAGTTGGTGCAATGTTGAAGGAACAACCCCCATTGCATGCAGTCATGGCCTTCCCAGGATAGCATTGTAAAGGGAGGGAGTGTCAATTACTGTGAACTCAGTTTGTACCTTCTTGGTGCCAGTCTACACCTTCAAACTTATTGCTCCCAGGGGCCATGTCGGTGTTTCATTGAACCTGACCATTGGACCATTGGATTGTTCCAGATCATCTTGGTGAAGGCCAAGCTCCTTGTAACACTTGACATACATGATGTCACAAGAGCTGCCCTAGTCGACCAGAATTCGTTTTACGTGGCATTCTTCAATCTGGAGGGATATTACCAAGACATCGTTGTGTGGATGCTGCACCATCTCTAGGTCGTCTTCAATAAAGGACACCACTGGTCCCTAGCACTTGTCTGCCCTAGGTTTTTTCTACCGGACCTGATACACATGTTGCAAGTGTTTTACTTTCTGAGTTTCCCCACGTATCTCGTTCCCATTAACCTTCGAGTGAATCACATTGATCACTCGAGGTCCACCTGCTTGCGGTTGCGGTTGTGGTGTTGGTGGAGGTGGTGCTGTCGGTGCCCGAGGTAGTCTCGCTTGTTCTTCCCTTGTCCTGGTTTCATCTACCAAGTCCCTTAGATGACCTTGTCTTACCAGGTCTTCCAGATATGCCTTTAGGGCTCTGCACCCTTGAGTTAGGTGCCCATCCTCATTGTGGTAGGCATGATGTTTCCCTGACTTCTTTCCATAAATTCACCAGAAGCTTCTCGGTGCTCCATAATAAGGCGATTCGGATTCTCTCAAGACTTTGTAAACCTGAATCTGGTTGTATTCGCTCAGGCAACCCTTAGTCCTGTCTCTTGCTTATTGTATCCTTCATTACCTCGGCCTCGCTTCGGCGAGCTGTTTTTCTTCTCTTGTTTTGACGTCTTTGTCCCTGGTGTATCCTCCTCGGCTCTAGCATACTTCTCTATTCTTGCCATAAATTCCTTCATACTTTTTGGCAATGCCTTTGCCAGTGATTTTCAAAGCAGGCAATTGTAGACACCCCATTTTTGACCGACCTTAAGACTCAGACGTCACCGATTGAGCGCTCGGTGATGTTGCATACTGTGCTCGTTCAGAAGTCTGGAAGTCGCGATGTGCGCCTGCCTCCGGACTTCCGAACTCTCTTTTGTGCCTTGTCTCGGTTTGCGAACTGACTTCGGTTTTCTGTTTTCTTTCCCGAGGGAGGAGTGGTCCCGTAGACTATTTCTCGGTGGCCGTGCGCTACATTTCATGGGCGCAGGCCATTTTGGCCATTTCGGAGCCCGGTTCCCGGTTTTCGGGACCGTCGGTAAATGCCTCGATTCGGCCGCCCAACCATCTCCGATTTCTCCGGTTTTCAGCAAGTGCCTCTGTTTTATCATTTCGAGGAACACTGGGGCCTCTAATACCCACTTCGTGGCCGAACGCCACTTTCGGTGCTCATAGCCCTTTTTTTCGGGACCCCGAACTACGCGGTTTAGGCCCCGAGCTTTCATTTTGCATCGGTTTTTATTCATTCTTGGAAGGTACCTCTATTTTGTCATACTGAGGAGCACTGGGGCCTCAGATGCCCACTTCGTGGCTGAACGCCACTTTCGGTGCTCACAGCCCATTTTCGGGACCCCGAACCGCGCGGTTTTGGTCCCCGAGCATTCATTTCGCATCGTTGTTCGTTCATTTTTGGCAAGTGCCTCTGTTTTATCATAACGAGGGACACTGGGGTCTCCGAGACCCGCTTCGCAGCCGAACACCACTTCCGATGCCCGGCAGCCCATTTTGACCGAACTTCGGTTTAGGCCCCGAGCATTCATTTCGCATCGTTGTTCGTTCATTTTTGGCACCTCTGTTTTAGTATAACGAGGACACTGGGGCCTCTGATACCGAACGCCACTTTCGTGCCTGCAGCCCATTTTGACCTGCGCTTTTGGTCCCCGAGCTTTCGCTTTTGCATTAGTTTTTGTTCAATTTTGGCGTGTACCTCTGTTTAGCACTGTGAAGATCCTTTGGAGGGTGGGGGGCCAAGAATTGTCTCAAAGAAGTGTATAGAGGATTAGAGAGTTGCTTTTTAGATATTTTGTTGCTTTTTAGATATTTTGTTGCTTTTTAGATATTTTGGTGCTTTTTGGATATTTTTGGTGCATTTTTGCTCTATAAAGGGGAGGTTTTGCTTCATCATTTTAGAGGGTTGGATAATTGTTAGACATTTTTGAGAGATAGATACACCATTTTCTCTCCATTTTCCATAGCTCCAAAGTCTTTTTCTTCAAGTTTGGTGCCATTTCTTCATCACCATCAAGCATCCCCATAACCACTCCATTTCCAGCAGCAAGGAGAGGTTCTTAGAGGCTTAGAAGCAACATTTCTCAAGCCAAGAAGTAGAAAAGAGAAGGTCTACAAGGGTAAGTCTCAATTTCCCTCTTTTATAGCATTTTCTTGCTCCATTTCTTAAGCCCATTTTCTTATTGTTTTGAGCTCCGACCTTCACTGAGATTAGGTCTTTTTTGAGCTTATATTCATGTTTGATTAAGGGCTCAACCCCATTTGGTGTCTCCATGATACACTTGTTTCAATATCACTCTTTATGCCATTATTTTGCATGCTTTGTTTGGCTTTTGAGTGATCTGATTTCGAGCATACCATAAACTGTTAGTAGGCCTATTTTGAGCCCCTCTTCAACATTGAAGAAGGGCTCTATCATGTTTGGTGGCTCTAGCATGCACTTCCTTTGAAATTCTTCAATTTTACCGTAAAATTGCATGAGTTAATTAGCCTATTTTTGATCTGAGTTGGAGTATTAAACCTACTGATATTGTGCTCATTTTGAGCCCCTCTTCAACATTGAAGAAGGGGTCAACCATGTTTGCCTCCTCTATCATACACTTGCTTTGAATCCATGTTCTACGCCTATCTTGCATGCTTTGTTAGATTATTTTGGATTCTGTTTTTGGCCTTCATCAGGCCTTGAAGGAGTCTTATTTTGGTCCATACATCATGATTTGTGAAGGGTCTTAAGCCATTTGGTAATTGGTTTTAGTACTTGCTTTGAAATTCTTCAAATTTACCGTAAAATTGCATGTTTGTTTAGGCCATTCTAGCTTCTGTTTCTGGCCTTCATCAGGCTTGTGAAGTGTCTTATTTTGGTCTATTCTTCAAGTTTTATTAAGGGTCTTAAGTTGTTTGGTCATTTCTTATGATACCTCTCTTTATAAACCTCTTTTGACCCTTATTTTGCATGCTATGTATTGTATATCTACACACTGAATTTGGGGATCTCATCTTCTGTAAAAATGCATATTTTTAGTCCCTCTCTAATTTTGTAAAACTGATTTTTTGGGTTTGAGCATTGTAGATATCACTTGCTTTGTAAATCCTCTCTTTTTCCGTATTTTTGCAAGCTATTGTTGTCATATCTATGCTTACAATTTGGCCATGTTTTGTACTGGAAAGATGCTATTTTTGGGGCTGCCTTCTACTGTTTTTGCTGTCATGTGTCAATTTTGCATGTATAGCATAGCTGTAGGCCATTTCGGGGGCTAAATATCACATTTCGGGAACATTCTGGGCATCGGGTGCATTTTTATCATCATTTTGAGGCTGTTTTCCCTTCATTTAGTTGCTGGAATTTAGTTTGCATGCTTGCATATCATTTCCATGCCATTTTGTGCCTTTTTGTCATTGCCTCGGTTTGCGTGCCCGCGGGCACGCACTTCGAGGCGCTCCGTTTTCATTCATCGGCATCCCACGTGAGTGCGGCTGAGGCCCTCTCATGTTGGTATAAGCCCAATTTGCATTTCGCATATCATTCCGCATCGCCTCGGTTTGGGTGCCCGTGTGCACGCATTTCGAGGCAGCTCTTTTTTTATCCGACGGCAGCTTATGTGAGTGCGGCTGAGGCTCTCTCATGTTAGTGTAAGCCCAATTTGCATTTTACATCTCATTTCCATGTCATTTCATGCCTTAGTGCATTTCCTCGGTTATGCGTCTGCAGTGCACGATTTCAAGCATCTCCTTTATCATTATGGCGGCCTATGTGAGTGCCGAGGCTCTCTCATGTTGGCGTAAGCCCATCAATGATTCCATATGCTATTTTATGCATTCTCGGTTTTGCGTGTCATGGCACACGCATTTCGAGGCGTTTTATTTTACGGCGGCAAATTTGAGTGCGGCTGAGGCCCTCTCATGTTGGCGTAAGCCCAATTTGCATTCCGTATGCCATTTCATTCCATTTTATCATCACCTCGGTTTGCGTGCCCGTGTGCACGCAATTCGAGGCACTTCGGTTTTATCCGATTTCTATTTTCATGCCATCGCCTCGATTTGTGTGCCCGTGTGCATGCATTTCGAGGCACTTCGGTTTTATCCGATTTCCATTTTCATATCATCGCCTCGGTTTGCGTGCCTGTGGGCACGCATTTCGAGGCACTTCGGTTGTATCCGATTTTCTCATTTCATCATCGCTCGGCTTATGCGTGCTCGGGCCAGATTTCGAGGCACTTCGTGCATCCGATTTTCTCATTCCATCATCGCCTCGGTTTATGCGTGCTGTGGCGCGCATTTCGAGGCACTTCTGTATCCGATTTTCTCATTTCATCATCGCTTCGGTTTGCGTGCGTGCGCATTTCGAGGCACTTCGCTTATCCGTCTTGCATTTCATATCATCGCCTCGGTTTGCGTGCCTGTGTGCACACTTTTCAAGGCATCTTATTTTCATCTCATTTTCATCCGTATTGTGCATACTAGGTTGTTTCTTAGATTGCATTCTAGCATTACCTTGGTTTGGGTGGCCTGGTGCAACGATTTCGAGGTTACTCAATTTCATGGCATTGTGCATGCTATATCATATATTTGTCGATTTCATGCATACCATGCATATCGCATCGTGTTCGATAGGCGTTAGCCCTGCACGGAACGAGGTACATTCCAGATTCGGTGACGGAGTGTGTCTCAATTCCCAAGTCACCGACACTCCGGATCACCCATGATGGAGTTAGGTTTTGTTATAGCATTCATCTGCATTCATCCTATATTGAGTTGTGCAATCCGATTCCTCGGCCATCATGCATCGGTATGCGTGATTTGTGGCACGAGGATCGTGGCATGCATATATTTGTGAAAATACATTGCTATGCCCTTTTCCTGCTCTCTGTTACAGCAAAACCGAGGACCAACAACTTTTTGGAGTCCGGTGCGCATTTCGAGAATTACTGCAAACAGAGGCTAATTTGGGCATCCCAGGATTTCACTCGAGGCGCCCAAAGATACACTATTCATCGAATCAAGCACTGGCTCAAGGCCCGACACTTTCTTATTTAATTTGTAGATTAAATAGAAATTGGTATATTATTTCGCATCAGTATATTTGGATCAGTACTATTCTTTTATTCGACCTTCATGAGGGCAATGTTGTAATAAGGGTGCGTGAGTGTGATGTATGTCTTCCAACCCCATTTCTTTCTCCCTTTTATTTATCCGCTTACAATGGTTAGATATAGGGCATATTTCAATTAGCATAAGATGACAAAGATGTTTGCATCATTCATCTGCTTTTGCACGCACTGCCGGCCAAGATCATACAACCTGATCCAGATTTCAATTCCAAATTGAATACTTGATAGCTGTAGCATTTCACATATCATATTTAGAATAGCCGAGCCTGCTATAGTCGCATCTTTGCATGTGTTGCATTAGGCATTTCAGCATATGTAGGATCATGCATGAATTCTAATCAGGTCTCTGTTTTTGGCCGAGTACTCGGTGTGTTTTATGCTTTAGCATCCTTGCATGCGTGTGAGTGTTGCCATGATAGCATGCTTGCCATGAGGCTAAATGCTTATGTGATGTAACTGCCTTGAATGCCTGTGGGTGAAGGTTGAGTTATCTGGATTGGGACAAATCACTGATTGTTTGTTTTAAGCCCACTAGATAGTGGCAAAATCATGTTTTTCTAAGCCCACCTGAGGGTGGCAAATCCGCATTTTAGCCTACCTGCGGGTAGCACCATCACACCATTTTCAAACAAACAAACATGAAATGTTTTGTTCCAATTCAGACGGCCCAGTCTATACTTGTTTGCTGCAAGCATCACATAGTAATCTAGGCTAATAACCGGAATAAGAACTCACAAAGTTTTCAAAATCAGATATCATGGTTAGTAGAGGCCGGTCTTTGACCGGGCGAGAGGGGGTGCTCACGATGTGACCTTCCCTAATCGTACCCAAGTTCCCGAGCCAACTTTGGTGATGACGGACACGTGGCCTTTGGCACCGAGTCAGGGTTTCCTAAATTTCCCATTTTAAAAATATTTAGGTGGCGACGTTATCCGCAAAGCAGTCCATGTTTGGCACTTCTTTCAAAAAAATCTGTTTTCCTTCAAAACGATTTGCCGGATTTGGACTCTTTGGTTCAAGATTGAGAACCGCAACAAAATCGAGTCCGAACTGTAGCGAGGTCCCTCGCGGGCGTTGTTACAGTTTCTGGCGACTCTGCTAGGAATTTAGAGAATTTGACTCGAACTCATGATATCTGTTTTTGATTACACTTGTGTGTCTCTTTGCATTGCATTTGTATTGGTGCGCCTAGGACACCGTGTTTGCCATATGCCATTCCCGAACGATTTGCCGGAGGCTTGTCTTGTCAAGTCATGTCCGTAAGGCTGATCGGCTCTGGGCTCTGACAGCATGGGAACACAAACTCCGGTTTTACTGGGGCACCCTTTTTGACCATTCGACCTAGTGCATATTCGGATCCATAGTGACCATTCCAAACTAGGACAGGTTGCTTACCCGTTTATAGGTTGTTTGAAGCCATTGCGTGCGTGGTGAAACCCTAGCTCGACAAAATAGGATAGGGAAACCCTACCCCAACATAGGGTGTTTTGGCTCTCACTTATCTCATATGTGCTTGTTAGAGTGTGCCTCACAGGAATGCATGTATCGGTTTATGGGTTTGAGCATCAGTTCGGGCACCAATTCAAGATTTTGGGTATCGAGCTGGGCATCACGATTTGGTGGAATCGGTTTTACACTGAGGTATCACCATGAGTAGAATTTTAGGGCAGAATTCAGGAGAGGGCACACTCATTCAACTATGCTAGTATCTGTTCAGATGAAATCAAGCTGAGATGCTGCATGTTTTCTCCTTTGCTAGGTAGTCCTGGAACCATAGCTTCAGAAGGACTCCAATCCCCCCCCGGGTACACCGAACTTGTGTTGATAGACTTTGTCGGGTCAGAGATTCAGTTCAAGGGCAATCAGTGTTACTTTATCAAAGGCAGGGTGAAAAGGACCAGTCGGGCACAGATCACCAATCAGCGATTATCGATCAAGGCTCTTATCCACTCCACCAAAGGAACAACAGTAAAGGTCTCACTTTCTACTGCAGGGATAGATACACCAGTCAGTTGGATGGATCAGCAGAACACGTCAGGGATAGAGGCAATGATGCTTCAAATACAAGAAAGTATGAAACTCATGCAGCAAGACGCTGTCCGCCAAGTGGAATTTTCCAAGCAGCAGGCTGCAATCATGGCTCAACAGGCTGAGCTCATCACTGCCAAGCAAAGAAGCGCGGCTCGCTTCACAACAAGTTCCTCCCCAGGAGCTCCAAAGACCGAGAGACGCCAAATGTCCAAAATGTCCAAGAGGATACAGACCTTCCAACGGGACCGGCTCCGCCCCCGATTCTACCACAATTATCCAAGGCGCCCACGCCTATCAATATCCCGACTCTCCTTGAGTTCGGCGGACCCCACAAAGACTGGCCGTAAGTTGGAAAAATGTTTAAGAAATCTCAAGGAGTCAAAGCCATCCCGGACATTGAGGGCGGGTAATTGTGACAACTGCCGGACGGAGTTCAAGATGCCTCACATCGACGTTTTGACGGGTCGAGATCCCATGGTCCACCCGAGTTTGTTTCAGATGTTCTCATACCGATGGGTTTGACAAGATTACTAAGCTCTCCTCTTGGCGGGACCTCGGGTATTATGCCATCCGCACGCCAAATTGGAGGATTCAGCGAAACGAAGCTGGGAAGAGATGGCCGAGGCCTTCATCGCACAATATTCATACAATACCCAGATCGAGATCACAACCCGTGATCTTGAGACGACAAGGCAGGAGCTTAAAGAGAGCTTCTCTGAATTCGTGGCCCGGTGGAGGGCGAAGGCCTCAATGATGACCATTAGGCCAACGGATAAGGATCAAATACGGATGGTTGTGCGCAACCTCCAGCCCAAACTAATGCAGAAAATTATCGTGCTCCCCTTCCATACCTTTTCAGATTTGCATGAGATGGGAGTACAGATCGAAGATGCCATGAAGCAGGGCCTTATTGACCAAGAGAAGGAGCACCTAGGCGGGCAAACTGAATGCGACTTCCGAAGCATGATGCAACCAAGAAGATCTTCCGACGTGGGTATGGTTACCACTACCGCATCAAAACAAATACCCCCATTTACCAAGGCGTGCAGAGTAACTCACAGACGGCCAAATATCCACCCCGAGTCAAGAGGGTTTTCACTCCACTTCATATGCCTCTGTCAAAGGCTCTAGAGGTCTTACTCAGGAAGGACATTTAAAACCGTTGGAACAACGGCCCTACCCGATCCTATCCGCAAAGCATGACCGGACTAAATCAGGCCTACCATCAAGCCAAACCGGTCATGACACCGACAATTGCTTTCGCGCCCATGATGTACAAGATCTGTTTGACAAAGGGGTCATTGCTGCACCAGGTCCTGCAAAGTCTATCGGCACTTGATCAGTGAACTTGTGGGGGATAAGGTGACCATGTGATCGGGGGATGAACCACCTGCAGGCGGCACTCAGTTTACTCCAAACGTGGGAATGGCACGCACTGTTTTGAGCAGTATGCAAATACTAGTTTTTGTACTTTTCGGCTTGGGTATTGAGCCAGTTTTGTTGTTTTGTTTTGAGTCTGTCTCTTTGTTTTGAGTCAGTCTTTTTGGTTAAGGTCTGTCTTGTTGTATCGAGTCAGTCCTGTTACGTAGGAGTCGGGTGATTCTGGGGGTGTTACCTCGGACATCACCATTTTGTTTTGTGTTTGTCTTTTCGTTTTGTTTTGAGTCTGTTTCTGCCAGGGAGCCAGTAATGCCAACAGATTTGAACGAGCAGCAATGATTTTCATACTCTTGTGTTTGCTTCTGCCGTGTGCTAGTTGTGCCGGGATTTGAATGAAATGGCAGTACATTCCACCTGCTCTCCTGTGCCCTGAAGTCATTGTAATGACCTAAGTTTTTTCAAAAACTTTTTGAACACTGCGGTGAAAACGAAGAGGAAGGAATTCCTCGGGATTTGCAAAACTTTGATCAAATGAGAGAAAGAGAGGCATGCTAAGCCCTTAATGATTGAGATCATGCTTGTTAATATGAGTACTGAGAAGGACCCTAGCTTTGATCCAGATGGGTCCTACACTGTCTTCAGCACGAGCGATTTGTTGCTTTGTTAAAAACTTTCAAAAAAATATTTTATGATCGCGAAGACATGTGGAGTCGCTCTTGAGATTGTGCAGCTTAAGATCGCTCTCAGCCTCAAGACTCAACCCCTTTTGCTTCCAGACCTTGAGCTTGCATTCAGAATGTTCAAACGGTCAACTACAATGTGAGGCCTGTGTGGCCAGATTTGAAGCAGCCCTCGAACAAGAGGCACCAAAGTCAGATCAAGAAGGTCAGACCTCATCAGAAGAAGCTTGCAAGGCTAGGCGAAGCACCCCTCGAACTAGGGGCAAAAATATCCGATGTGCTCAAGAGCCAAAGGTGGATCTTTCTACTAATCAATACAACAGCCACTCTCTTAGGAACAGAGGGCTTCAATCTCAGAACCATTTGGCATGGACTGGTTACATTTTTTTACCCTTTGAGAGGCTCGCTGGGCTGAAAACCCGGAAGGGCGACCCAGGCAAAAGTTAGAGCAAAGAAAAAAAGGAAAAAGTGCAAAGATACAAAAAAATGCAAAAAAGGAAAAGAAAAGAAAAGAAGAAAAAGGAATGAAAAGAATAAAAAAAAGAAAAGAAAGAAAAACAAAGCTCGCAAGGTCGAAAACCTGCAACAGGCGCCTTGGCAAAAGTTAGAGCATAAAAAGGAGAGGTTAAATACCCGAGTGTACCTTAACCTCGAACTACGTAAGGCTTGATTCCCATCTTTGGGATACGTAGGCAACTTCATTCTGAAGTCCAGTCGTAAAACGATTCAAATTCAATTGTGTCCATGTAATGGTTTTGACCATCCTTGCCTTCTCTGTATCCAAGAGTACGGTTGCGATCATCGCTCGAGGATCGACTTTACAATACGCTGTCATTGTTCAAACAAGGGGCAACTTTCCGTTGCCATTCAATGCACCGCGGTGCCGTTCAAACAAGGGGCAACTTTCCGTTGCCATGCAGCTCTCTTCAAGTACGGGGCAGTTTTCCTTTGGATCCGAGGTTGTGCATCTCAAAGAGTTGGTTCCCTGCTTGTTGAGCAGTGGCCGTTTGCAAAAGCAGTTTTTGAGAATTTTTATTGAGGTTGACTATTCTCTCAAAAATCATTCCATTTTTTTTCAAAACTGGACCATTTTCTTGGACCCAAAAAAGGAAAATTTTCAGTGCTTATAGCCTGACTTGCATGATTTCAAATCAAAAACTGAACAAGCATGTTAATCTAACTCTCATTTTGGTCAAAACTGTTTTAGTAGAAAGGCAAAAATAAAAATGGTCGAAATGATGAACTAGGGGCACAGTTGAGTCAGGCTTCCTGTCTTTTCCCTGTTGTCAATGCATTTGCCAAAAAAGGCACTCTACCTGCCAGGAAAGGGCACAACAAAGGGCCAAAAGCTCCCTCATCCTTCGAGCAACGAGGTATCAAGCCAAGTGCGAAGCACGAACTGGAATGGATCAGGATATTCCACTCCCTCATCTAGACGGATCTGATCATGTCTAAACTCCCCAGCAGAGCAAAGCCGATGCTAGCTACAGATTTGCTACACACCCAGTTGTAGCAGAACCCCTCTGGGAGGAGTTCACTAGTCAGTGAGCGGAAGAAAGAAGAATCTAGTCAATGCTAGGGCACGAGCCCACAACTTGCTGTTTATCCATCCACCACCCAGGGGAGGGATTAAAAAATGAGAGATTGAAGAATAGAGAGATGTGCGATGAGAAAAAAAAGTGAGAAAAGGGCTTTTTCAGAAAAATAGAGCTTGAGGGCCGAGTGATGTGAGAATCATAAATAAGAAAGGGTGGGAAACACCCGTGAAACAGCTCCCTGCACGTCTGAGTGTCGTGTCTTTTCGTTTGTCTCATTTCTTGTTTTGAGTCATCCCGAGCGTGTCCCGAGCGTGTCTCGTTGTATTTAGGTCGTTTACCTTTTGTTTTTCTGTGTTGAGTTGTTTTGTCTGTGGTCAGTTGTAGGCTCAATACCCAGTTGAGAATCGTTTTCTCATTTTCAAAAAATAAAAATCGTTTTGTGCTATGAGTGCTGTGCCGTTCTCCACATTTGTGCAAAACAGAATTTGTTCTTTTAGAAAACCACAGGGTTTAACCCAGGTCATATGAGAACAGTGAAACCAAGACCTATCTGAAGCTATGAGTTTCGGGCTGCAAAGCAAAAGCAAAAGAGGAAAATGTCGGGCATCTGAGTTTTGTTCCAACTTCAGTAAGTTCCGAGATTGCATCCCGTGTGTACCTCTTCAGGTCTTGCCAATGTTCTGAAGTATGAGTGTGCCTCTACCTCAAGCTCAAGATCAAGTCTACTTCAAGCCGAATGGCGATCGAAATGCTCTCTCGAATACCGACTCGCCAGATGCATCTTGGCCGTGTTTATGAGTTCCTAGGAGACCAATCGCGACGGTGGAAATTAGAGTTCGAATGGCCGTGGCCTAGAACGCAAAGGTTCGATTTTCGAGACTAAAGTCCGGTTTAAATACCCGAGGCGTGCCTCGGCTTGAAATCAGATGGAAGCCCCATAGGTTGAGATAGCTTGTATGCACCTCACTCGATAATCGAACCAACCTAGTCTCACCCCGTTGGAGAATAGGGAAAGTTGTGAGCATGATCAGGAAGACAAGCGGCAGCCGTGGCTCCCACATGCAGATATTTTTACTTGTTAGCATTCCAGAGCCTTTGTGCTGTGTGTTGAAGGTAAAGTGTTCGAAGAGCACGAGGGGAGATCCCCGTCAAAGTAGAGCGGTTCACCGCCACTCACCTCATGAGGTGCTTTCTAAAGCGCCGCTTTGTCCATTTATTGCTTTCCTTAAGCATCATACATTGTAATGCATTGTACCAGTTAAGTTTCTTTCTCAGACATGCACGATATTGTATGTACGGTTCATTCAAAGAAGTTCTGTTTGAGATCATTCATTTAGTATATCAATCACACTTTATTTGCTTCACTCAGTGTATCTAACACACTTCATTCGCTTAGTGTATCAATCACACCTCATTCCCTTAGTGTATCAATCACACTTCATTCACTCAGTGTATCTAACACACCTTATTTGCCTTAGTGTATCAATCACACTTCATTCACTTTGTGTATCTATCACACATATTTTGCTTTGTGTATCTATCACACTATTCTTCTCTTCATATCACATGTTTACTTTAGTGTATCCATCACACTTCATTCACTGCTTTGCCTCATGTATCTATCACATGTTCACTTTAGTGTATCCATCACACCTCATTTACTTTCGTTTGCTTCATGTATCTCTCACATGTTTATTTAGTGTATCAATCACACTCTTTTCATTTTGTGTATCTATCACACACATTCTCATTTCGTGTATCTACCACACACATTCTCATTTTGTGTATTTATCGCATACATTCCCAATTTGTGTATCTATCACGCACATATTCACTTCAATTACCTTAGTGTATCCATCACACTTCATTACTTTTTGTGTATCTATCACGCACATATTCACTTTATTCCATTAGTGTATCAATCACACTTCATTCGCTTTTAGTATATCAATCATACCTGTTCACTAAGTGCATCTATCACACTTCGTGTTCACATTCAGTGTATCAATCACACTCTGTTCACTTAGTGCATCTATCACACTTCGTGTTCACATTCAGTGTATCAATCACACTTTGTTCACTTAGTGCATCTATCACACCGTGTTCACATTCAAGATATCTATCATACTGTTCACTAAGTGCATCTATCACACTTCGTGTTCACATTCAAGATATCTATCATACTGCTCACTAAGTGCATCTATCACACTTCGTGTTCACATTCAAGATATCTATCATACTTGTTCACTAAGTGCATCTATCACACTTCGTGTTTACATTCGGTATCAATCACACTGTTCACTTAGTGCATCTATCACACTTCGTGTTCACATTCAAGATATCTATCATACTTGTTCACTAAGTGCATCTATCACACTTTGTGTTCGCTTAGTGTATCAATCACACTTCATTCATTTTGTGTATCTATCATACTTATTCACTAAGTGCATCTATCACACTTTGTGTTCGCTTAGTGTATCAATCACACTGCTCACTTAGTGCATCTATCACACTTCAGATTCACATTTAGTGTATCCATCACACTTGTCCACTTAGTGTATCCATCACACTTTGCTCACTATGCCTACTTTGTGTACCAATCACACTTTGTTCATATAGTGTATCAATCACACACACTTGCTTTGTATCTATCACACTATACTTACTTTGTGTATCTATCACACGCTCTTTTGTGTATCTATCACACACTCACCTAGTGTATCCATCACACTTTGCTTCATATAGTGCATCCATTACACTCGCTTCACTTTGTGTATCCATCACACGACGCTTTGTGTATCTATCGTACATGTTCGTGAAGATTCCATGATTTTCTTACATTCCTAATCGCATGAAATGTAGTTGTTGCTTTGCATTCTTGCTTAAAACTGCATCTATTTGTGAATACTTGCCTCATTACGACTTTTGTCAGACTTGCATGATCACTCCGTGCCTATCACTTTGCATTTTGCCCCCGCTGTGGGCACGCCAAGGCACATATCTCTGTTCTTTGTTTATCTTGTATGATTGTCTAAGTCTTCCTTGTCAAAATGGGTCGTCTCGGCTTTGACATTCACTCTCGTCATTTCGACTTCGAAGTTCTCACAAAGAGGGGCAATCAGAGACACCCCATTTTTGACCGACCTTAAGACTTCGACGTCACCGATTGAGCGCTCGGTGATGTTGCATCTTGTGTTTCGTTCAAGTCTCTCAGAGTCGCGTCGCGCCTCCGGATAGAACTTCTTCTCTTCAGGCCTTGTCTCGGTTTGCTAACTAGACTCGGTTTTCTCTGCTTTCTTTCCCGAGGGAGGGAGGGTCCCAGACTATCTCTCGGTGGCGCTTCATTTCATGGTCAGAGGCCATTTTGCCCATTTCGAGTCTCGGCTCGGGACCGCCTAACCATCTCCGATTTCTCGGTTTTGACAAGTGCCTCTGTTTTATCATTTCGAGGAACACTGGGCCTCTAATGCCCACTTCGTGGGTCAACGCCACTTCGGTGCTCATAGCCCATTTTGGGACCTCAACTACGCTTTTGGTCCCCGAGCATTCATTTCGCATCGTTGTTCGTTCATTTTTGGCAAGTGCCTCTGCTTTTATCATAACGAGGACACTGGGTCTCCGAGACCGCTGACCAACACCACTTCCGATGCCCGGCTTCATTTTGACCCCGAACTTCGCTTTAGGCCCGAGCATTCATTTTGATCGTTGTTCGTTCATTTTTGGCAGGTACCTCTGTTTTAGCATAACGAGGGACACTGAGGCCTCTGATACCCACTTCGTGGCCGAACGCCACTTTCGTACTATGACCCATTTTCGGGACCCCGCGCGGTTTTGGTCCCCGAGCTTTCGTTTTGCATTAGTTTTTGTTCAATTTTGGCAGGTACCTCTGTTTTAGCACCAGGAAGATCACTGGAGGGTGGGAGGCCAGCAATTGTCTCAGCAAGTGTATAGAGGATTAGAGAGTTGCTTTTTAGATATTTTTGTTGCTTTTTAGATATTTTGTTGCTTTTTAGATATTTTGGTGCTTTTTGGATATTTTTGGTGCATTTTTGCTCTATAAAGGGGAGGTTTTGCTTCATCATTTTAGAGGGTTGGATAATTGTTAGACATTTTTGAGAGATAGATACACCATTTTCTCTCCATTTTCCATAGCTCCAAAGTCTTTTTCTTCAAGTTTGGTGCCATTTCTTCATCACCATCAAGCATCCCCATAACCACTCCATTTCCAGCAGCAAGGAGAGGTTCTTAGAGGCTTAGAAGCAACATTTCTCAAGCCAAGAAGTAGAAAAGAGAAGGTCTACAAGGGTAAGTCTCCATTTCCCTCTTTTGTAGCATTTTCTTGCTCCATTTCTTAAGCCCATTTTCTTATTGTTTTCAGCTCTGACCTTCACTGAGATTAGGTCTTTTTTGAGCTTATATTCATGTTTGATTAAGGGCTCAACCCCATTTGGTGTCTCCATGATACACTTGTTTCAATATCACTCTTTATGCCATTATTTTGCATGCTTTGTTTGGCTTTTGAGTGATCTGATTTCGAGCATACCATAAACTGTTAGTAGGCATATTTTGAGCCCCTATTCAACATTGAAGAAGGGCTCTATCATGTTTGGTGGCTCTAGCATGCACTTCCTTTGAAATTCTTCAATTTTACCGTAAAATTGCATGAGTTAATTAGCCTATTTTTGATCTGAGTTGGAGTATGAAACCTACTGATATTGTGCTCATTTTGAGCCCCTCTTCAACATTGAAGAAGGGCTCAACCATGTTTGCCTCCTCTATCATACACTTGCTTTGAATCCATGTTCTATGCCTATCTTGCATGCTTTGTTAGATTATTTTGGATTCTGTTTTTGGCCTTCATCAGGCCTTGAAGGAGTCTTATTTTGGTCCATACATCATGCTTTGTGAAGGGTCTTAAGCCATTTGGTAATTGGTTTTAGTACTTGCTTTGAAATTCTTTAAATTTACCGTAAAATTGCATGTTTGTTTAGGCCATTCTAGCTTCTGTTTCTGGCCTTCATCAGGCTTATGAAGTGTCTTATTTTGGTCTATTCTTCAAGTTTTATTAAGGGTCTTAAGTTGTTTGGTCATTGCTTATGATACCTCTCTTTATAAACCTCTTTTGACCCTTATTTTGCATGCTATGTATTGTATATCTACACACTGAATTTGGGGATCTCATCTTCTGTAAAAATTCATATTTTTAGTCCCTCTCTAATTTTGTAGAACTGATTTTTTGGGTTTGAGCATTGTAGATATCACTTGCTTTGTAAATCCTCTCTTTTTCCGTATTTTTGCAAGCTATTGTTGTCATATCTATGCTTACAATTTGGCCATGTTTTGTACTGGAAAGATGCTATTTTTGGGGCTGCCTTGCTAATGTTTTTGCTTTCATGTGTCAATTTTGCATGTATAGCATAGTCAGAGGCCATTTGGGGCTAAATATCACATTTAGGAACATTACGGGCATCGGTGCATTTTATCATCATTTTGAGGCTGTTTTCCCCTTCATTTAGTTGCTGGAATTTAGTTTGCATGCTTGCATATCATTTCCATGCCATTTTGTGCCTTTTTGTCATTGCCTCGGTTTGCATGCCCACGAGGCGCTCCGTTTTCATTCATCGGCATCCCATGTGAGTGCGGCTGAGGCCCTCTCATGTTGGTATAAGCCCAATTGCATTTCGCATGTCATTCCGCATCGCCTCGGTTTGCGTGCGTGTGCACGATTTCGAGGCGACTCTTTTTATCCGACGGCTTATGTGAGTCGGTGAGGCTCTCTCATGTTAGTGTATGCCCAATTTGCATTTTACATCTCATTTCCATGTCATTTCATGCCTTAGTGCATTTTCTCGGTTTGCGTGCCCGTGTGCACGCATTTCGAGGCATCTCCTTTTATCATTATGGCAGCCTATGTGAGTGTGGCCGAGGCTCTCTCATGTTGGCGTAAGCCCATCACTGCATTCCATATGCTATTTTATGCATTCCTCGGTTTTGCGTGTCGCGAGCACGCGCATTTCGAGGCGTTTTATTTTACGACGGCAGCTTATGTGAGTGCGGCTGAGGCCCTCTCATGTTGGCGTAAGCCCAATTTGCATTCCGTATGCCATTTCATTCCATTTTATCATCACCTCGGTTTGCGTGCCCGTGTGCACGCATTTTGAGGCACTTCGGTTTTATCCGATTTCCATTTTCATGCCATCGCCTCGGTTTGCGTGCCCGTGTGCATGCATTTCGAGGCACTTCGGTTTTATCCGATTTCCATTTTCATATCATCGCCTCGGTTTACGTGCCTGTGGGCACGCATTTCGAGGCACTTCGGTTGTATCCGATTTTCTCATTTCATCATCGCCTCGGTTTGCGTGCCTGTGGGCGCGCATTTTGCCGGTGTATCGATTTTCTCATTTCATCATCGCTTCGGTTTGCGTGCCTATGGGCGCATTTCGAGGCACCGATTATCCGGCTTGCATTTCATATCATCGCCTCGGTTTGCGTGCCTGTGTGCACGCTTTTCGAGGCATCTTATTTTCATCTCATTTTCATCCGTATTGTGCATACTAGGTTGTATCTTAGATTGCCTTCATGCATTACCTCGGTTTGCGTGCCCGTGTGCACGCATTTCGAGGTTACTCATTTTCATGGCATTGTGCATGCTATATCATATATTTGCTGCATTTCATGCATACCATGCATATCGCATCGTGTTCGCGATAGGCGTTAGCAGCACGGAAGCAGTACATTCAGATTCGAGTGACGGAGTGTGTCTCAATTCCCAAGTCACCGACACTCCGGATCACCCATGATGGAGTTAGGTTTTGTTATAGCATTCATCTGCATTCATCCTATATTGAGTTGTGCAATCCGATTCCTCGGCCATCATGCATCGGTATGCGTGATTGGTGGCACGAGGATCGAGGCATGCATATATTTGTGAAAATACATTGCTATGCCCTTTCTTGCTCTCTATTCTGACAAAACCGAGGACCAACAACTTTTTGAGTCGGCGCATTTAGAATTATGCAAATGAGGCTAATTAGGGCATCCTAGTGGATTTCCGAGGCGATCCGGATACACTATTCATCGAATCAAAGCTGGCTCAAGGCCAGCTTCTGACTTCTTATTTAATTTGTAGATTAAATAGAAATTTGTATATTATTTCGTATATTTGGACTGATTATTCTTTATTCGGACCCTCTGCATGAGGGCAATGTTGTAATAAGGGTGCGTGAGTGTGATGTATGTCTTCCAACCCTCATTTCTTTCTCCCTTTTATTTATCCGCTTACAATGGTTAGATATAGGGCATATTTCAATTAGCATACAGTATGACAGCATGTTTGCATCATTCATCTGTTTTGCACGCACCGGGCTCGGCGCATCATACAAACTGCATCTGTATTTCAATTCCAAATTGAATACTTGATAGCTGTAGCATTTCACATATCATATTTAGAATAGCCGAGCCTGCTATAGTCGCATCTTTGCATGTGTTGCATTAGGCATTTCAGCATATTTAGGATCATGCATGATTTCTAATCAGTTCTCTGTTTTGGCTGGGAGTACTCGGTGAGTTTTATGCTTTAGCATCCTTGCATGCGTGTGAGTGTTGCCATGATAGCATGCTTGCCATGAGGCTAAATGCTTATGTGATGTAACTGCCTTGAATGCCTGTGGGTGAAGGTTGAGTTATCTGGATTGGGACAAATCACTGATTGTTTGTTTTAAGCCCACTAGATAGTGGCAAAATCATGTTTTTCTAAGCCCACCTGAGGGTGGCAAATCCGCATTTTAGCCTACCTGCGGGTAGCACCATCACACCATTTTCAAACAAACAAACATGAAATGTTTTGTTCCAATTCGAGCGCCCATCTATACTTGTTTCTTTAAGCATCACATAGTAATCTAGGCTAATAACCTAATAAGAACTCACAAAGTTTTCAAAATCGATATCATGGTTAGTAGAGGCGGTCTTTGGCCGAGAGAAGACTCACGATGTGACCTTCCCTAATCGTACCCAAGTTCCCGAGCCAACTTTGGTGATGACGGACACGTGGCCTTTCGGCACCGAGTTAGGGTTTCCTAAATTTCCCATTTAAAAAATATTTAGGTGGCGACTCTGTTATCTGGCAAAGCAGTCCATATTTGGCACTTCTTTCAAAAAAATCTGTTTTCCTTCAAAACGATTTGCCGGATTTGGACTCTTTGGTTCAAGATTGAGAACCGCAACAAAATCGAGTCCGAACTGTAGCGAGGTCCCTCGCGGGCGTTGTTACAGCAATCATCTTTTAAGCCGTTCTTAAAAGACACGACCGCCACCTCTTGGTTGCATCCTGGTATTCGATTGAACACCTCATAATACCTTTTGGCATAGGCTCTAAGGCTTTCATCATCACCAATTCTCAGAGCCATTAGGGAGTCCACCCTCAATGGTTGTAGTTTGTTTGTCATAAATCTAGCCACGAACATATTGGCTAGGCCTTCCCAGCTTTTCACAGTTCCTTTCGGCAACTTGTGAAATCAGTCTAATGCGATTTCCCCAAAGGATGAGGGGAACACTGCCGAAACAACGCTCGCTTCCCAAAGGTGCTATTAACTTCAAGTACAAGCTGACGTGAAACTTAGGGTCAAACTTACCGTCGTATATCTAGAACCTCGGTATGTGGAACCTTTTCAGGGCCTCAAATTTGTCCAGTTCTACCGAAAACGGTGTTCTCGGCTTGAACGGAGAGGTTACCTTGGCTGGAGAGGTTACCTCGGCATCCTGTCGCTTCCTCTGGAGGTAATCCCTCAGATCCTCCTTGGTCCGTCCAGAAGCTCGGCTATCAATGGATTTCAGCCCTTTTAGTGCGCTACTCCGAGCGTCGTTATGAGTCCTCTTGGACTTCTCTTTATTTGTTGCGTCGAAACAAAGTTCTTTCCCTTGAACATGCCGATGTTCTTTGGGGTCATCTTATTTGGTACGATGCGTCCTCTGAGAATCTCCCTTCATAGTCTCTCCTCGCCCGACCTCCCTGGAGGGCCGGTGAGAGTGTTCCTTGGTCCTGGTGTGCTGTGGGACTACAGGGACTGTTTTCTATCCCCCTTTCTGGGCATTGTTCCTGGCCGCTGAAATCGGCGTGTCTTGTAATAAAAATAGTGGCTGCATGACGTTATTTTGCATCATGAAATTGACGACTGATTGCAGGTCTACCAATTTATTCGCCATTCCCTTTATCTCTCCGTCCCTCCGCAGGCATCTATCTTTTCATAGCTGGAGGTTGTTCTCGTTATAATACCCGCCTCGGTCTGACTTCTTTGATGCCGCCCTCCGGCGATGTCCTTCTCTCCCGGATTCGATCTGAGTTTCTTCATTGCAGTCACCCTCCTCCACATTAGGGTCAATGTGCTTACCACTCCCAGTAGGGATGTCGTCCCCAACCTTTTCTTTCTGTTCATCGTTGGCCATCTATTCTCCTTTCTTTCCCACAGACGGCGCAAAATTGTGTATGTTGTTTTCTGACCACATTGCCAAACAGGTACTTAGCTGGAGAACACCGGCAGAATAGATTGTGCCTAAACGACTTGTAACAGAAAAATGAGACTCCGACGGTGGTTCTTCCACCTGGGGGGACTCCGACGATCAAGTCAATACTCAATTATCTCTCAAAGATAATAATTAGTGCTTAACTCACTAACCAGAATACAAAAAGCGTACCTTTAGACCCACGAGGGTGCCTTACTTTTATTGCCAACACTGACCTGGTCCTTGTAGAAGCCTAGCTTCAATGGACTCTAGCTCAATGCTTATCCTGGACTCTTTAATAGATAAAGATAAACTCCCTAAAAGCTTTATCCTTATCCAGGCTGAGGTCCTCCCCCATTCTAGGACTCTTGTCCCTTATCCGTTCATCTCGGATTCCGGTATCTCCGCAGATAACCTCGGCCTAGCCAAGATTACCTCGGTGCCATGACCAAGACACGTGGCACCTCGGCACCGGTTCCACGTGTTCATTATTCAAAAAATATGTCCCCACACATAGTTAAAAGGTTAAGCTTCCAGATTCCAATTCAATACTTGGGGTCTAGCACAACTTTGTTAAAACCATATAATCACTTTTAACAATCAAGAAAACATGATTAATTTCTAACCATTTACATCCAACTCTTTTAATTCAAGATTAAACTCCAAATTTCCATAAAATTATGTTTACAAAACTTTTCCTTTTCTCTTTAGAATATGAAATCAATTCTTCAAATCTTCTTAAATTTCACGATGCATGTGTAATTAAAATTCTAATTTATGCAAGACAACAAAAATCAAACCCACAAAATGCTCAATTCTAATTTAATTTCTACAATTTGAATTTAATTAAATTCCTTCACCCTTTTACTATTTCTTTCAAATTATATGAAATTGATTCTTTACTTTTTTCATATTTTCCTTTAAATCATGAAATTGGAGTTATGAAACTTTGCATGTATGAAATTAAGATCAAAACTAAATAATTTTAATTAGAATAGCTCTAATTTGGATTATTATTAATTTTCTTCATATCAAACCTAAATTCAAATCCATAAACCTTTTAAACATGAACTAAAATCTCAAAACCTTGAAATCCTATGATGCATGTTTAATTAGAGTATTAAACTTGTAGAATTTGCCCATGCATGTAACAATGAGGCTTAATTTCATGCAAGACTACATCATCAAACCCAAAATAATTAATTTCCATAACCATGAACCTACTTTAATTTCTTCATCTTTGTTTTCTAATTTCTTCCAAATTATATGAAATTGAACCCAAACTCATCTTTAATTCAAGTGTAATACAAGGATTCTACAAAATTCAAGCTTGAAATCCCTACCTTTAATATTCAATTTGGTGTATTCTTGACAACTTCTTCACTTCTCCTAACTTCCTTAGTTTTTCTTCAAAATTTCCTGCAAGTCCTAAAGAATTGAACTCTCTCTCTCTCTCTCTCTCTCTCTCTCTCTCTCTCTCTCTCTCTCTTTCACAGCTATTCTTGTTCTAGCCAAAAACAATAACATAGATGATGTATAGCTTTAATGTACTGCACCCATTTCTTTATTCCACTTTATTTTCCCTTTCTTTTATTTTTATTTTTTTATATATATATTAAAATGGTGGGGCACTTGTCCATCTTAAATTAATCCATGTGGTGATGTATATTAGGATTAGTTTGGCACACTAATTGTACATTAGCTTAATTAATCACTTCTTAATCTTAATCAATCTAATTGACTTCCATTAAGGCCCAATTTATTATATTTAAATTATCAAAATCATATTTTTAATCAAATTCCAAAAAGGTTCCTAATATTAAATTAAACCTATTTTCATTATCAATTTTGATTTCTCACATCAGTAAGGCCTTCAATTTCTGATCAAACTTAAAATCTCCGTCAATAAATTACATATTCAATTGAACATTTCATAAATGAATTTAATTCCTAATAATCTCAATTCCTAATCTTCATAACTTGATCAACTCCAATTTGGACCCAATTAATAAAATCTCAATTTTACTAAACTAAATTGAATATTTAATTCAACTCCCATATGGTCTGAGACTTGGAATTAAAATAATTCAAGTCATGAACTTCAGCTTCTTGTGCCACTTATGTGTTTAAGTTCTAATTCCAAAATAACTCTTTTTATAAAATTATATATGAATTAACCCCAATATTGTTCATCAATTCCATAATTAAATCGGAATAATAATTAATTAAAATCTAAATCACCTTGATTAATTAAATGTAAAATATTTTATGTGATGAGGTCGTCACAGAAATTCGTATGTGTTGATGTGACTATGTGTTTATGTGGAGTGAATTACTGTTGTCCACCGTATTAGGACGTGAGTAAGTTAGCTTCGGCACATTTGGAAATGTGCTAATATTTTTTGTTATTTTCATTAGGATGTCAGGATGTGGACGTAGTGGTGGTAAGCGTGGTAGGCCTAGAAGGCATGAGGTGCCTATACCGGATAATATTCCGACACAGGAAGAAGGGTTGGTCAGACCAATTGGTCAACAAGCCATGGGCGCCTTAGCTCGCGAAATGACTGAAGCTTTGAGGGAATCCATGGACATTCTCAGGGCTGAGAATCAAGTCTAGGCCTAAGTAGCTGAGGTAGGGCCATCTTTCCTGAAACGAGAGTTTTTGTGGTCAAATCTGGATGAGTTTGTGGGTGATCTCAAGAAGACACTAAAAGTAGATGAATGGCTAGAACAGATAGTGAAAACGTTCGAGATGCTTGGCATCAAAGACGACAGGCTAAGAACGACCCTGGCATCCTTCCAGCTGAAGGGAGATGCGGGTTAGTGGTGGAAGTATATGTGTGGACGTATTGGGGTGACTTGGGACGCCTTTGTCAACGTCTTCCAAGACAAGTTTTTACCTCCCACAATTAGGGAGAAGTTAAGGGATCAATTTTCTCAGCTCAAGCAGTTGAACACATTGGTGGCTGAGTTTGAGGTAACCTTTACTAGCCTCTTTAGGTTCACATTAGAGTTAGTGGCGACAGAGAAGTGTCGTTGCTTGGAATTTGAAAAGAGGTTAAGGACCAAGCTTCTTTTCAAGGTAGCCGGTTTGATGATTAGGAAGTACGGGCGACTTGTAGAGTCGACAGCTCATCTTGAGACCGTGATGCAGATGAAAGAAGAGAGGATAAGGGGCTCCAAGAGGAGTTAGGATGTTCAGGAGGACAACATGAGGCAGAAGGGTCCTACCCCACAACAGTCTCAGGGAGCTCAGTCGAGGTCTACTTTTCTAGTGCCGAGTTTGGGTTCTGGGAGAGGTGGTCTGGGAGATTTCACTTGTTACAAGTGTGGCCAGTTAGGCCACAAGTCTCCAACTTGCCCGTAGAGAGGAGGAGGGCAACGGTCTGTATCGTCTTCGGCTCATTCTCAGAGCCAGAGTCAGGGGAGAGGGTAGCAGCTCACTTGTTATTAGTGTAGGCATGCAGGGCTTATAAAGAGATTTTACCCTTAGTTGGGTGGCACACCCAGTGTGTCTGGTTCGAGACAGACATAAAACCATAGCCGACACAATGAACACAGGCCTCGAGGGCCAATCAATGAGCCTCTTCAGCTCAGTCAGTGCATCAGGCTTATACTCCGAGGGGTGAGCAGGTTAAGTAGAGACTGACAGCGTGTGTATATGCTGTTACCGCACCAGATCTAGTACCAGTGCCTTTGGTAATGAGAGGTATCTTCTTGTTTAGCAATTCAGTTGCTAATGTGTTGATTGATATGGGTGCATCCCATTTATTTATCTCGTCTACATTTGCATCAGTTTTGGGGTTAGAGTTGGCTCAATTAGCATCTCCTATCTGTGTAGAGTTACCTATTAGTGGTGAGATTGTTTTAAAGCAGGGGTGTCGGGGTTATGACATAGAAGTTACCGGTCGCCGACTTCTTATTACATTTGTGTTAATTGATATGTCTAGTTTTGATGTTGTATTGGGTATAGACTGGTTGTCATCATACCGGGCTGGTATAGATTGCTACTGCCAGAGGGTTACGGGATGTACCCTGAGCGGTGATTATTTTTATTTCTTGGAGAACCGGATTGATAGAGTTTTATTGCTGGTGTATAATCCACGTGGGCGGAGTGAGCTTAGTTGCCTTCTTGCTAACTTCTTGAGTACTGCGTGTAACGAAGTCCGAGTTGAGTTGCTAAGGGTAGTTTGTGAATACCCAGATGTTTTTTCGGATGATCTTACCAGTTTACCACCTCATCGAGATATTGAATTCCCTATCGACTTAGTGTCGGGCATGACACCGATTTCTATGGCACCATACAGATTTGCACCTGTCGAGTTGAGTGAGTTGAATATTCAACTCCAGGAATTGTTAGATAAGGGTTTTATTAGCCCTAGTACTTCACATTGGGGAGCACCGGCTCTTTTTGCCAAAAAAAAGATAGTGCATTGCGACTTTGTATAGATTACCGAAAGTTGAATCGGGTAACTATTAAGAACAAGTACCCAATGCCCTGTATAGATGATTTGTTTGATCAGTTGAAGGGGTCTTGTTGCTTCCCTAAGATAGACCTGAGATCGAGGTTATCACCAGTTGAGAGTGAGGGAGGAGAACATCTCAAAGACAACATTCCATACACAGTATGGCCATTATGAGTTTCTAGTGATGCCCTTTGGGCTAACCAATGCACCAGTTGTGTTTATGGATTTGATGAATCGGATGTTCTATGAATTCTTAGACCATTTTGTGGTCGCCTTTGTAGACGACATCTTGATTTACTCACCCTCTAAGGAGGAGTACTAGGAACACCTGCGGGTAGTACTTGAGTTACTTAAAGCTTACAAACTTTATGCTAAGTTTGGGAAATGTGAATTCTGGTTGAAAGAAGTTAAGTTCTTAGGCCATGTAGTATTCGGGAAAGGGGTGACTGTAGATTCATTCAAGATAGAGGTAGTGCAAGATTGGGGGCAACCTAAGAATACTTTCGAGATTCGCAGTTTCTTAGGGTTGGCCGAATATTATCGTAGATTTGTGAAGGATTTCTCTAGGCTAGCCTCAACATTGACTATATTGACGATGAAGGGTGTTAAATTTGTGTAGAATGAAACTTGTGAGAAGTCATTCCAAGAGCTTAAGGTTAGACTTACCACTGCTCCAAAATTGATTATTCCAGAGAGGGGTTTCGGCTATTTGGTATATTGTGATGCCTCATGGGAAGGTTTGGGTTGTGTTCTGATGCAAGAGGTAAATGTAGTAGTATATGGCTCACAGCAGTTGAAAATACATGAGAAGAACTACCGTACTCATGATCTAGAGTTAGCGGTGGTGATCTTTGCCTTGAAGATTTGGAGGCATTACCTATATAGTGAGAAGTTTGAGGTATTTTCTGATCACAAGAGTCTGAAATATTTGTTTAGACAAAAAGACTTGAATCTGATGCAGAAGAGGTGAATGGAGTTTATAGAGGATTATGACTTTGAGCTACATTATCACCCGGGAAAGGCCAATGTTGTAGCTGATGCCTTGAATGAAAAATCAATTAGCAGTGTAGCTTGTATTTCCATCCGAGAATGGGAGATGTTGGGTGCTATTGGAGAGTTTGACTTGCATCTTGGTGAGTTTGTTGAGTCTGCAAGTTTGTTTTTGGTAGTTACATAACCTACACTTGTGACCCGAGTGATGAAAGCACAAAAGGGTGACCTTGAGGTAGAATCCCTCTAGGAGAAGATCTCCAATGGGAAGGTAGAGAAGGGCTTGAACGTGTATTCCGACTCGAGTGTTAGATACCTCGACTGCCTTTTCGTACCGGAGTCTTACTGAGAGGAAGTACTCCGAGAGTTTCATCATTCACGCCTTGTGGTGCATCCGGGAGGCACAAAGATGTATCACGACCTTAGTCACCAATTTTGGTGGAGGGGAATGAAGAAGGATGTGGCCGTGTTTGTGTCAAAATGTCTTATTTGTCAACAAGAGAAGGCCGAGCATCAGAGGCCAGCGAGTTTGTTACAAACCTTGCCTATAGCCGAGTGGAAGTAGGAGCTTGTCACGATAGATTGTGTTGTGGGCCTTCCGAGGACTCAACAGGGTAGTGATGCCATTTGGGTGGTAGTTGACTGGTTGACGAAGTCAGCGCACTTTATACCTATGCACGTGAGTGACTCAATAGATTATCTTGCTGACCTTTACATTAGGGACATAGTGAGGTTGCACGGGGTCCTACTGACAATTGTTTCGGATAGAGATCCACGTTTCACGAGTCCATTGTGGTAGAGCCTACAGAGTGCTTTGGGCACGAGATTGACCTTTAGTACTGCATATCATCCTCAATCTGACGGGCAGTTAGAGCGCACCATTCAGATTTTAGAAGATATGCTTTGGGGTTGTGTCCTTGACTTTAAGGGCTCATGAAAGAGGCACTTGCCTTTAGTGGAATTTGCCTATAATAATAGTTTCCAATCAAGTATTAGCATGGCTCCACTTGAGGCCTTGTATGGTCTATCGTGTAAATCTCTTGTGTGTTGGGCTGAGATGGGTGATGCATCTATGTTGGGTCCAGAGTTGGTCCGAGAAACGATGGAGAAAGTTACACTTATCCATAAGAGGTTGGCTACGGCTCAGAGTCGCTAGAAAATTTATACCGGCCGTAAAAGGAGACCCTTGTCTTTTGAGGTGGGGGATCATGTCTTTTTGGGTTTGATGAGGTTTGGAAAGAGTAGGAAGTTGTCCCCTCAATTTATTGGGCCTTTTGAGATTCTTGAGCAGATAGAGGAGGTAGCCTATTATTTGGCCTTGCCACCACAATTTTCTAGGGTTCATGATGTGTTTTATATTAGCATACTTCGGAAGTCTAAGCTGGACCAATAACATATATTAGATTGGACCGATTTAGAGGTAGATGATGATGTTTTGTATAAGGAGAGACCGGTGAGGGTCTTGGATACTCGGGACCAAGTCTTGCGAGGCAAGACGATCCCCTTGGTTAAGGTATTATGGAAACATCACGGGATTAAGGAAGCAACTTGGGAACGTGAGTTGGAAGTCCGTGAGTAGTATCTGAAGTTGTTTATTAATGTTTGAGCATGTATTGTATTGTTATTATGTTAATGGAATATGGAAACACTGTATATGTTGTTTATGTTTTGGAAATGCGAGTTTATTATAAACATTGTATATGTTTTGGAAATATGAGTTATGTATTCAATATTGAGAATTCCTTTATTATGTTGATGGGATTGAATGACCGGAGAATGGGTTGTGGTGATGGAATTAAATGATTATCATTATTGTCATTGGTTTTAACTTGGTTTTAAAACTTGATTTGAAATTTCGGGGACGAAATTCTTTAAGGGGGGAGATTATAGCGATTCCGGTCTTGACATGACCCTTGTTGTATTCTGGATACAGGTTTCATGGTTTCATATTATCGATTATATCTTGTTTCCCTTGTATTTTCCTCAAATTTGGCTATTGGATTGTTGTGGTTGTGTTTGGAATAGGTTGGTCGCTTGGTTTTCAAACCTTTTGTTGCCCAAATTTTTGGTTCTCCACTCGAGCAGCACTTCTTGCACTCGAGCGGGCTTTGCGAACTCTCAGTACTTTTGCAGGTCTGTAAAGCTACTAGGAGAGTGTATTCTACGCTTGAGCGGTGTTTCCTACGCTCAAGCAGGTGGGCGCTCGAGCAGCTTTTATTTCGCTCAAGCGTTGGTCTATTGTCTGTAAAACTACTGAAAGTGTACATCTTGCGCTCGAGCGTCACTTATTGTGCTCGAGCGGAACGATTTATTGTGTTTGACGCTAGAGCATCACTTCTTGTGCTCGAGAGGACTGTGCATATATCAGTTCGTAGCAGCACCCTTTTTCATCACTTTTCATAACTTTCTCCCTCAATACCCTAGATCCAAAGCTCATCTCTCTAAAACTCACTCTCTCTCTACTTTTTTGCCTAGATTTAGTGGTTTGTCCACCCTACTCTCTTTGATAAAAAGATAGAGCATCTCAAGGGCTACATCTTCATCGAAATAGAGTTGGATTTCGGTGTGTTTGAAGTGTCTCCATTCTCTTTCTCGACTTTTAAACTTGAGGTAGGAACTTTCTACACTCTCTTATGAGTTTTAGCTTAATTATTTGTTGATGTGTAAGAAATATTGGGCTTTGATGTGATTTTGAACAAACCTAGGGTTTTAATTTAAAATCAAAAAAGGGGTTTTCGAATGAATGTATTGGAAATGGTTATGAGAGTAAATATGAGCTTATGTTGTGTTAAAATGGTTGATTTTAGTGTTTGGGATGAAATTGGGAAAAATGGGGTTTTGCCCTAAAATGTCTCGAATAATTATTTTGTATAAATATGGAATTGGTATTGAGAATATGAAATTGAATTGATGTTTATATAAATGATGGTGTTAGATATGTATTACCTCGTATCTATGGAAATTTGGATAATTTATCTGTTGTAAAGATTATATATCTGTTTAGAAATATTTATTTTGGGCTATCAGTAGAGGATAGCCATGATTGTTGTAAAAATTGCATGAGAATTAGGATAATTGAAACTAATCTCTTAGACGTTATCATTGAATATGATTATGATGTGTATACATTGTATATGTATGATGTTTGGGATGAGAAATGAGATGTACTTCATGTTTTGGAGAAGAAAGGGGATGGACTCCATAAAACTAAGTTGGTTTATGTGTCCAGGGTGAGTCCCGAAAACTGCGCGTATACATGGGTGTCGATTCCCGTGGACGGAATTTTTATAAAATGGCAAGTAAATGTATTTGTATGATAATTATATTGATTGGAGACCTGTGAAGTGTATCCTTTGTTTGATTGATTAAATGAAGTGGGTATAACTAATGAACTGGGATAAAATGAATTGAGATGTAAGTTTGGCATAACATAGTTTTGGAAAAGAGTTGTAAAAGACTTTGTCATTGGACATTGAACATGTGCATATTACTTATATCTTTGTTAAGATTCATATATTGTGATAAATTATCTCTATTGGGTTTTGGCTCACCCTACTTAGGAAAACTATTTTCAGGTGTTAGTGATATGCCTTCACCAAGGACTTAGCTTAGGAGGACTGTGGAGCTGAAGGCTCAATCTTATTATTTTTGTACTTAACTTTTGTACAGCTAAAGGGCTTTAAATGTATTGGACTGAAAGTTCACTTTTGTTGTAACCAAGAACTATCTTGGAAAGACGTAAGCCTTTAGGGCATTTATTATTTGTTTTGCTTCCAGTTCTATCTCATACTGTGATATATACTGTAGATTTAGGGTTAGGCTCATGAATGTATAATTGCATTTGTCACTCTCTTGTATAATTGGATCTCATACTTTGATTCTTATTGTCATTCACATATTGTCTTGGTTGGCTTATTGTTTTATTTTGGGGGCGTTACACTTTGTTGTCGGGGCTGTGTTGGGCCAAAGGGTGAATAAAGCACCCTATGCTATCGATTATGCTAGTCGCACTCTCTCAAATGCATAATTGAATTACACTACCACCGAGAAAGAGTTCCTAGTCGAGGTGCTTTCCCTAGATAAATTCCAGTCCTATCTTGTAGCCTCTTTAACTCGAGTTATGAAGCCCATAGGGGTGTCTCTACACCTTGTTCCCTAAAACCGTCTAGTTTGAGAGTCATTGGCCCAATACTTACTACACGGGTTAATGAGAAAGCCTAAGTGACCTAGACATTGCACAATTAAGGAAAAATAAGAAAAATGACTTGTTCGGATTCGTAGCCTTTTCAGCTCGAGTTATTAAGCTCGTACGGGTGTCTTCACACCTAGTGCCCTAAAACTGTCTGGTTTGGGAGTCATTGGCCCAATGCTTGTTACATGGGTTGATTAGAAAGCTTAATGGATCAAGACATTGCACAGTCTTTCAAAAAAAAATTTGAGAATCTTGGTTGCAACAGTTTAGATTTTCTGTATATGTTGGGTGTTATTATGAGTTACACTGGGCTATTATAGTGGACAGTTAACTAGTTATGGGGATTGCACTTTACACCGAGAGTACTGATGCTGTGTCTACTAACGTTCACAAGTACATGGAACTTGATTTTTGTAATACTGAATTGCAATCTTTACTCAATAGATTCCTTCATGCTTGTCTATTGTGGCTTCAATGACTCATCATGTCTTAATATTGCACTGTAGTAGCACATAAGTTAACTCTTGAGTGGTGCAGTGTGATTAATTGTTGTTAGGACATATATGAATATGTTAATGTTTGTGGGTATCATTTCTGAAAACCCTCACGAGACTATACTCGTCCACTTGGGATAACTTTGTGGTTTAAAGGCTTGTTACATGTGCTAAATGCAATCGTGTTTCCCACGAAAGAGGAGGTAGTTAGATTTGGTTTAATTTCGTTTATCTTTCTCTATTCCTTGCTTGAGGACTAGCAAGTTGTAAGTTGGGGGATATGATTGAGGTAGAATTGTGCAACACTGAGGCTGATAATTAGGATCTCTTAACTCTATTTGCCTGTCAAATTATATATTTTATACATGTTTAATGCCAATCAAGTTGGACACAGTGGGAGCATAAAACGAGCAAAAAATGTAGAAATTGTAGAGAAAAATGCTTCTCGCACGTGTGGAGAACCATTCCCACACGTGTGGCCCATTCATCGAAGCTAAACGGAGCCTAATAAAATCGCACGTGCGGAGGCCCATTCCCGTACGTGCGAAACTCTCGACGCACGTGTGGTGCAATTTCCCGTACATGCGCTTGTACTTCGGTGTAGACACCCCATTTTTGGCCGTCCTCAAGACTTGGATGTTCTTGCAGGGTACATCCAGCAACAAGTTTGATCGTTCGTCGAGTACTCGACTTTCGCGACGGAATGCTTCAGGTTTGATCCTTCCAGACCCTATTTCCATTATGTCTCATACTTTGACCATGTGTTGGTCTTTGCATAGTGGTGTCCTTGATGCACTGTTGGCCATGGGCTTTGCCCTGCCGGCCATTAATGAGGTACTGCCGGCCACCACTGATGGCCGGCCGACCACCAATGTATTCAAAAGATATTTTTGCAGATATTTTGACAGTTGTTTGCACAAATTAGCCCATCTGCTTGCACGTGGATGGCTGGATTTGTTTGAAGTCTTCTTGTATCCCCTATATATAGAACTCATCTATATGCATGCAAAGGGTTACAAAAGTATGAGCTGAGCTATATTTCTCTCTCTCTCTCTCTCTCTCTTTAGAATCCTTTCTCTCTATATTTTGTGCTTGAAAGTGTGTTTTCTTCACATATTTGCACTAGCACCCTTAGCCAAACACCCCTACCTTAGGATTGAGGAACTTGGAAGCCTTGTTTGAGCTTCTTGGAGTGTTTTTGGCTCAGAAAGTTGGTTGTTTGCTTGCTGTTTTATTGTTGTGCTTCAAGGGTAAGGGTTTACTCCTTTTAAGCTTTGTCTTAGTTCATTGCTTTGCCATCTTTGTATGTTACTTTGAAGCTGGTTTTAGTCTCAAAAAGTTCTATTTTTAAGGTCTTTAAATGGTGGTTTAGGCCTTATGTGGTTAGGGGGTGGTTCCCCTCATTGGCTCTTTGTCTTGTAAAGCATTTTGAGCCACTTTTCTAGGCTTTTGTAATAACCTTTGCTTGGCCTTCTAACCACTGAAACTTAGAGGAATTTCAATGGTAGAAAGTTGGTTTTGATGCTCAAAATAGGAGGGGGTGATCCCCTCTTCTTGTATCTTGTTTGCTTGTGTTGATGGCCTCATACTTGAGCATGCTTTTCTACTCTTTTGTGACTTAGTTCAAGCATGTTTTTGGCTTTTTTTTTGACATGCTTTAACTCTGATTTTGGCTGGTTGGGTCACTTCTTGCTTGCTTTTGGTACTTGTAGTGCAATCATGCTTGTTAGCCTAACATGCTTCATGCTTTAGCCTATCATCCTAGCTTGTGTTAGCTCTACTTCAGCATGTTTTTAATGGTCTTGGCCATATAAGACTTGTTGTACATGGTTGTAGTGTAAGTGCCATGACTAGCTTTGAGTTTCAAGGCCCCTAGCATGCTTTGCTTACGATGTTTGCATGCTATAGCATCATTTCATACATGATTTCAGTGCATGTAGCCTTGTCACACTCTCACATATTCCACTCTTTCATTGTGTTTGAGAGTTGTGCCTTATGTCTTGTTTATGAGCCAATACATAAGCATCATTTTCTTGCTTTTCATGCTACCACCTCAGCACAATTTAGCCACTATTTTGGCATGTTTGAGGCCTGTCCATGGTTGGTTTGGCCATTTAAGATTGATGTTGCATGGTTCTAGTGTAAAGCTCTTCACTAGCTTTAATGCTTTGGTCCCTAACATGTTATACATGAGTTGTTTGCATGATAGAGTCTTGTTTTTCATGCCATATCAGCATTGAAATACCTGCCATCTCCCTCATTTCTTCACTTTTGATTTGTTTTGAGGATTGCTTAGTCTTGAGGTTGTGTTTAATGCTTGGGATTGAGGTTTATGCTTAAATGGCTTTAACCATCTTTTGAGGGTTTCTCCTAGTCAAAGGCATGGTCTCTCCCATGCTTTAAACCTTTCTTTTGATTGACCTTCCCCTCATTAGAGGACTTTCATTGGACTTAACTGGTTAATGAATGGCTCGGTAATGTAAAATGTGTAAACAAGAATTGAGCCAAGTAAAACATGCCAAGATAAGCATGTTATGTGTGCATTGCATTGTGTTCAATCGGAAGTTATATTAAACACGAGGAAGATTGGTTCATTTCATACTTGAAGTGATGAAATGAGCCAATCTCCTTTGTCTCCATTGCCTTTGATCTTCCATGATAAGGTAGTGGTCCTTGTGTCTTTGTTTGTTGTGCATTCATTGAATTTGTGCAAGTTAGATCCTTGGCCATCATGCATTGAAATGCTTGATTGGTGGCCTTAGACCCAATGGTGCCACTCCCTTGATGTTTTGAGATGATAAGGAGTGGCATAGTACAAACATGTCCCTGGAAGAACCTCCATTTTTCTCTGTTTTGTGCTCTGTTGCAGTTTGGTGTCACAGCACACCAGTGGCCGACAGTTCTTCATTGTTGGTCGGCACCCTCTCATTGTTGGCCAGTAGAGGCACACTCTTGGCCGGCAGATGGCCGGCAGCCACCATTCATGGCCGGCAGGCCATTGGTGCACTCCCTAGCATTGTTTTGGTAAGGTTCAGCAAAGAGTTCTTGGAGACACCCTGTAAGCAGAGCCTCTCAAGAGCAAACCGGAGAGTTTTCCGGGACGACAACCAAGAGCATGCATCCTTCATTACTCAAGGCAGAGCTGAGGCAGCCTAGCTTACATGTTTTGCATACTTTGGTTGTGTAATTTAATTAATTTGTTAATTAGTTAAAGTGTTGTAATAATTAGTCTAATTAGCTTAATTAGATTAGTTAGGTTAGCTTAGCTTAGAGTAGCTTAGCTCATTTATTTGGACCCTCCTTCGAGAGGGCACAATGTTGTAATAAGAGTACGTGTGTGTGTGCATGTCTTCCAACCCCATTTCTTTTTTCCTTTTACTTAACCGCTTTCGATGGTTAGTTTTACGATATTTTTTTTCAATTAGCATACCTTATGCTTTGCATGTTTGCATCATTCATTTGTCTTGCATGCACCGGGCTCAACGCATCATTCAAATTGCATCGTATTTCAATACCTATTTGAATACATGTATCAATTGTTGCATTCATATGCCATCTTAGATAGCCGAGCCTATATAGTTATATTATTGCATGTGTTGCATTAAGCATTTTGTATAGTTAGGATCGTGCATATTACTAACTAGCTTTTGTTTGGGCTTGGAGTACACTGTGAGTGTTTACGCTTTAGCATCCTTGCATGAGTGTGAGCGTTGCCATGATCGCATGCTTGCCATGAGGCTATTTGCTTATATGCTTAACTACATGAATGCCTGTGGGTGAAGGCTTGATTGCCTGAATTGGAACAATTCGATAAATGCGAGTTTTAAGCCTACTTTGCGAAGTGGCAAAATCATGTTTTAAGCCCACTTGAGGGTGGCAAATCCGCGCTTTAGCCTACTTGCGAGTAGCACTTTCAAACCATTTTCGAAAAACAAACATGAGTTGTTTTGTTCCAATTCTTGTGATTGAGTCTATACTTGTATGTTGTGCGCCACATAGTAAAGTTAGGCTAATAATTAAAATAAGAACACATGAGGTTTATAAAACAACGTATCATGCTTAGTAGAGGCCGATCCTTTGATCGGGCAAGCAGGGTGGCTCATTTCAGGACCTTCCACTCTCGTACCCAAGTTCCCGAGCCGCAGCAACTTTGGTGATGACGAACACGTGGCCTTTGGCATGAGTCAAGGTTTCCTAAATTTTCCAAAACAAAATATTTATGTGGCGACTCTGTAATCTGGCAAAGCAGTCCATGTTTGGCACTTTTTCATTCAAAATTGATTTTTCAAAACCAATTGCCGGATTTGGACTCTTTGGTGTTTATCAATCTCACATTGCACTTTGTGAGATTAGATTCAGAATCGTGACAGGAGTCCGAACTATAGTAAGACCAAATTCGCGCCCTCTCCGAAAGGGGGGCGCACGAAGAAAGGCGGGTCTACACTCAGGAATCGTGCCTGATGTTTTGAACTTGTTTGAAAAGGCTGGAGATATAAAAGGTCAAAAAAGAAGCTAGATTAGGGTTTTGAAAATTCCAAGAGAGAGAAGAGGCTAGGGCTTGGAAAAAGGAGATTCTCAAGTTTCAAAGGCAATTTCCATGGAGGATTCTTCTTCTTCTACTTCTTCCCACTCCTCCATGAGTGGCTAGGTTCCCCCTTCTAGGGTTTTGATGAAACCCTAGCCAAGTAAATAGGGTTTTCTTTTTGCTTTCTAATTATGTAAAGATTTGAACAAATTGTATAGTGTTTAAGAAATTTCAAATCTATATTTTCTATTATCTCTTTAAGTATTCTTCTTTTTGTAATTGTTGAATGTTTTTCATACAATGGTTTTCTTTTCTCTCATATTTAAGGTATAAGACAAGTCATTCTACGAGGGACGAGTCGTTTTGCTATCCTAGTTTAGAGCGAACGACTCGTACTACTTGAGATGGTTCGTGCCTATACATTGAACGTGATAATTCTCTTGATCAATGCTTCGAACTTGTAGTTACGAAGTATTATTTAGTTCAAACCGTAACATAATTGATTTTCAAATTGAAACCTTATTTATGTAACTAGTAATGAATTCATTATCCTAAGTTTTTCCACAATCAGTAATTCTAATTTCATCTTTAATTGCTAGTTTAATTGCTTTGTTTAATTTAATTATCATTAGGTTATGAACAACTATCTCTTTCATTAGAATTAATTTAGGAATTTAATAATTAAATTAGTTTAATTTTACAATTGTCCTTGTGGATCAATACCTAGACTTGCCATTATTCTAAGAAATTTGATACAGTTTAAAGTTTATTTTTGGTGTGTAAAATGACCCATCAAATGTAGGATTCATATATAGAATAAATTTAAATTATAAAATAATAACTTTAGATAATTTTTGAATAATTAAATCTAAATTTATAATATTGTTGTATATGTAATAGGTCTCTTCTTTGAAAGAAACAATAAGAAAATAACTAAGATAAATAATGTATCACACACTAATGTGAATTAGGATATAAAATAGTGAGGAGCAAAAAAAAACAACATTTGAAAATATTCTTATTTATTTTCATATACTTCTACACATACATGAGTAGGGCTGGGCGTAAGGTTATCTAAACCACACACCCCGCCTAATCTGAACCGATCCGCATACAAATAAGCGGTTTAGCAGATACAATGTGGGCGGATGCGGTTTGAAATATGACACTATTGCAGGTTGCGGGTTTTACCCGCACCTGCAAGAACCCGTCCGCACATAGACTTTTTAATTTTTCTTTTAAAAAAAAAACCCTGAATTGTTGATTTTATTCATTATATCCTAGATATACTCAACACATTTTCTTACTATATTGAGATGCAATATACACACATTTGTTTATCTTTTCATTATTTTACTCTTTTACACTTTTTTTTGTCAAAGAAATTATGATAATCGAAGATTAAATTATATATTTTTCAATTTGTTTTTGTGCGGGGTTCATCAAACATATGCATGGAATTTGAATTTTTGAAAGTTGGATGTGATTCATGATAGAGTTTGCGAGTTTGCAAATGTTTTTATTTTATTTAATAAGTTTGAATTGGATGAAATTTGACAACAATTTATTGTTATTTAATTATTACATTTTGGATGAATTTAAATATTAATAAAGAATTACTTTTAGGTAAGTTTAAGATTTTGAATGAGTTTACTTTAATTGTATTGTTAGGTAGTGAATGATTTTGATGATTTAATTTAGAATTTTGAAAGATGTGCTGTTAGTTTATGATTTTATTTAAAAGTTTTGGATTTTTAATGATTTGTTTGTGTTAAGAATTAATTTTGTTGTGTTTTTAATTTTATAAGTTTTAATTCATTAATTGTTAATGTTGAGCATTTTAGAAAATAGGAGGAAAAGGTCCCAAAATATTTACAAAACGAGAAAAAAAAAGGCCCCAAAAAAAATCTTTAAAGAAAAAAGTCCGATCCGCAAACCACCCGCACATCCACAAACCCTATCTACATAAACCGCAATCCGTGTTGCGGGCGGTTGTGCGTTCAATTTTTCTTAAACCGCATATATACAAACGAATCCAAATCACAAAACAAATCATACAAATCCATAACGCGAACACCCCTATACAAAACAAATCGTACAAATCCGTACCGCGAACACCCCTATACATGAATAGTCATTAGCACTTCCTAAGTATTTAAATCAATAAAATATTAAAGACTTCAATTGAATTCATAATAAATTAAAGGGCAAACTTCAGTTTACCTCCCTATGATTTAGGTCATGTGCAGATTACCCCCCTGACCTTCAAATATCACCACATAACCCCCTTGTGGTTGATGGAGTAATTTGCACCGTTAGTTTTTCAGTGTATTTTAACCTGCTGTGCAGTGCGCACAAGCGTGATACAAGTGGGCATGAACTGATGATGTTCCCTCATAATGAAAAGACCAAAATGCCCTTATCTTCATCATTAATTTTCAAAGAATACCCTCATATTATTTTCTTCATCTTCATCATCAGATCTAGATTTCAAAATCAAAAAATAAAAGAGTAAATTGGTGATCACTTTGTTTCAATCTTAAATTGGTGATCACTTTATTTCAGATCTGGTTTTGGGTTTCCAAAAATGATTGAATTAATATTTAATAAAGATTGAAAATGTGATGACACCATACTCACCTAATGGTGATCACTTTTGTATCCGATTGAGCTGTAGAATCATCAATTATGGGCTGTAAAAAGGCCGATTTTTGTCTTTTACCAAAGGAAAGAGAGATGCAGTTTGCGTGGAAGACGGAAGATATGGGAAAGCGATCCAAAACCGAAAGAGCAATTCAAAACCCCAAAACCCCAAATGAGCAATTCAATTTTATTTCAAAGCCTAAAACTACAATCATAATTCATGAACACCAAAAATTAGAAAGAGCTTTTACTAGGTTTCATCACTTCTACATCCTCTTCATCTTCTTTACTGGGTTTTATCTTCAATTGAAGAAAATGGGAAGTCGAAGATTATATATATACATAACATGAAATCAAAGAAGATTATATATATAACCACAAATTATATGTATTGGATTCCACTGGAAAGTTTGCTAACTTGCTCCATTTCTTCCTTCTTTTTTTTTTGGATCTTTATTGAAACCAAAGAAGATTATATATATATACATATATACATATGAGAGGAGGACTTTTGTTTGATGATTTTGCTCTCTTTTTATATACATACATATAAGATGATATATATACATATATACATATGATTTTTCTCTCTTCTTTGTGTCTCTCTCTGGATTGATGATTTTGTTTGATGATCAAGCAAAATAATTTTTACTTCACTGTAAGGGTTATATATACAAGGATAAATTGATTTTTTTACGTCTGTCATTAACGGTGTTAACGGTGCACTTTACTCTATCAATCACAGAGGGTTATATGGTGATATTTGAAAGTCAGGGAGTAATCTGTACATAGCCTAAACCATAGAGAGGTAAAGTAAAGTTTGCCCTAAATTAAATATGCAGTCATGAGCTGAATAGAACAGTCAAAGGGCAATTTCGTAAACTTACAGAGGAACTACAAGGCACCTAATCCAATCTAATCATTATATAAAGGCCACATATGTATCAGTTTTTCACTACACTTCTCATTATCTTTTTTTTTTTTGTTTGAAACTTTCAAACACTTTCGTTCCACACTTCATGGGGGTGCAACACAGAACCTCCCAATCTCTGGCAACTCCGCCGCCGCAAATGGACCCCAAAATCTGGTCCCACTTGTCGGACCACCTCCTCGATCACGTCCTCTCATTCCTTTCATTGAAAACCTTCTTCAATCTCCGATCAACCTGTAAACACTTCAAATCTCTCATCTTCTCTCCTTCTTTCATCTCCAAACACTCTTCATCTTCACCACTCTCTTCTTATATACTCTTCTCACACCCACAGTTCCACCACCTCTACCCTCTCTGTGACACCACTCTCAACACCTAGTGCAAGACATCACTTTTATAGCAATCCCGGGTTTTAACCCTTGTTGTACAGTGATCTGGACTTGGTTCCGTAGATGTTAGCAGTTGTTCGTTTCTAGTTTGCATCCTTTCATACCTTGTATTTGAATTATCGGATGCGTTGGGCAGGTTTGTTTCAAGTTGGTTGTGTTTGGGAGCCTTAGGTTGCTGCCCAAAATTTTGGACCTTCGCTTGAGCGAGCAGTTGGCCGCTCGAGCGAGCTCTTCGTTTTGGTCCTTCACTCGAGCCATGGTTTGGTCGCTCGAGCGAAAGTGGAGTTTTGTGTCTGGTGGCTCGAGCCAAAGTGGCTTCGCTCAAGCGATAGATTGCGTCTGGTTCTAGAACTGAGAGTTGCATTTCTTGGCTCGAGCGAGATTTTCTTCGCTCGAGCAATCTGGTTGTTCTTCGCTCGAGCGAGCGTCCCTTCGCTCGAGCATGCGTCTAGTTGCAGACCTGTAGGTTCGAGTTGTTGGCTCGAGCGAGCAGTTTGTCGCTCGAGCGAGGTTCTGGGTTGTTGGCTCGAGCGAGTTTTTCTGTGTCTGGTCGCTCGAGCGACCAAGTCTTTGCTCAAGCGTGCCTGGTTTATATCAGTAGGCAGCAGAGATTTTAAACATCACTTTTTCATCTCTTTCTTTTTGAAACCCTAGCAGCCGACTCTCTGTCTCTCTAAACTTATCTTCTCTCTAGGATTTCATCTCTCTCTAGTGTGAATCTATCCTAAGTCCTTTGTTAAAAAGATAGAGGGTGTCGAGATCTTTGTTTTAATCTGAAAAAGTTGAGGTTTGGAGCACGTTGGGTCTTGGTCTTCATCTCCGTTGGAGCTCAAACTTCGAGGTAGGGATAACCTACTCTATCTTATGAACTTTGTCTTTGAATTTTTGCATTTTGATATGTTGGGGGTTGTTGGGTAATTTTGAGAAAGTTTGGGGCCTTTGTGCAATTTTACGAAAGTTGGGGTTTTAATTATATAAACCTATATGCAAGTTAGGCATAGAGAAATGAGATTAATGTTGGAACATTGATGGAAATGGAACCTTAGGGTTGTTTTGTGAATTTTGGCTATTTGCCCTAATTGGTTTAATTAATTAATGTATATAATTAATTAAAGAGAATGAGGAATTGAATTGAGAATGTTGAAATTGGGAATGTGTGGCACTAAAGGGTGTAGTTGAATCATTTAATGCTCACCTAGTTGAAATGTTGATATATTATCCATTTGTGCATTTATTTCCTGTTTAGAAATAATTGCTTGGGCTACCGGTGCAGGGTAGTTTTGATTGTTGTAGACAATGCATGATGATTAGGCAAACTAAAACTAATCAATTGGATGTGTCATAGAGTATGACGGTTGATAGAATACATTAACTTTATGTATTGATGGATTATGTATATAGCTAATGTGTTTTTATGCATTATGTGTAAACGGTTGATAGAATACATTAATTTTATGTATTGATTGATTGCGTATATGATTCTGTGTTTATATGCATTGCTTGTGTATGGGAGGAGATGGGATGTACTCACGGTTTAGGGGAAGATGGGGGATGTACCTCTAAACCGGTTAATGGTTATGGGAAGATGGGGGATGGACCCAGGGTTGCAGCTCATATGCTCTCCCACTGTAGTGATGATACAGCTCATATGCTTATCTATTGAAGTGTTGATATAGCTCATATGCTTATCTATTGAAATGTTGATATAGCTCATATGCTTATCTGTTGTAGTAGTGATATAGCTCATATGCTTATCTATTGAGAAGTTCGTTTGATTTGATATAGCACTAAAATGTATATCATCATCGTTTGTGAAGTATGGAAGTGGTTTATGTGCTATTGATACAACACCAAAATGTGTATCCACCTTGAATTTTCAAAAGTGTTCTAGTGATGAATTATAATCTCATCAAAGGTTTTGGCCAGAGTACTGAGCCTTGTTTTCAAACTCAATGTTGAATAAGAAATGGGAAGTGAATTGTAACACAGACTTGATTGTTATGGAATTGTAATAAGATGCAAATGGATGTGTGAGTGTTGACCATGTATCAATTGCTAATCTTTTGGTCATTGTTCATAGTTGGTCTAGTGTATTTCTACTGGGCTATGGCTCACCCTATATGGGGCATCATTTTCAGGTACAGGTAGCGTGTCACCTCCAAGGACATAGCTTGGGAGGATAGAGGCAAACAGATTTCACTTGTTGTTTTGCTTTCTTGATGTATTACTTGTAAATTCAAGCCAAGGGCTTAAGATGTATTGAGTTAATACTCTTTCTTTTTGTAACCAAGTATTGACTTGGAAAGCTGTAAGCCCATAAGGCATTTATTTTTGTTGATTAGCATGTAATATTCTTGCAAGAATTACTCTGTGGAATAGAATGATGTTTGTCTCTCATATTAATGCATGTCTAAATTGGTGGGTTTAATGTTATTATTTTGAGGGCGTAACAACTTTCTCTCTCCTCCCCCATTCTAACCTGCTCCCCCTCCTCCAAAGTAGTGCTCCTCTCTGTCTCCCATGGCTTCTCTCGCTTTCTCTCCCATACTCTTCCTCTTTCCTCGTCGACAATATCTTGTCAAGATCTTCGAAGACTCTCCACACTACAACAAAATACACCTTTGGCGACTAAAACAAATTTAGTCGCCAAAAGTTTTGGAATTGGCGACTAAAACTTTTTTTTGGTCGCCAAAAGTATGAAATTTAGCTACTAAATTTTTTTAGTCGGGATATATTGATTATTGGCGACTAAAAATTAATTTAGTCGCTAAAAATACTAGAATTGGCGACAAAAAAAATTTTTGGTCGCCGTATATTGAGTTTTGGCTACTAAAATATTTAGTCGCCGAATGTAAAATTAAAAATTTATTTTTTATCTTTTGGCGACCAAAAGTTTAGTCGCCAAAACATATTTTCAGCGACCAAAAATTAGTTTAGTCGCCGTATATTAGGTTATTGGCTACTAAAATATTTAGTCGCCAAATGTAAAATTAAAAATATATATATATATATATCTTTGGCGACCAAAAGTTTAGTCGCCAAAACATATTTTCAGCGACCAAAAATTGGTTTAGTCGCCAAAAAATAAAAAAAAATGGAGGGAGACATTTCTAATTTAAATTTGAGGGATTTATAAAAGTAATTGGCGACTAAAGTTTTTAGTCGCTAATGGTGTCACATATAAGTAATTGGCGACCATTAGGTATTTTAGTCGTCAATTGTATAAAATGATATATATATATATATATTGTACCAAACCAAACCCTAAAATAATCTACGCCTATCTCTCTCTCTCTCTATTCGGCATCCCTCTCCCTTTCCCTTCCCATCTCCGCTACTCTTCTCCCCTCCCTCCTCACTGCCGTTCTTCGCTTTTGACTAAAACCGAGCACCTCCTCCTCACGCCTCCTCCTCCTCCGCCGACTTCACAGATCCACCGCCATGAGATCTAGAGGCTTTATTGCCGAGATGAACTCGCCCATTGATGCTGTCGCGTATGCTCTCTCTCTTTCTCTCTCAAAATATTCAAAGGTTTCTTGTGGGGATCTTAAAGATCTGATTGGTCCTTTTGATTTTCACTTTTGATCTTAAAAATCAATGTATACATACTATATACACACATCAATCTTTATCATCGTTGTAGCTTTCAATTTATTTCCTTTCAAGTCGATGCATTTGATTATCTTTATCCACTTTATTTTTTATTTTATTTTTTTGGTTTTTCATTTTCGAAAAGATTGTCATAGTTTGTATGTTTTATCGATGTTTCGATTTTCCTCCTTACAAAATGGGTTAATTTCTTTTTTTTTTCTTTCCTTTTCGATTTCAATTTTTATTTGTTTATTTTTTCGACAATTGATTTTGAGTTTGTTTTGCAAGTACTGATTAGTTTTTTTGGGTTTGTTTTGATTTTGAATTTTGTTTCAGGTTCTATAGCTCTGTATATCAACTTTAGAACTCTGTGGTAGATCGCACAAATCTCAAAATTTTAAGGAGATTTGCACGCTGTTGATCCAACAGGTATGCTCTTTTCATCACTTGATATACTCGTCTATATATATACATATTTTGAGTAGGAAAATTAATAGTCGGTTCCCCTGTTAAGAATGCATAATTTTCTGTTCATTGTAAATTTGTGTGATGACTACACTAGAATGAGTATCATTGGTTTCTTCAATTTTTGTTTCTGTTTCACTGATAAGTAACTTACATCAATTTATCCTTCAGTAATTTTGTATACCTTTGATGTTTCTGTTTCACGAATTTCTGGAAGCACTGATACTGGGAAGAAAAAGGTCCTGCTTTTGAAGGGAAAAGAGAAAGAAATTCCTTATGTAAGCCTTTCCTTATATCAGCTGCCATCATTCTACTGTGTTAGCTTTTGTCATGAATAATGCAGTGAGAAATAAAATACACATACACCTAACATGGTGTAAGAATTTCAAGAAAAAGAATTTGAATGCCTTCTAATTGTGCTTTGGCAATTTTATAAAGTGAGATAATATATGTCATGATTAAGAAAAGAGAAACAAGCATGTGGGTCTTTGATACACTTTAAATCTGTGGTTTAGGACCTATATAATTTACATGAAATACAATCACAAGTTGAAATCTTGGATCCATAAGTCATGCATGTTATGCATGGTAACCTTATGGCCCTTATTGAAGTTGAAAATCAGCAAGTAGTAGTGGCTGGCAGGAAAGAGAGCTGTGGATATCTGTGAGGAACATGTCCTCAACTAGTTGTGTCATGAATTGTGAGACTATGCCATAATATGTTTCATTCTTTTGTTGCATCCTTATTTCACTTCTTTTAATAAGCCAACATGTTTTAGTATGTTGAATGCAATGTATGTCCTTCATTTTAATATGACTGTATGGTCACATGCTCCTATCAAAGGGTGGATCAACTTTGACGGCATGGACCACTTTTTCCTCTCTTTTTTCAATTGATGTCTTATCTACTTTCTCTTTCATTTATTTATTTATTTATTTTTTAGGGAAAATTACATACACACACAAATAAATAAAAAAAACCCATGGTTTGACCATTTTGGTGCTTTTGTTAGTTGGTTTCTTGCCAAATTAACAATTAGATATTAATTTTGTTTAATCCTCTGTTATGTATGGATATACATGGTCTGAACTTTGAAATACCTCTTGGTATATAGTTGAGATAAATCAAACCAAACGAAACTAAGCCTTGTTTCCCAATCAAATGAAGTCAGTAGTATAAATCCTTTTCTGCTACTCCGCTCTGTCAAGAGCTATATTATAACGAATTCCGGTCTTTTTCCTATTTTATTATCAGATCCCACTTAGGTTCCGTGGATCCTATCATTGTATAATTGTTGTCGTCCCTTATTTTCTCATTTGAGTTATAGGATGTGTTGGGCGTGTTTGTTTCAGTTGGTTGGGTCCTAAACCAAGTGTTGCCGCCCGCTTTTGGGCTGGTCGCTCGAGCGAGGTTTTGGTCGCTCGAGCAAGGGTTGAGTTTTGTCTTTGGTGGCTCGAGCCAGGGTTTCTTCGCCGAGCGAGATTGCATCCGTATAGACCCGAGAGCGGTTTCTTCGCCGAAGCGAGCTTTTCTTCGCTCGAGCGAGCGAGGTGTATGTTTTCGAGTTCTTTGCTCGAGCGAGCATTCTGTCGCTCGAGCATGCTTCTGGGTTGCAGACCTGAAACATTGCATTCTTGGCTCGAGCGAGATTTTCTTCGCTCGAGCGAAGTTAGGTCTCGCCGAGCGACCATGTCTTCGCTCGAGCGAGCCTATTTTATATAAATACGCAGCAGCGGGATTTTAAACAGTTTTTTATCCTCTTTTTGATCCCAAACCCTAGTTCCGAGTTTTCTCTCTCCCTATTCACCTTTTCTCTTAGGTTTGATCTACTTGGAGTGTGTTTCTACCCTAGATCCTTTATTAAAAAGATAGTGTGGGTCGAGGGCTTTAGTTTAATCTGAACGGTCTTGGTTTTAGAGCACTTTGGAGTTTGGGTCATCATCTCCGTCTTCTAATTTTTGGGTTATTTCTTCGAGGTAGGGATTTTCTACTCCATCTTATGAGTTTTGTTCTAAGTTTTGGTACATTAATATGGTGGGGGTATTTTGGTAATTTGGGAAAAACCCTAGTTGTTTTAATAAATTGATTTGTACAATTAATTTGAGAAAAATTGGGAATATTAGTTGAATTCATGGAATTGGGGATTTATAAGTTTAAATGGTGTAGTTGGATTATTTAATCACTCTCCTATTTAAATGTTGAAATTATTATTGTTATTACATTTTATTTCTTATTTAGAAATAACTGTTTTGGGCTATCGGTGGAGGATAGTCATGATTGTTGTAGACATTGCATGTGGATTAGGGCAAACTAGAACTAATCACATTGGCTAAATCATTAATTTTGACTATTGAATTAATACAAAAAAATACATGTATTGGTTGAGCATTGCATATGTATATTGTGTGGGAGGAGATGAGGGATGTACTCCACAGTTTAGGAGAAGATAGGGGATGGACCTCTAAACCGGATTTTGTTTGGGAGGAGATAGGGGATGGACTCCATTAGCATCACTTTTATGTGTGCTTATTTATATTGAAGTGTTTTTTTGATACAACACTAAAATGTGTATCAACTCGAAGTATGAAGTGTTTTGATATGAGCCTGAGTCTCAGCTTGTGTTGTTGTTATTGGAAGTAATGTGAATATGCTATATAGTTCACATTGTAAGTTTGGCTGTGTTCGAGCCATATTGATAATAATGGATATTGATAAGTGTCATAGACATTAGTGTCTTAAGATTGTATATTGATATAATTGATTATCATGGTTAACCATCTATTGAATACTATTGCTTTATTCAATGCTTATAATTGGTTTAGTATATTTCTCTGGTCAGGCTCACCCTATAAGGGAACATCATTTTCAGTCCAGTGATTCACTACCTCCAAGGACTTAGCTTGGAAGGAACCGGATTTTGAAGCCTTGTTTTAAGTTATTTGTTTTTATTTGACTTACATGTAAACATTCAAGCCTAGGGCTTTATTTGTATTTGAGTTAGAACTCATAATTTTGTGTCCAAGTGTTGACTTGGCAAGTTGTAAGCCCGTAGGGCATTTATTTTAATGTTACATGTAATGTCTTATTTTAGTAATACTCTGATGAATGAATTGTGGCTTATTTACTTGAGTAATGCATCTCATTATTGTATATGTTATGGGTTATTTTCGAGGGCGTGACATATATGCTCAATTGAATTAAACAAGTTCATTTTTCCCCCCTGCTACTCTGCTCTGTCAATTTCTGCTGTAACACTCTTTTAAAGACATTGGATTTGGTAGTTATCTATTCACTTTTTTACCCCTTTGCATATGCCCATTTCCATTTACGTGATCCTATCACTCTTCCTAGCTGTTGAGATAAGTAGATAGATTTTTATTTTGTTTCTTAACAATCTTAAGTGTGGAGGTTCAGTCAAATTTTGCTTCCTTGAAAGTATACTTGGATTGAGACTGGGTCTGATCTGCATGTGGCTTAACAATGCAAATCTACATAATTAAATGCTGCAGGTTAAGTCAAGAATGACGGGGACTATTCTCAGATATAAAAGTACTCTTGATTGTTTCATCAAGACTTTGAAGAACGATGTAAGTTCATCATCTTTCTACCCTGTTTTGATACATTGTTCATCATTTTTCTTCAATATTTATGAAAGAACATGATGATTTGACAAGATGTTTTCTTTTGAAAGCTTTTGTGCCTTTCTACAAATATCTAATATAATCAAACAGAGAATAAAATGGATTGTCATATATATATAGTTACTTTCCTCCCCTGTTTACGACCAACTGTAATTAAATAAAGAGAAAAATATTTTACTGTAAGGTAATGTCTATGCTCTTGTTTGTCTCTTAGTTAAGATAGAGTTGTTTTAGTCCAGCATTTTATTGGAACCTATCTTGAAAATGCAATATATTGTATTTCAACTGTCTCAATATTTGATCCAAAAAAAAAAAAAACTGTCTCAATATTACTTGCTATGTTACGCAGGGGCCCTTTGCTTTCAACTGTCTCAATAGTAGGCTTATCATCATATTTAATGTGGTCACTCTTGGCAGTGTCAAGAAAATGAAGCTTGATTTCCTTCGTTAGGTTGCTAATTTTTTTTCTTTTTTGTTCTTTTTTCTCATAATAGGCTAAGAAGTTTGTTAGAAGTATAGAGTCACCTTGAGTTTAGAGGATAGACAGTGAAGCCAGCCGTGAAGACATTTTGGATGGTGATTGCTTCTATAACCGATGAATGTTTAGAGAAAAATAAAATGCATTGTCGTTGTTTTTGTTGTTGTTCCCATTTTTTTGATGCTTAATAAAGGGTCCTAACGGGAAAAAAAATCAATCGGAAAGATTTTGACAACTTGGTGACATGTATGCAGTTATGATTTTTGCATTCCTCTGGTGTGAATATGTAGACAAGGCTTTCTTGGGCTGTAGTTTATCGAAATCTAAAGGGTGAGGATCAACTCTGGTGACTCGACTGCATTGGTTCTGAGACAGTCATTGCACTGCAATGGTTGGACTGCAGTGAATATGCCACTTTCGGCTTTGCTTCAGTAATTACTTTGAGGGTTGGACTGTAGCTGGCTTCATCACTAGTTTTTATTTTATTTTATTTTACTTTTTATGTTTTTGGTGTTTTTGTTAGTTGGTTTCTTGCCAAATTAAAAATTAGATATTAATTTTGTTTAATTATTTGCTATGTATGGAACTATATTTTTCAGATTGGATTATACTTGATTTGTATAGAATTTTTTTTGGAAATATTAATTTGATGTTAAATATGATTTTTTTTTTTTTATGGTTGAAAGTGAAATGTGTGTGTGTTGTGGAATGGTTGCTAATTTTATCAGTATATAGATAATTTTATTTATAAAATGGAAAAAAAACTTTTGGGTACTAAATATTTGGTAGCTAAAAATAAAAATAAAATGGAGAAAAACTTTTGGCTACTAAATATTTAGTAGCTAAAATAAAAGCAAACTTTAGGCGAGTAAGAATTTAGTAGCTAAAAAAAATAAAATGAAAAAAAATAAAAAAATAAAAAGATGAAAAAAACCCTTTGGTGACTAAACCTTTGGTCGCCATAGATACTTCAAGTTTTGGCAACCAAAGTTTTAGTAGCTGAAAATAAGATTTTTGGTGACTAAAATTTTATTTTAGACGACTAAAAATATTAGTCGCCATTTATAGGACTTTTGGCGACTAAAAAATATTTAGTCGCCAATGCCTTCCCCGACAAGTATTCCGCGACAAGTCTAGCGACCAAAATATTTAGTCGGGCAAAGCATTTAGCGACTAAAAATTGTACTTTTGGCGACTAAAAATTTAGTCGCCAAATGTGCATTTTGTTGTAGTGACACTTCCCAACATTCCCATTCACCTTTGAGCTTCTCACTTTAGTTTCTTCGCCAAATGGGTCGTTCAAACTCTTCATGATCTGCTCTTCTTCTTCCGGACCATCGAGCAATACTTTTGTCTATGACTCTGTGATTAATCTCTGGAGCCAATTCGACAGTGTCGACTCTGTTATCGGTGACAATCATCAAGAAGCCATGTCATGTGATGGGATATTATATTTCACCACCCCAGAGCCATTTTCGATTCTCTTCTTCGATTTGGAAAACGGGAACTGGGAGAGACCAGAGATTGAAATGCCGAGTGAACTGACTTTTGCTCGGTTGGTGAGTGATGGGGTTGAGAAGATGTTCTTGGTTGGGGGAATTGGGAAAGATGGGATTTCGAGAGGAATGAAAGTGTGGGAGTTGAGTGGAGATTGAGGGAATTTGGTGGAGATTGGGAGTGTCCCGGGAATGATTTGCAGGAAATTCATGTCAGTTTGGGTTTGATCTGTATGTGCTGCTACAATTGGCCTGAGATTTTGTATTACAAGGTTTCGAGGAGGACTTGGCATTGGCTTCCTAAATGTCCTTCTGTGACTGATAAATGGAGATGCGGTTTTAGGTGGTTCTCTCTTGTTCCTTAGCTCTATGCTTCTGTTTGACAAGCAACTATTGGTATAATAGCGGTATCACCGTCTAATAAGAAATCTTGCATTCCGATCTAAAACTATATTATTGAATTATGTAAGAGACTAAAGATATCGGCCTAATTTCATTTGTGATTTTTCTTGAATCAATCTTTTTCTTTTTCTTTTTTGAAAATTGTCACTTGAGAAAGAGGAACCGGATGTTGATACTATCTATGTAATGACGTGTACGAGTTCTATTCAACTAAGTTAGTCTTAGTTGATTTTCTTAAATCGATATTGCTATTACTTATCAGTTCTACTATAGATTCAAGCCTGTGAACTGGACTTTTCTTCATATTATTGATTTACTTTTCTTTCCTTTTTTCTTTCTAGATTAGCAAAATTCAGTCTTCAAATTCTATTTTGTATTGATAATAATAACTCACGGGCACGAGGGGAAGAACTAGAGGGCTGTGGTTTATAAAAATCAACTAATCTTGTGCTCATTTGATTTTTGTTCGTAAATTGTGAAGGAATGGCCCCCACCAAGGCTCACCTATTAGAAGAATCTTAACACATTAAAAATTAAAAGTAATAATATATAAATCAATTTTTGTATAAATTTTTCATATGAAATAATATGATTTATTGTAGTTCTTTCATTTTTGTTAAATGTAATAATTATATATTTTGTTTATCATAGATACCATATTATATTTATTATCATACTTAGGTTTCTCTTCTTCTGTATAAAGGAATTTTGTATACATTGTTACAACATTCAATGTAATACAAATTTCTCTCTCTCTCTCTCTCTTAGATATTGTAACATGGCATTAGAGTTATAGGTTAAACGCTTGATATTCTTTGCCTTACCGGCGGGAGGCAACCTTGCTTCGGCCGCCCGTCGGACCTTAAACCATTCTGCTATCATATTTTTCTTTCAGTATTGTTTCGTGGTGATCTCTTCCTCTGTTCGCTAATTTATTCTTACCTCAAATATCTCTATCATATATTTTTTTTCTCACAATCCTTTTTGTGTGTGTGTGTGTGTGTGTGTGTGCGCGCGCACACGCGCGTGCTTCTATTCTTTTTTGTCTTTCCCTCTACTTCAACCTCAAATAGGTTTTTATCGTCAAACTTATTTGTGTTTGAGGGGGGTATTATATCTATATCATAGTGAGTATGGTTATACACCATGCAAATCACTCAAGTCGCTCCCTTGGCGCACTACCTAAGTCATCCTCCTTGACGCATCACCCAAGCCACCCTCTTTGGCACACCACCTAAATCGCCTACTTTGGCGTGCAATCCAAGCCGTCCCCTTGGCGCTCCATTTAAGCCGCTTCTAGCGCACAACCTAAACCGCTTCTTTGACGATTATCCAAGCCGCCTTGGCGATCACCAAGGTTGCCCTTTCGGGCACCACCTAAGTCGCCTCTAGCACATAATGTCATTTGTTGCCATTATCGCTCAAAGACCACATCATAAGTTAAATGTGTCGATTTGTTGGTTCAACATCCAGCTTTCTACACGGTCCAAAGATGATCTTAAACTGTCTTGACATTAGTTCCGATCAGTTCTTACAACAGTCTGACATAATCATAAATGTCATTGGCTTCCTAATTGTCCTTTGACTGATAAATGGAGCTGTGGTTTTCGGTGGTTCTCTCTTGTTCCTGAGCTCTATGCTTCTATTTGACAAGCAACTATTGGTATAGTAGCGGCATCATCATCCAATGAGAAATCTAAGGAATAAGAAATCTCGCATTCCGATACTGAAACTATATTATTGAATTATGTAAGAGACAAAGATATCTACTTAATTTCATTTGTGATTTTTCTTGAATCCATTTCCCTTTTTGAAAATTGTCACTTGAGAAAGAGAGAGCAGTTGTCAAACCTATCTATGTAGTGAGGTGTAAGAGTTCTATTCAACTAAGTTCGTCTTAGTTGATTTTCTTAAATCGATATTGATGCTATCACTTGTCAGTGCTACTGTAAATTCATGCTTGTGAGCAGGACTTTTCTTCCTATTGTTGATTTACTTTTCTTTTTTTCTTTTTGGATTAGCAAAATTCAGTCTTCAAATTCTGTTTTGTATTGATGATAACTCGCAGGCACGAGGGGAAGAACTAGAGGGCTGTGGTCCCTGCAAAATTTATAAAAACTCAACTAATTAATGTTGTACTGGTTTGATTTTTGTTTGTAAATTGTGAAGGAATGGCCCCTCCAACGCTCACCCATTAGAAGAATCTTAACACATTAAAAATTAAAAGTACTGATATATAAATCAAATTTTGAGTAAAATTTTCATATAAAATAATATAATTTATTGTAGTTCTTTCGTATCAAATTTTATAATTTAAAAAATATTATTAATACATCATAAAAGTCATAATTGTTAAAACGTTAATTCAAAATTTGACGAATTAGTAGAATTAGTCATATTGTTTTCATAAAAGAGTTTACCAAAGTGAAAATGTCGAATTAGAAAAAGTGAAAAAAAAGTTACTTGTTTTAAAAATACTTTTTTGTCAGTGGGAATGTTAATTTTTTAAAAAAAATTCTTTAGCTTCAGACAAACAAACTTTTATTTTTTAACACTTATTTAATAAATAAATAGAATAGAAGAAAAAAAGCTTCCTGACACATGTCGGCTTGTTTTGAAAAATAGTTTAATTTTTTTTTTTTTTTTAAAAAGTGTAAAAAAATAAAAAGGTGATAAATCAAAAAAAAAAAATTAAAAGCTAAAAAATTAACTATTAATTCAATTATCAAAATAGGCCGTTAAACCGGCTTTTGTCTATCAAAATTCTCTCTCCACAACAAAGTTTGGTCCTTTTCTCTTGTAAAATGAATTAGGGTACTTACGTGTAGGTCCTATTAACTAGACTTATTTATCTACAGGTCTTAACTAATAAATTTAACACTATAAAAATAAGAGATTGATAAATTTATCACTATAAATTTATTCATAAAAATAAAGAGACTGATAAATTTATCACTATAAATTTATTCATAAAATAAAAGATCGATAAATTTATCTTTATCACTTAATAAATTTATCAATAGGACTTAATGGGTAATAAGTCTCAAAAGTAGGATCTATTGGTAGTTTACCCAAATAAATTTTTATAAAGACATCAAGTAAGACTTTTGAAAAACATTGATGATTACATTACTTTGACCCTCTGGAAGAGGAGTTTCTGTATCACTTGAATAATGAAGAATTGAAGTCTTTTATGGAGTTTGTCTCAATTTTTGCTTGTTTTTGAAAGGCCTATTTATATGGAATTAGATCCACGGCCGCCCTACCGCAAATTATCCATCTTGATCCCCAAAATGACGCTGCTTTTGGGGGTTTTTTTTTTTTTTTTTTCCTTTCTTCTTCATCGTTCGTTCTTCTTCTCGTCACGACGAACAGAACTGAGAGGGAGGGAGGGGGGAGCTCGCCGTCACCTCGCCGTCAAGACTCGTCGCCAGCTGTCAGACTCGCAGCCTTGCCGTCAGATCTCCGAGCTCGCTGGCCCAGCCAAGGTCGCAGCCTCCGAGCTCGCCGTCCGCCCCGCCTCCTCCTCCTGGTTATGGCCCCTCCACCGGCCCTCCTCCTCCTCCTCCTCCCTCCCTTCCTCCTCCCTTCCTCTTCCTCTCGCTTTTTTTTCCAAAACGACGCTGCTTTTGGGGTTGATGGAACGGCTGCCCAAAAAAGGCGGCCGAGGATCTTTGCTCATTTATATGACCTCATTATATTGACATGTATCTAATTATCTATTAATATAAACTTTAGTTCTGGTACAACAGATTACAAATGTTAAGTTACTGATTAGGCTATTTGAAAAGTTGTGGAAATTATAAAATCCAGTCCGGTTTTCCTTACCCGGCCCAAGATCAGTGGAACTTTTCTTCCCAAATAGCTAAAGATCTTGTGTTTTTTGTTTTATTTTAAGAGCCTTTTTTAAGTACTAGTGTGTGGTTTGATTTTTCCAAACCAAAAAAAAAAAAAATTAGACGGTATTTTTGTGTGTGTCTTTTGTGAGGTTTTTTTGAAGTAGTCTAGAAGGGGTGTGAAAAAAATACATTTTTATAATTAAATGAGTAAAATATAAAATTTCATAGATAAGGAGGATAAAATGATATTGGCTAATACTTGATAAAGTCTTAATATAAGTAACCCTTCCAAAAAAATAGAACATGCTTGCAGATATAATTAGAATTGTGTAAAATAGTGTTTAATCTGCCAAGTGCATTTGTTAAGGGTGTATTAAACAATCTTAACCACCTCCATTATCATAGAAAATAGGAAAAGTTATAAATATATTTTTTTAGAGACTAAAATACCTTTTTTTCAATTCTATCTATTTGAACATTATATACTTTTCATAATGGATTTTTTTTTTTTTAAAATATTTTTTAATCATGAAACTAAATGCATTCATTTTTAAATGAAATTTCATTTTTTTTTTAAATTTTAAATGCCCTCCTTTTTCAATCATAATTAAAAATTACATGGTGTAAGGAAAATAAATTTTCAATCATAATTAAATTATATGGTATAAGGAAAATGAATCTAAAAAAAATACAAGGCGTATAATTTTTTATATTTGTTATACAAATATGGAAATTTAAAAAAATTAAAAAAAACCCACAAAATTTCATTTATAAATAAATGCATTCAGTTTTATGATAAAAAAAATATTTTAAAAAAAAAACTCTATAATAAAAAATATATAATGTTGAAATAGAGAAAATTAGAAAAAAAAAAATGATATTTTAGTCTCTAGCAAGACATGTTTACAGTGATTCTATTTACACACCGCTAATACTCTCAATACACAACATTAATAAATTAAATTTATATTCCAATAATTTCCTCCAATGAAATGACCATTAAGAGGACAACATGGGGTGTATTTTACCCATTCAAACATTTTATATTTAAAAATACAAAATACTCTTCATAAACCATCATTTCTATAGGGTTTAGGATTTTAATATATAAACATTATATTTTTTCACCATCTTCACCATTAACATACATTTATGAAATCATTCATTATCAATTAACTCACTTTATTCTCTTCTCCATTGTACTTATTTTTCAAACTCAAAACATTATTGGCTTTGAAGATTTAGGGTTTAACAATATTGAAATCAATTAATTTTGAAATGTTGTACATTATGAATGATACTGAGATAGTTGGTTTGGATATAAACATTAAAAACAATGATTTGAACATTGAAAAAGTTAGTTTATGACTTAGTTTTATTTATTTATTTATTTATTTATTTATCTTGTTCATATGCTTGAAAAATGAGTTTGTTTGATGTGTACAGATAACTAGAGTTGAATTTTTACACAATGTTCGATTATTTATATTTGAACAAAATAATTTTGCTCAAATTATTAAGATTGACCAAATATTAAATGTTCATACATATAAAAATGAATATTTTAAGTTAGTTTAGTTAAAATAAATTAAATTTTTATTCATTTTTCATATATAAATTTTTGAACACATTAAGTTTGTTTAACTCTGTACTTACGTACATGACTAATTTGATGAATTTGAAACAATGACGAAAGACGAGAGTTCAAGACTGATAATGAAAATAAACACTAACAAAGACAAAAGCCGAATGAAACACTCCGTCAGTGATATGAAATGACAAGACGACAAGATGTGACACGACGAGGGCTCAACACCAACTATGGAGATCAACAGTGGTGAAGATGGAGGTTGAGTGAAACCTCTACCAGCGATCGAGATCAAGACCGACAAATATGGTCTCTGTTAGTCTGTTATGAGGATTGTGGGGGGTTTTTGTTGTGTGTAGTGGTAAAAATGAAGAGTTTTTGGTGTGTGTAATGGTATTTATTCAAATAGTCAGTGGTGTGTGTTAATATAGGGTTAGTAATAGAAAGTTAAGGTGTGAACTAATATATGTTTAAACCCTAAAAATTATTTTGTGTGTGTATTAAGTAATGCTGTGTACTGAGAGTGTGGGTGTTAATTTTCAATCACATAACCAAAGGGGGAACTCAGCTGGAGAGCACCAGCAGAATAGATTAAGCCTGAACAACCTGTCACAGAAAGATAAGAATCCGGCGGTGGTTCGTCCACCCAGGGGCACTCCGACGCTCAAGTTAGTAATCAAATATCTCTCAAAGATAACTAATAGTGCTTAACTCGCTAGACAGAACATAAAAAGCATACCTTAGACCCATGGGGGTGTTTCTCTTTTATAGCCAACACTTACCTAATCCCAATAGAAGCCTAGCTTCAATGGACTTAGGATTACTACTAATCTTGGACTCCCAGTAGGATTGGGATAAACTCTCTAAGAGTCTTATCTTTATCTAAACTGAAGTCCTCTTCCATTCTAGGACTCTTGTCCCTTATCCGCTTATCCCGAATTCCGATTTCTTTACAGATAACATCGGCCTAGCCGAGATCATCTTGGTGTCATGACCAAGACACGTGAGACCTCAACTGACACTTCTAAGTCACCTCGGCCACGTGTTGTCATTCAAAAATTATGTCCCTACAACTACCCCCTAGGTTCTATTACCTCGGTATCCTGAGGTAATGGAACCTATATCATTCCTTTCATTTAGCACATCGGCTAAGTTCACTTTATCCTTCATTACTGAGGTTATCATTCGTCGGCTCAAATATGACCAAGACTTAGTCTGTTTTCATCAATGCCTTAGAACCAAAAAACCCAAGTTTTGTTCAAGTTTCACAACTGAGATCGTCCTCCTAGCCGAGGTCCTGCTCTATTAAATTAAGAACTCCAAGAGTTTCATCATGCGTATAAGCCGCCACGCCGCAAAGAACTCAACCGCTTTTTGCCACGCTCTTTCCCCTCATCGAGCCATGCTTGACACGCACCATTAAGTCGTGATCGCACTTATGCGGCGTTGTCTGACAAACACGTCATCCTAGGCACACTAAATGTGTTTTTGCCGCCATTTCGTGTGTTTGATCAAAATCACTTATCTCTCTCCGTCTTTTCACTTTTGCATCTTCATCTTCGTCCAAGCTTTCTCTCTCTAACTTTCTCTAATCCTCCTATTGCTTTAAGCTCTAAAGCTCTCTGCAATCACCGCCGTTCACCTCCTCCGGCGAGGTTTTTGCTGATCCTTTCCGTTTGCTACCATCATCTGACTCCGGTGTACTCAACACCAGCTTCATTTTTCTTCGATGAGTCACTATTTCCTCCTTTATCAATCTGTGTTTTTCTTTGTACCTTGTACTTTTTTCTTACTTTTTGAAACAATGTAAGCTTTAATTTGGCCAATGTGCCATTTTTGTAATCTAAACAATCATTCTTCAATGTCAGGCCGAGGTGCCTTCTTTCCTTATCTGAATGTTGATACAACTTTTTTCCCTTTCAAGTGCTTTGAATGTTTGTCTTCATTTTACTCTTGCATGATTCTATTCTTAGAATAATTTGCATGTCTTCAACGTACACCTTAACTGTGCAACCTCCTTGGGGTGGAATACCTCGGTTAAACCACTATCGATTTATTTCGACAAGTACATAGGTACTTCTTTTCAATACAACCTTGGCTTAACTTGTAAATTTTTCTTAAAAATTTCAACAAGTGTTTAAACCAGTCTTCCTTTAACAAAATCTCGAATTCACTTTAACTTGTAAATTTTTCATAAAATTTCAACAACTGTTAAACATGACCTCGCTTAACTTCAACTCAGAATTTTCCTTAAAAATTTCAACAAGTGTTAAACCGATCTTGGCTTGAAAATTCCAACTCCCAAGCATCATTCTCCAAATTTCTACCCCTAATGTGAACTTAAGTTCCACTTGGTTTCTCATTACATGTGGCTCGACTCATGTCAAGTCTATATTTAAACAAAGACTAGCCGATGTTCTCAACCTTGGTTCTTCTGTTAATCTTACCCAAGTGCACTTAGTTTCAATCTGTGTTTGACTCTACCGATATGGCAAGTCCAGGTTAATTCAACTTAGTTCAACTCTATTATATGCAAGTAGAAACTCTGCTATATAATAGGTCTAAGTTATTCGTCATGTTTCAATCAAAAACATCACCAACTTAGTTCAACTCTATTATATGCAAGTAGGAACTCTGCCATATAACAAGTCTAAGTTATTCGTCATGTTTTAATCAAAAACATCGCCAACTTAGTTTAACTCTATTATATGCAAGTAGGAACTCTGCCATATAATAGGTCTAAGTTATTCTACATGTTTTAATCAGAAACATCGCCAACTTAGTTCAACTCTATTATATGCAAGTAGGAACTCTGCCATATAATAAGTCTAAGTTATTCGTCATGTTTCAATCAGAAACATCATCATAGGACTGGTCGGTCCTATCGCACAGATTTCAAATTCACAAAAATCAAACTAGCACTTTATTATTACTTCAGCCGATATGCCCCATTTCCGGCAACCGAGATGATTCTATTTGGGCCAAGTTTGGCCTCCCTATTATCCTTCTTATTGCCAACAACCTTTCTCAGGATAAGGTCCCTAACCTTGAACTCTCTTGGGCTAACCTTCTTGTTGTAAGCCCTAGCAAGTTGTTGGTATGCCCCCAGTTGAATTGCTATTCTCTCGCACGTTGCAGGTGCATTTCAACAACATTTTCACGCTTTTTGCATAGGCTTCAGCTTCATTTTGCATGTAAGGCCAAAAGAATCCCTACGATATTGCTCTGTGGGCAAGCAATCTACCCTCTACATGGCTTCCACCTACTCCTTTGTGGACCTTATATAAAAAGTCTTTAACTTAGGCTGAACTTTTCTCTTCTCGGACTTAATCATCTAGGCCGAGATCTTGTCTTCTAGAATCTGGGATTTGCTCACTTAGGTTAGAGGGATCAGTTGTAACTGTCAGGCACTCTTAATCCTCGCTCTTGCTTGTCAGATTCAATGTTACCTCAAATTTCACTTCGGCGAGCCGTTTCTCTTTTCTTGTGTTGACGTGTTTGTCTCGGCGTGTCTTCCTAATTCTTGTATACTTCTTTATTCTGGCCATGAGTTTCTCCATACTCTTTGGCAGTGTCTTTGCTAGTGATTTTCGTAACAAACAGTTATCTTTCAGGCCGTTCTTAAAGGACACGACTGCCATATCTTGGTTGCATCCTAGTAATCGGTTGAACACCTCATAATGCCTCTTGGCATAAGCCCTAAGGCTTTCATCCTCACTAATTCTCAGGGCCATCAGGGAGTTCACCCTTAATGGCTGTAGTTTGTTTGTCACAAACCTGGCCATGAACATCTCGACCAGGCCTTCCCAGGTTTTCACAGTTCCTTTCGGCAACTTGTGAAACCAGTTTGATGAAATTTTCTCAAAGGACGAGGGGAACACCTTACAGAGCAACGGCTTGTTCCTGGTGTATAATGCCATCGAGTTCAGGTATAAGCCGACGTAAAAGTTGGAGTTCGACTTACCGTCGTATATCTGGAATCTCGGCAAGTGGAACCTTTTCGGGGCCTCAAATTTGTCTGACTCTACCGAGAATGGTGTCCTCGGCTTGACCAGAGAGGTCACCTCAGCAACTTGTCGCTTTCTCTGGAGGTAATCCCTCAGATCCTACTTGGTTCGTCCAGGAGCTCGGCTATCTCTGGATTTCAGCCTCTTTGGTGCACTACTTCTAGTGTCATTGTGAGTCCTTTTGGACCTCCCTCCATTGGTCGTGTCGAAACAGAGTTCCTTCCCCTGAACATCCCGATGTTCTTTGGTGCAGGTTTCTTTTGTTTGACGTGTCTTCTGGGATTCTCCATGCCCGACCTCCCATGAAGGCCGGTGAAAATGTCCTTTGGTCCCGCCATGCTGAGGGACTATAGGAACCATTTTATGCCCCTCTTTCTGGGCACCTTTCATGGCCGCTAGAATTGGCATATCTTGTAGTGGGAACAGTGGCTACATGACATTGTTCTACATCATGAAATTGACGACCGTTTGCAGGTCCACCAATTTGCCCGCCATCCCATCATTTCGTTCTCCCTCCGCAGGCATCTATCTTTCTATACCTGGAGGTCGTCCTCGTTATAATATCCGCTCCGGTCCGATTTCTTCGGTACGCCGCCCTCTTGGCAGACGTCCTTTCCTCCGTGATTCTTATCACGAGTTTCTTCGTTGCTGTTGTCTTCTTCGACGTCAAGGTCAATATGTTTTCCACTCTCAGTAGGGGTGTCGTCCCCAACCTTCTCTTTCATCCCATCGCTATGCTTTTGTTCTCCTTTCTTTCCCACAAATGGTGCCAAATTGTGGGTGTTGATTTCCGACCTCACAACCAAAAGAGCAACTCAGCTGGAGAGCACAGAGAGAATAAATTAAGCTCGAACAACCTGTCATAGAAAGATAAGAATCCGGCAGTAGTTCGTCCACCCGGGGGCACTCTGACGCTCAAGTCAATAATCAAATATCTCTCAAAGATAACCAATAGTGCTTAACTCACTAGACAAAACATAAAAAGCATACCTTAAACCCATGGGGGTGCCTCTCTTTTATAGCCAACACTTACATAATCCCAATAGAAGCCTAGCTTCGATGGACTTAGGATTACTACTAATCTTGGACTCCCAATAGGATTGGGATAAACTTTCTAAGAGTCTTATCTTTATCCAAACTGAAGTCATCTCCCATTCTAGGATTCTTGTCCCTTATCAACTTATCCCGGATTTCGGTTTCTTCGCAGATAACCTCGACTTAGCCGAGATCATCTCGGTATCATGACCAAAACACGTGACACCTCGGCTGACACTTCGGTGTCACCTCGGCCACGCGTTGTCATTCAAAAATTATGTCCCCACAGAGAGTATTAGTGGTGTGTAAATAAAATCACCCACATATTTATAATTTGGGTTGGGCTTCTCTCCAATCCGATGGGTACTATTGGGCTTGTGGAGGCCCACCATGGGTCCCAATTTGATACTTTGAACTGTTCACTGTGTAAAACTTGTCAAGTACTATATGCCTATAAAATATCATGTTGAGAATGAAAAGGAGTTTAACTTATGGGAAACTGCTAACTAACCAAATGAGAATGAAGAGGGGTTTAACTTATGTTCCTACATTTCTGAGCTGCCGTGGGGTGGAAGATTTGGATAATCTTTTCAGACACTGCTACAAAGCCAAAGAAGTGTGGTTGGCTTTATGTGGTAGAACCTGGTTGTCACAACCCAAACCCGTCCCTATGGGTTTAGTACCGTAACTGGCCAGTAATCCGTGATTACCGAAGGCCTGCTTAACAGTAAAGATAGTAATATAGAGTACAGGGGCTGGCGGAAGCCAAAACAGTAATAAAAGATGTCCAATGAGTTGTGACAGTCTGTATGTAAAAAGACTTTCCTGCACATATTCACATTCAAAACCATAACAGTAAATACATACATCATATACAAACATTCAGGTTAGAGACCACATCCCTACCATAACAGTGCAGTGCCAGTCTAAACATTTATTACAGAATAGAGGCAAAAAGGGGAAATCTAAAACACCCCAAAACGGCCTTGACTTGGCAACACTTGGAACCTCCCAGTGAGGCACAATGGTTGGCTTGACCAAAAAGGGAGTTAACCCGACGCTCCTAGCATCGATCCGGTGCCTGAACACCTATATATATATAAACAATGAGCTAAAACCCAGTAAATAACAAATGCATAAAGAGGTTAAGAATGAATGTCCTTTCAGTATTTAAAATAGTCATTTACAACAATATATCAGTCATTCAGTCTATGGCTCATATTTCATGCCATAACAGTCATTTAGAAACCATAGCAGTTATATGCGGTACATCCAATAGCAAAAAAGACAAGAGGTCTTAATGCATCAAACAAATGGATTAATGGCCATCATATCAAGAAATGAGAGTGGTTCCAAACATGGGAACCAACAGAGATCTCAGAATAAGAGAAGAATAAAGACAAGAATAAAGAAATTGCTATGGATGCCACGAATATAGTTCACAAATAGGACAAACATTCATTCGGTAAGAAATATCATTTCAGAAAGCAGTACAGTTGATCATTCAGAAAATATTCATGGTTGAACATATCTTTACAACATTGTTACTCACAGAGCACTGGGCTATAAGCGGCTAATGAGCGCCCTCAGATGCTAACCCTACACAGTTACAAAATGAACACATACTAAGTTACACACTTGGGAATCAACAACTTAGTTCCTATCTTGACTCGGTGTGGTTCTACATTAATATCCTTATTAAGATGCCTTAAATATAGCCTAGGAATGCCTAGGATGGAAAGAGGATGCAAAGATGCACTTTAAAACATTTTTTAAAATTTGCTAAAATAGGGGTCCACGCTCAAGCGTGGCTTTCTACGCTCGAGCGGACATGCAGATAAAGGAGCTCTGCTCGAGCGGGAATTTCCTCGCTCGAGCGGACTGCAAACATAGGCAAAAGTACTAGATGTATGCAATTCACGCTTGATGAGCGCTCGACCTCCGCTCGAACATGAGACACAAGTCCTCGCTCGAGCGTGCATTCCCTCGCTTGAGCGGACTGTAAACACATGAAAAGTACTGGATACACGCATTTCATGCTCGAAGGCATTTTACCCGCCGAAGCGGGATGCATGTACTTAGAGTGTACGCTCGAGCATGGAGTTCCCCGCTCAAGCATAGATCCAAAATCTGGAATTTCCAGATTTGTCTCCAAGCACAAAACTCAACATTTAAAGCATCAAATTCGATTCCTTTGGGCCAATTTTCTGAAAAAACACTTTAAAACTCATAATATGACATGTTTTGAAGATCAATTTGCAAAATCAAAGCCCAAAGGTGAGTCAATTAAACACAATTTCAAATAAACTTCAAGAACATAAAGTGTATGTAACATTCATGTGTTCAATTGAAATCAAAGCTTCCAATACGTAATCAAATGAGTCAAAACTTCCAAAAACATGATGAATTCATGAACTATAATCAAGATATGGACATGCATGTAGCAATTTCTATGAAAACAACCTCAAAATGCTAAAACATGTGCATGCATGCATGATTCAAGCTTCAATTCAACAATTTAAAACCAATTCTAGACTTAGATCACTAATGGCTCATGGACCATGCAAGATACAACTAGAATACAAGTTCAAAAAGATGGTTCTCCTAGCTTATGTCTCCAATTTCAAGTCTAGAAGCTCAAATATGCAATCTCTCTTCAATTCTTCCAAGTTCAAGCAAGAATTCCTATTTGAAACCAATTTCTCTCACTCTTTCTCTCACACAGTTTAGGCTCAAGAAAAGGGTTGAAGAAATGTTGTGTCTAAGTGTGTAGTTCAAGCCTCAAGATGTTAATAAAAGTGGTCCACTAGATGGCATTTTAGTAATTAATGCAACTAATATAATTCAACATTATTTAATTTGATTTACTCGAACCAAATCACATTTCAATTAAACATGCCATAAAATCACATAAATTCTAATTAGCATAAAACACTAATCAATTTCTGGTTCGGCCGCCGATAAGGCCTTCGATTTACAATTCGAAACTTAAAACATGAACAGATCAATTAATGGCAAACAGATAGAAATGCACTTAAATTAATACACTCAGGCAATTAGTTCAGAATTTCGGTTTAATCAGTCACTTATCATGTTCAGTCACAATTTAGCAGTAATCAGAGGTGAGGGTTGTCACACTGGTGCAGAGATATGCTTAGCAAATCTTGGCATGATTGGCTTTTGTCTAATTCCAAAAATAAAAAACATTTTAATGAGCAGGCTACTTGGTCTTCTGTCTTCATTATAACTTTATGGAAAATTTGGAAAAATAGGAATGTTTTTATTTTTGAGAAAGAGTTATGCAGTTGCTAGAATAGTGTTAAATTTATTCTTGATTATTCTAAAGATATTGACTTGGCTTTTAATATGTCCATTACTAATCCCAAGCCTACTTTTAGACTGATAGAGTGGATTGTACCACCTGTAAGGAAAATCAAGTTAAATGTTGATGACAACAGGAAATTGGGAGGTAGAGGAGGTTTTGGAGGAGTCTTCAGAGATAAAAGAGGCACTTAGGTGTGTGGCTACTACGGATGGATTGACAGTGGAACAAGCTTGGAGGCAGAATTGTGGGCTCTCTGCAAAGGACTGACAGTGATTCTTCAAAAGGGCATGCATGGGGTGATCATTGAAATTGATGCAAAATAAGTAGTGCAATTGATAGAGGACGACACAGATGAAAAATTCCCTTATAAGGGACTTTTGGAGGATTTAAAAATTCTTTTCAGAGGGTGTGAATGCACCATACACCACATCTACAAAGAGAGGAACTTGTGTGTCGATACTTTGGCCAAATTTGGAATGGAGCAACCTGAAGACACTTTGGTGGTCAATGAACCACCAATGGAAATTCAGAGCTACCTTGTTGCAGACTTGATAGGCCTCTTTAGGGAGGGGGCTTAGCTTTTATTTTATTTCTGTTGTACCTAAAAAAAGAATTTAAAAATCCAAAAATACAAGTGGATGCCTTACTCCCAAATTATTGATTGGGGTGCTCCTAATTTTAATGGAGAATTTGATCAAAACTCCCTCATAATAAAATTTTAATGCATTAAGTACAAGCATAAAAAAAATTTCTTGAAAAATTCAACACATATCATTATTATCAAAATATTAAACTTTTAAATAATACTACTTTTGATGTAGATGTCGATTTTTAATAAAATTAGTATTTTAAAAAATTTTCTCATCAAAATCTATCAAATAAGATCTATGTTGACTATGAAATTCTTAAAAAAAAATTGATGTAAACAGTAACAGTAATATGTTACTCTGTTTGACAGTAACATATTACTTTGATTCATAGTAACATGTTACTCTGGCAATATTGTCTAAGAAGGAAAAAAAAGAAGAAGATATTTTACTTTGTCCTTACACATTTATGTGTTTTCTCCTTAGGAGATTTATAAAACAAAATAAATAGGACTGTCATTTTTACCAAATATGGGTCCAATGAAACAAATTTGGCTAAATTTCCCATTTTAATTGTGTAGCCTGCCCATCTTTCTTGTATGCGTTTGATTCATTACTAATTAATATTGATTTCCAATTTTTTTTTTTTTTTTTATGTAGATTTTCATTTTTTTTTTCCTCTTATATCACATCCTCAAAACCATACTGAATTGGGCCATCTCCAATGTTTAACCAAATCCATCACCAAATTTAAATTTGGTGAAAAAGTATACTTTTTTAGTTTCTAATGGTTTCTTCAAACCTGTATCAAATTGAGAACATTCCAAATCTTTCACCAAATTGAGGACTTGGCCATTTTCACCATCTTGTCGCGTGAACGTTGGGGTGAGACGATCAAACGATCGATCAGACGTCTCCGGCCAGTTGTCCCTCGGCCATCCGATTAATCGCACAATTCCTAAAACTCAGAGGCATGCTCACAAAGCATTATTCGATAGATTCTCTCTCCAAACCTCTCTCTGTGTCTACTAACTTCTCTCTCTTTCTCTCTCTAAAAAGCTTTCAGTTGTAGAGTCTTTGCTTTTTTCTCTCTGATTCTTTGTTTTGTCATTTGAGCTATATATATTTATATATATCAACATGAATGCAGTCGTCGTCGAGATTGAGGGTCAACAGCTTACCAATGACCTCGATAATCTGTCGATCCAAGAATAGGTTTTCTTTCTCGTAGATCTTGTTTGTTTCCTGAGAAAAATTAAGGGAGAAAATGAAAACTTTGAATCTCTTATGTTCTTTTGTAGTTTTCTTTAATAAACTAGAATTGGGTTTGAAAAAAATAATTGAGTCGAATACTTAGGTTAGGTTCAGTTTAGCAGAACTTTGGGGGGGAAACATTAGGGTTTTAAAGCTTTTCTTTTCCCTTGTTTTGATTTATCCATTTTCTCATAAATCAAACGGAGCCTAAAGGTTATTGTTGTTTGTTGATGAGATCTGTTTATCTTTGTTGTGATTGTGATTTTCAGAGAGAAATGCAGAGTACAGAGAGATGAGAGTCAACCTCATTATAGGCCTTCCTCTACCCACTTCCATGCGTCAAGTCTGATCTTTCCTAGGGTATGTAGGTTTTTTCCGTCAGTTCATCGAAGACTTTAGCAAAATATCCTGTCATTTGTGTAGTTTACCTATTAAGGATACGCCTTTTATCTTTGATGATGTATGTTTGAAAGCTTTTGTAACACTTCAAACAGCCCTTACTACCGCTCCAATCATGAAATCACCAGATTGGTCGCTCCTATTTGAAATAATGTGTGATGCCTTGGACTATGTTGTCAGGGCTGTGTTGGGCCAAAGGGTAAATAGAGCACCCTATACTATCGATTATGCTAGTCGCATTCTCTCGAATGCATAATTAAATTACATTACCTCCTAGAAAGAGTTGCTAATGGTGGTGTTTGCCTTAGAAAAATTTCGGTCTTATCTCGTAACCTTTTTATCTCGAGTTATTAAGCTCGTAGGGGTGTCTCTACACCTAGTACCCTAAAACCGTCTGGTTTGGGAGTCATTGGCCCAATGCTTACTACATGGGTTAATTAGAAAGCTTAAGGGACCTAGACATTGCACAGTTAAGGAAAAATAAAGAAAATGACTTGTTCGGATTCATAGCCTTTTCAGCTCGAGTTATTAAGCCCGTAGGGGTGTTTTCACACCTAGTGCCCTAAAATCGTCTAGTTTGGGAGTCATTGGCCCAATGCTTGTTACATGGGTTGATTAGAAAGCTTAATCGATCAGAACATTGCACAGTCTTTGAAAAAAAAAATTGAGAATCTTGGTTGCAATAGTTTAGATTTTCTGTATATGTTAAGTGTTATTATGAGTTACACTGGGCTATTATAGTAGACAGTTAACTAGTTATGGGGATTGCACTTTACACTGAGGGTATTGATGTTGTGTCTACTAGTATTCACAAGTACATGAAACTTGATTTTTGTAATACTGAATTGTGATCTTTGCTCAATAGATTCCTTCATGCTTGTCTACTGTGCCTTCAATGACTCATCATGTCTTAATATTGCATTGTAGTAGCACATAAGTTAATTCTTGAGTGGTGCAGTGTGATTAATTGTTGTTGTGACAGATATGAATATGTTAATGTTTGTGGGTATCATTTCTGGAAATCCTGACGAGACTATACTCGTTTACCTGGGGTAACTTTGTGATTTAAAGGCTTGTTGCATATGCTAAATGCAATCGTGTTTCCCACAAAAGAGGAAGTAGTTAGATTTGGTTTAATTTTGTTTATCTTTCTTTATTCCTTGCTTGAGGACTAGCAAATTGTAAGTTGGGAGATGTGATTGAGGCTGAATTGTGCAACACTGAGGCTGATAATTATGATTTCTTAATTTTACTTGCCTGTCAAATTATATACTTTATGCATGTTTAATGCCAATTAGGTTGGACACAGTGGGAGCATAAACTGAGCAAAAAATGCAGAAATTGTAAAGAAAAATGCTTCCCGCACGTGTAGAGAACTATTCCCACATGTGTGGCCCATTCATCGGAGCCAAACAGAGCCTAAGAAAATCGCACGTGCAGAGGCCTATTCCAGCACGTGCAGTGAAATTTCCCGCATGTGGGCCCGTACCTCAGGAATTGTGCCTGATGTTTTGAACTTGTTTGAAAAGGCTGGAGATATAAAAGGACAAAAAAAGAAGCTGGATTAGGGTTCTGAAAATTCCAAGAGAGAGAAGAAGCTAGGGTTTGGAAAAATGGGATTCTCAAGCTTCAAAGGCAATTTCCATAGAGGATTCTTTTTCTTATACTTCTTTCCACTCCTCTATGAGTGGCTAGGCTCCTCCTTCTACGGTTTTGATGAAACCCTAGCCAAGTAAACAGGGTTTTCTATTTACTTTTTGATTATGTAAAGGTTTGAACAAATTGTATGGTGTTTAAGAAGTTTCAAATATATTTTCTATTATCTCTTTAAGTATTCTTCCTTTTGTGATTGTTGAATGCTTTCCATATAATGGTTTTCTTTTCTTTCATATTCAAGGTATGAGACGAGTCATTCTACGTGGGATAAGTCGTTTTACTACCCTAGTTTGGAGCAAACAACTCGTACTACTTGAGATGGTCGTGCCTATACATTGAACGTGATAATTCTCTTGATCAATGCTTCGTACTTGTAGTTGTGAAGTATTATTTAGTTCGAATCATAACATAATTGATTTTCAAATTCAAACCTTATTTATGTAACTAGTGGTGAATTCATTACCCTAGGTTTTTCCACAATCATTAATTCTAATTTCATTTTTAATCACTAGCTTAATTGTTTTGTTTAATTTAATTATCATTAGGTTATGAACAACTATCTCTTTCATCACAATTAATTTAAGAATTTAAGAATTAAATTAGTTTAATTTCATAATTGTCCTTGTGGATCAATACCTGAATTTGCTATTATTCTAAGAAATTTGATACAGTTTAGAGTTTATTTTTGGTGTGTAAAACGACCCATCAAATGTAGGATCCATATGTAGAATAAATTTAAATTATAAAATAATAATTTTTGAATAGTTAAATCTAAATGTATAATATTACTATATATATAATAAGTCCCTTCATTGAAAGAAATAGTAAGAAGATAACTAAGATAAATAATGTATCACACACTTATGTGAATTAGGATATAAAATAGTGAGGGGAAAAAAAAAACATTTGAAAATATTCTTATTTATTTTCATACACTTCTACACATATATGAGTAGGGCTGGGCATAGGGTTATCCAAACTGCCCAACCCGCCTAACCCGAACCGATCCGCATACAAATAAGCGGTTTCACAAATACAATGCGGGCGGATGCTGTTTGAAATATGACATTATTGCGGGTTGTGGATTTTACCCACACCCGCAAAAACCCGCCCGCACATAGACCTTTTTTTTATTTTTTTATTTTTTAAAACTTGAATTTTTGATTTCATTCATCCTATCCTAGATATACTCAACACATTTTCTTACTATATTGAGATGCAATATATACTCATTTGTTTATCTTTTCATTACTTTATTCTTTTACACTTTTTTTGTCAAAGAAATTATGATGATCGAAGATTGCATTATATATTTTTCATTTTATTTTTGTGCAGGGTTCATCAAACATATGCATGGAATTGGAATTTTTGAAAGTTGGCTGTGATTCGTGATGGAGTTTGCGAGTTTGCAAATGTTTTTATTTATTTAATGGGTTTGAATTGGATGAAATTTGACAACAATTTATTGTTATTTTATTATTACATTTTGGATGAATGTAAAAGTTAATAAAGAATTACTTTTAGGTAAGTTTAGGATTTTGAATGATTTTACTTTAATTGTATTGTTGGGTAATGAATGATTTTGATGATTTAATTTAGAATTTTGAAAGATGTGTTTATTTTAGTTTATGATTTTATTTAAAAGTTTAGGATTTTGAATGATTTGCTTGTGTTAGGAATTGATTTTATTGTGTTTTTAATTTTGTAAGTTTTAATTCATTAAATATTAATGTTGAGCATTTTAGAAGATGGAAGGAAAATGCCCCAAAATAAATATTTACAAAACGGGAAAAAAATGCCCAAAAATAAATTTTTACAGAAAAAAGTCCAATCCGCAAACCACCCACAACCACCCGCACATTCGCGAACCCTATCTGCACAAGCTATAACCTCGTATTGCGGATGGTTGCGCATTCAATTTTTCTTAAACCGCATATATAGAGACGAGTCCAAATCTGTCACGCCCTCAAAATAATACTAAACCCATCAATATAAACATGCATTAATATAAGGAAGACCAACAGTTTCTAATCATCAGAGTTTTTCATTACAAAAGATATTACATATTAACAGCAAAAGCTAATGCCCTAAAGGGCTTACATCTTTCCAAGTTAACACTTGGTTACAAAAGAGAGTACTAGCTCAATTACACATTAAGCCATTGGCTTGAATCTATACATAATACATCAAAAGAATAGGACAATAAAAATGATGTCCGCCTCTAGCCTTCCAAGCTATGTCCTTGGAGGTGTCACGCTACCTGCACCTGAAAATGATGTTCCCATATAGGGTGAGCCACAGCCCAATAGAAATACACTAAACCAACTATGAACAATGACTTAAAGATTAGCAACTAATAGATGGTCAACACTCACACATTCACTTACCTCATTTTACAATTCCAAAATAATTAAGTCTATGTTACAATTCACCTTCCATATCTTATTCGACTTTGAGTTTGAAAACTAGGCTCAGTACTCTAGTCAAAACATTTGATGAGACTATGATTCATCATTAGAATACTTTCGAAAATTCATTAAAGATACACATGTTGGTGTTGTATCAAAAACACATAAACCACTTCCATACTTTACTTATGATACACATGTTGGTGTTGTATCAACTTAACATAGAAACATTTTCTATACTTCACAACTGATAACGATATACATTTTAGTGCTATATCAAATCAATCCAGACACTTCCGTACTTCACAAAACGATGATGATATACATGTTAGTGCTATATCAAATCAAACAAACAACACTTCAATTGATAAGCATATGAGTGTATCAACACTTCAATCGATAAGCATATGAGTCAGATTATAACTACAATGGGAGAGCATATGAGCTGCATCCCGGGTTCATCCCATCTCCCCATAACCATTAACCGTTTAGAGGTACATCCCCATCTTCCCTAAACCGTGAGTACATCTCCCATCTCCTCCCATACACAAGCAATGCATATAAACACGTAATCATATACAATTAATCAACACATAAAGTTAATGTATTCCATCCACCGTCTACACATAATGCATATAAACACATTGGTCATATGCACAATCAATCAATACATAAATTTAATGTATTCTACCAACCGTCATACTCTATGACACATCCAATTGATTAGTTTTAGTTTGCTTAATCATCATGCATTGTCTACAACAATCAATACTACCCTCCACCGGTAGTACAAAGCAATTATCTCTAAGCAGGAAATAAATACACAAATGGATAATATATCAACATTTCAACTAGGTGAGTAATGAATGATTCAACTACACCCTTTAGTCCCATACATTCCCAATTTCAACATTCTCAACCCAATTCCTCATTTACTTTAATTAATTACATGCACTAATTAATTAAACCAATTAGGGTAAATTACCATAATTCACAAAACAACCCTAAGGTTCCATTTCTATCAATGTTCCAACATTAATCTCGTTTCTCTATGCCAAATCTTGCATATAGGTTTATTTTAAATAAAACCCCAACTTTTGTAAAAATACACAAAAGACCCAAACTTTCTCAAAATTAACCAACAACCCTCAACATATCAAAATGCCAAAATTCGAAGGCAAAATTCATAAGATGGAGTAGGTTATCCCTACCTCGAAGTTAGAGCTCCAACGGGGGTGAAGGCCAAAACCCAACGTGCTCCAAACTCCAAACTTTTGGATCAAAACGACGCCTCGACAATCAACAACCTTTTTACAAAGGCCAAAGGTAAAGAACACCTCTAACTAGATCAAACCCTAGAGAGAAGGGAGTTTCTAGAGAGAGGAGCTCTCAAAATAACTTTTAGAAAGTAAGAGAGAGAAAGGAAAGTGAAAAGTGATTCAAAATGCCTCAAAGTCGCTCGATATCTGACAGTCCGCTCGGCGGAAAACAGAGCGCCGAAAGCGTAAAGAATAAAAGACATGGTCCGCTCGAAGCGCAGAAGGTACGCTCAGCGCCAACACACACGGTAAAGCACCTTCGCCGGCGTGAAAACCAGTCCGCTCGAGCGCAAGTCTCCCCCTCCCAGCACTCACACCAAAAATACACTTCCCGCCCGAGCGCCCACAATCCGCTGAAGGCTGCCCGCCGGCGCAGAAACCGCCGGCGCAAGAATCACACCTGCAGAGGTTTTGCAGGGACGCGAGATGCCGGAATGATGTGAACTCCGCTCAAGCGTAAGAATGTCCGCTCGAGCGTAAAGACCAAAAACTGAGCAACAAGAAATTTGTCCAAGGCTCAACCCCCTCGCTCGAAACACGCCCAACACATACTAAAATTCAAATAAAAGGAATCAAAGGATGACAATAAGATGGATACAACTACCAACTCCACGGAACCAAGGTCCGGAATACGACAAATACTGTAAGGGAATACCGGGATCGCTATAAAATCACAAAACAAACCGCACAAAACCGAACCGCGAACACCTCTATACATGAGTAGTCATTAGCATTTCTTGAGTATTGTAACATGCCCGGGGGTACCCACGCGCGTTAAACAGTTCGGACCCCCCGAGATCTCTTTGATCTAGTCTCACGAGTACAATGTGAAACGTAGATAAGAGTCCAGATTTGGCAATTTTTATTGAAAATTCATTTTATTGCAATTTTGTCAAAAATGGACTGCGTTATCAGATCTTAGAGTTGCCACCTAATATTTTGGGAAATTAGGAAATCCATGACTCGTGCCAAGGCCACTGTTCGTCGTAACCAAGGATGCTTGGCTCGGAACCTTAAGTATGAGAGAGGAAGGTCAATAATGAGCACCCCCACTCACCCGATCAAAAGATCGGCCTCTACTAAATCATTGTCACAACCCAAACCCGGCCCTATGGGTTTAGCACCGTAACTGGCCAGTAATCCGAGATTACCAAAGGCCTGCTAAACAGAATACTAAAAACAGAGTAGTATGGGAAGCCAATACTGAGAAATAACTAGTGTCCATTGAGTCATGAAAATCAGATGCCAAAAACATTTTTATGCATTCATACGGTTCAACACAAGACCATCTATACAATCATATACACACAAGACGGATCGAATCCTCGATAACAAGCAAGAAATGATCTATACAAAAGTACAATACAGTACGGAGACCGATGGGGGACACAAAAACACCCCAAGCCATAGCATGGCAACTCTAACCTCGCAGGAGGCACATAGGTCAGCTTGACAAAATCGGGGACCCACCCACGCCCTAGCTCGTCAGTTGTCGAGAACCTACATATATATATATAAACAGTGAGCTAAAGCCCAGTAAATAATATATAGGGTAAAGAGGTTATGAACGAATGTCCTTACAGTAATGAAATCAGTTCATTAAACAGTATTTCAATCTTTCAGTATTTCAGTCAATCAGTCATATGTGGTACATCCATTAGCCTATAAACAGTAGGTCCAAAAGGACCGAGTCTTAACAGACTCAACAGTAATGATGGCCGTCGATCAGTAAACAGTATGGCTCCACAAGGGGACCGACAAAGCTCTGCAACAGTAACAATCAATGCTAAGGATGCCACAATACAGTTCAGAATACAGGACATACATTCATTCAGTAAACGATATCAGTTCAGTATTCAAAAGATAACCATTTTGAACATATCTTTACACAATTGTTACTCACAGAGATTGGGCTAATAGCAGCTAGAGCGCGTCCCCGAAAGCCAACCCTAAACAGTTAACAAATAGAACACACACTAAGTTTCACAATCGGAAGGATGATAATTAAATCCCTAAATTTCCTCGGTGTGGTTCTATGTCTAAATCCTCATTAAGATGCCTTAAACTAGGCCTAAGAATGCCTAGGATGGGATGAGGATGCAAAAATACAGTTGGAAGGCATTTTTCAAAAGTTGCTGAAAATAGGGGCCTCGCTCGAGCGAGCCTTCCTTCGCTCGAGCGAGGTTGCAAAAAAAAAGTCTTCGCTCGAGCGAATGATCCTTCGCTCGAGCGGTCTGATGAAACAGTAAAAGTACTGGATGCTCAATTTTTACACGCGATGCTCGCTCGATGCTCGCTCGAGCGAGCTTCCAAAATCAAAGGGTTCGCTCGAGTGAGACTTCCTTCGCTCGAGCGGTCTGATGAAACAGTAAAAGTACTGGATGCTCGATTTTTACGCTCGAGCCACCAATATTTCGCTCGAGCGTGGCTCAGAGGAAACGGTGGTCGCTCGAGCGAGGAATCCTTTGCTCGAGCGAAGAAGCCAAATCTGGAATTTCCAGATTTGCCTCCCAAGCTCAAACCAAGCATTCTCAACTCAATCCTCGACCTTTTGGGCCCAAATTCTGGGGAATACATCCCAAAACAATGTATAACAAGTTTCAAAAGCCAATTTATGAATTCAAGCCCCAAAGGTGAGCCAATTTATGTATAACAAGTTTCACATGCAACAGAAAGCTTGGTCCCCCCCGCTGTCTGTGGGTGTGTGTGTATATCACGTGTGAATGGTGTGCATGTGATGTGTATCCGTGTGGTGTGTGTATTAGTGGTAGTGTGTGTGTGTTGCATGTGCCATGCATCTGTGCATCGGTGTCTCTGTGCTGTGCTCCTCCCCCCCCCTTTTTAGTGGGTGTGTGCCATGTGTGTGTGTGTTAGGTGTGTGCTGTGGTTCTCCCTCCCTAACCCGTGTGTCTCCCTGTATCAGTATGGTCTGTCTGGGTCTACATGGGTGTGTATGGTGTCTCTATGTGTTGTTTTTCAGCCGAGAGAGAGAGAGATACTGCTAGAGAGAGAGAGAGAGAGCTGAGGTCGTGTGTGGTCTCTCCCCTCTGTGTATGGGCTATCCTCTCCTCCTCTGTCCTTTCTCTTGCTCCTTTTCTTTTTATCATCACCTACCAGCTCCTTTAACAATCATTCTCTACCCACTCTCACCTGCTCTCTTTTCTTTTTCATTCTCTTCCCTCATGACCATGTTCCCTCCTTTTCTAAAAACAATAATTGTTTTCCACCGCCTCCACACAACCTCACCAAAAATCTTATCTCCATCTCCCCACTCATTCATACTCTTTTTTTTATTTTATTTTATATATATACTTTTTTTATCATTTTCTTTTTTATCAAATATCAAAATTAGTTATACCAATTTAGATAAAAACATCAAAAACTATGTACAACACATAAAATTATAAAATATTATAAAATACTAAAAATTAATAATTTGGCCAACATGGGTGAGGTTTGGGATTAAAGTTTTTTTTTTTTTTTTTTTGCTGAGAAATTCATAAAATGACATATTCCAATTTACATCATAGGGTGTTCAAAAGAAAGTGTCCAAGTCTTAGGGCCGGTCAAAATGGAGTGTCTACAAGTATTTAAATCAAAAAAGTATTAAAGACTTCAATTGAATTCATAATAAATTAAAGGGATGATTACATTTTACTCCATGTGGTTTCACGCGTTTTCACACTATCTCCCTAACGTTGATAAATGTATTCATAAACTTCCTATAGTTTTGACTAAAGTGCAGAAGTGACGGAATCTGGTAGACTTAATAGTGCGTGGGGCAGACGCGCCAGAGAAGCATGTCTGCACTGACTGTACTTTTTATAATGACTAAACTGCCCCTATATTTGACTCTTTCTAAATCACAAATTTGTCTCTTTCAAACCCATCTCTCTCTCTCTCTCTCTCTCTCTCTCTCTCTCTCTCTCTCTCTCTCTCTCTCTCTAAATCCCTCAAAACCATTTCACCAAACCTTTTTGTCTCATTCCTCCTCTCAGTCTCTGCATCTCTCTCTCTCTTCTTCTTCTTTTCTGACCTCACCACCACCAACATACCCATTGCTGGCATAGAATTGCCGTCAACTTCCTCCAAGTCCTCGTTGCCCTCGGCTACTCTTTCCCCCGCCACAAGATCTCCAATTCCTGCCCCTCCATCGTTTCTCTCGTCGAAACCCAAATCCAACGACGAAATCCCTGTAGTTGCTCTCTCTCTATATATATATATAGATTAGGGCTAATCCAGAGACACCAAACCTTAGCCCTAGGTTTTTATCTCCGTATCTAAGGTTCCTCAAGTTCTTGCAATCGAACTCTCTCTATAAATTAAGAACTGGGGTTCTACATCTGAGGTTCTTCATGAAACATTGAACTTTTCCCCCACCCCCATTTCTTAGAATAAAAAAAACAGGCATAGAGAGAGAGATAGATAGATAGATAGATAGATAGATAGAGATATGCAAAGCATAGCTTTAAAAGCTCAAGGCCATAACGGTAGATTTCATATATATATATATATACTATACACGGTGAGAGTTTGAATTCAATAGATTTCATTACAGAAGCTTCATAGCTTTGGTTGAAATCAAAATCAAAATGGGGTTTTTGGTGACAACCTAATTTTTGTCCCGATTGGATTGTGAACAGTTTCAATTCTTAATTTTTTTTTTTAATTTTTTTTTATACAACGAAAAAATAAAACCCAAAATAGAGGACTACACCCTCTCCCTACTCAACTCTAGCATGTCTGTAACTAGCAGCTCTCTAATCTCAACAGGAGGGTCATTAACAACTAAGATGTCTTCAGGTTGAGCAGCTCCCAATTTGGCTACAGCATCCGCGCAGAGATTTCCTTCACGATAAATATGTTGGGCAATACACTGGCAGCCATTGAATATGATCCTCACATCTTCTACCAGACCTCTGTAAGGGTGTTTCTCTCTAGGGCCTTCTACAAGTAGCTTCACAACTTCTTGGGCATTAGTTTCCATAATCACTTTATTAAAGCCTTTTTGAAGAATGATTGTTAAGCCTTTATACATCGCCCATAGTTCAGCTTCAAGGCTGGTACAACTCTCCATCCTTCCATAGTAGCCGCAGATCTAAGCTCCCTTCTCATGCCGAATGACACCTCTAAAGCCATTGGGGCCCCTACTTCATTTGCTTCCATCCGTGTTCAATTTCAGAGTCCCTATAGGAGGGTGAGACTATTTAATTAGTCTAAATGGAGGTCTAGGATTAATAATAGATAAGCTGAAAGTAAGATCAATTCAATGAAGTAATCAAGAATAAATTTCAAACTCTCAAATTGATTAGATAATTTATTTTCAAAGACTTTGAGGTTAAATTTTCCAAAGTGTGACCAAGAAGATAGTGCTCTAAGTAGACTTGGCACCAAATTTAGCCTTCGTTTTGGAGTTGGTGGTCAGCCAATGCATCCAATTTTCATTGATCATCTATAAGTACCACTGCTGGTTTCTAACAACAGTCCAAACTTCCTTAGCTTTGAAACATGCTCTAAATAGATAGTTGAGATCCTCAGTTTCACTGCAAAATGGGCAACAAGAGTTATCTGAAAGCCCTTTTTTCAATCTCATGCTGTTGGTCAGGAGTTTGCCAGGTAAAATAGTCCACAAGAAGCCTTTAAGCTTTTGTGGAATTTTCTTTTTCCACTACCACTGCCAATCCTCCTTTTTACCATCATAATCCGAAGCTAGCTCAAAGGCACTGGTTATGGAAAAAGTTACATCGGGAGCCCCTTTCCAGATCAGAAGATCTAGGTTGGAATTGTATTTAGGGGGTTTCTCTTTGAAAATAGAGGCAGTCATTATTAAGGGAAAGATTTGATTAATTAAATTTGCATCCCGATCACCTTCCTCATCAATGATATCCTTAACCTTGGATATAGTAGTATTGATTGGTATGGGAGAATTTGAGGTCTTGACTTCCGCGATAGGTTTCTCTCCACACCACCAATCTTTCCAAATGTTAATAGTAGTGCCATTACCAATAGACCATTTAGCACCTTTTCATAAAATACTTCTAGAATGCAGCATTCCTCTCCACACATGAGAGGTTCTGTTATTCTTTTGCCAATTCAGAAAGTGGTTACCTTTCAAGTACTTAGCTTTTAAAACCTCAATCCAGATACCTCCCTCATTGGTAATGAGTTTCCATCCCAATTTAGAAAGTAAAGCTAGATTATGATCTCTAGCCTTCTTGATGCCAAGGCCACCATGTTTTTTTCTTTTTACAAACCCCATTCCAATTGATAAGATGAATTTTCTTTTTCTCTAGGGTATCACCCCAAAGAAAATTTTTATTAATCTTATCAATATCATTGCACACTTTTTTAGGTATCTCCACAGTTTGCATGGTGTAAGAAGGAATAGCAGAAGTAACGGATTATATAAGATAGCTCGTCTTGCCATAGAGAGTAAACTCATTTTCCAACCTGCTAACTTGTTTTGTAATTTTTCAAGGATGTAGTTGAAATGGCTTCAGGTCACCCTTTTATTCAACAGGAGAACACCCAAGTATTTACCCAGGTTAGCAGTTAATGGAATGTTACATCTAGCACTCAGATCTCTGGCCTTACTAGGATCAAGGTTAGGGGACACAAAAAGTTTAGATTTCTGAAAGATAATCTTGAGTTCAGATATGAAACTGAACTCATTCATAACTTTAGTAATAATAGCACAAGTTTTTATGTTTGCTTTAGCAAACAGAATTAAATCATCAGCCAAAAAAAAAAAAAAGTGAATGATACAAGGGCCTCCTTTAGCAATAGAGATTCCTTTCCACCTTTTCTCCTCTGCCATTAAGCTAATCATATTAGATAGTTGTTCCATGCACAAAACAAAAAGGTAAGGAGATAAGGGGTCACCTTGCCTTAGGCCTTTCAAAGGCCTAAACTCTTCAAGTGCTTCACTATTCTATAGGATAGATGTTTGTACTGAGGTAACACAACACATGATTAAGTCCACCCAATTTTCATTAAAGTTAAACTCAAGTAGAGTTTCTTTAAGGAAGTGCCAAGAGATATTGTCATATGCCTTTTCAAGATCAATTTTCAAAATCATACTACCCATTTTACCTTTCCGAAGCCTCAGAGAGTGGATAACTTCTTGCATTATAATGATGTTATCACTAGTATTTCTACTAAGGATAAAACTACTTTGATTACGTCCCACAATTTTATCAAGAAATGGTCTGATTCAATCCACCATAATTTTGGTAATGATTTTATAGGTAACATAACAAAGGCTAATAGGTCTAAATTGTTCAACCCTCTTAGGGTTCTCCACTTTCGGGATAAGAGCAATAAGGGTCTTGTTTATTTCCTCGGGGATATGATTAGTACTAAAGCAATTTTTAATGAAAGAACAAACAATAGAGCCAACAATATCCCAATATTTATGAAAGAAAATAGCTTGGAATCCATTCCTTCCAGGAGCTTTGAAAGCCTTAATATTATTCACAGTTTTCTTCAATTCCTTATCAGAAACAACTTTGGATAATTCAGTATTATCAGTATTAGACAAAGTGCAAGTTATTTTATTACACCAGTGATTCAAAGAGTTGGTAGTGGGATTCCCAAACAAATTTTTGAAGTAAGTAACAACAAGATTTTGGAGGACAATGGGGTTATCAACCCAGTCCTCATCATCATTCTTATGAACCTCAATTCTAAGTCTCCTTCTCTTAATAAGAGTGGTAAGATAAAAAAACTTCGTGTTGCGGTCCCCTTGGATAATCCAGTTCTCTCTAGATTTCTGGAACCAAAGCAGTTCCTATTGGTAGAGGGTTTGATTATACTGCTCCACAAGCTCTTTTTCGAGCAAGTGAAGATTATGAGTATAGACATGGAATTGGGATTTTTCGATCCCTTCCATTCTCCCTAGTAGCCATCTCTTCTGTCTAAAAATATTACCAAAAGTATCTTTATTCCATTCAATCACCTTATCTGCCATGGTTTTAAGTTTGTCAATTAGATCAGGACAAAAGTGCTTCTAATTATTCTCAACAATAGCCCTAAAACCCTCATGGGTTATCCAAGCTACTTCAAATTTAAAAGGTCTAGATAAAAGGTTAAAGGGAATTTTACCTTGAGTGAAGACCTTCATCAGAGAGTGATCCGAATAAGTTCTAGGGAGATTACTGTAACAACCCTCACCATCGTTTACCGATTGATTACTGATTACCGTTAAACTGGAACTGATTATGATAAGTAATTGAATTGACCGAAATACTGAACTAACCGATCAAATCAAACCGATTGATCGATCAGACTGCTTAAATGCATTTTTAGCTGTTTGACTGTTTGACTATCTGTTCATCTTTCTATGTTTAAACTGCAATTGAAGGCCTTATCGGCGGCCAAACCAAAAATTGATTAGTGATTTATGATCATCATAATTTATGTGATTTTATGGTATATTTAATTGGAAACTGATTTGGTATGATTAAATTAAATTAAAATAAGCTAACCTAACAAGTTGCCTTATTTACGGAATTGCCATTGTTAGTGGGCCTTTTATTATAACATAGTAGAGCCTTTGTATACTTGATCAAAACATTTTCTCCAGCCTATTTTCTTGTTCTTGCCGACTAGTGAGAGAGAGTGAGAGAAAAAGAGTGAATTCAACCATCTTCACCTTGTATTGCTTGAAAAATTGAAGATATTGTAGAAGAGATTGCATATTTGAGCTCCCTTCTTGAACTACAAGACTTAAGGTAGATTCATTGTCTTCTTATTTATGTTTTGAGTTGATTCTTGCATGGTTTAGAGTGAGTTGAAGTCTTGAGCCAAGTTATGGCTCCTAATTGTTGAATTGAAGCTTAATTGTTGCATGCATGTACATATATTGAAGTTTTGAGGTTATAGTTCATGATTCCTCTCATGCATATCCACATTTTGAGAGTAGACCATGATTTCATCTTGTTTTGCAAAGAATTGGATCACCAGAGCATGTTTTAAAGCTTTGAAATGATTTGAGCTCATGCATGTCATGTTTGTAGCATGTTCATGAAAATTGGTTTGAAATTGAGTTTGAATCAAACACCCTTGGGCCTTGATTTCTCAAATTGAGCTTTGAATCTTGATGTTTTATGAGTTTTGAAGTGTTTTCCAGAAAATTAGCCCAAGAGGATCGAATTTGATGCATTTAAACTTGTTTTGAGCTTGGAAGTTCAAATATGGAAATTCCAGATTTTGGACTCCCGCTCGAGTGGGGAAAGTGGCGCTCGAGCGGGAAATTCGTGCTCCCAAGATTTTGTATCAGATACGCCGGCGAGCGGGTAATTTGGCGCTGGAGCGGGGCCTTGTGTCTTGCGCTTGAGCGGCTATCGAGCGCCCAATCGAGCGTGATTTTTGAGGATCCAGCACTTTTGACTATTTCGCATGTACGCCGAAGCGTGAAAGGTATGCCTTCGGCGTGATGCTCGAGCGGGAACCATTGTCTACATGTCCGTTCGAGCGGGGAATCTGCGCTCAAGCAGGACCCTGTTTCACTGAAAATTTTGAAAATGTTTTCTGAATACATCTTTGCATCATCATCCCATCCTAGGCATTCTTAGGCCTAGTTTAAGACATCTTAATAAGAATATAGATGTAGAACACACCGAGGCAATTAGGGATTAAGTTATTATCTTTCCCAACTGTGTAGCTTAGTGTGTGTTCGATCTGTTAACTGTGTAGGGTTGGCTTTTGAGAGACGCTCTAGCCTACTGTAGCCCAGAACTCTGTGAGTAACAATTGTATAAAGATATGTTCAAAATGATTATCTTCTGAATACTGAACTGTACTACTTTCTGAACTAATATTGTTAACTGAATGAATGTATGTCCTATATTCTCGAATCAGACAGGCATCCTTAGCAATTCATCATTCTTGGTATTCTTTATTCTGAGATCTCTGTCAGTTCCCTCGTTGGAACCACTACTGTTTGCTGATTAATGGCCATCATTTACTGTTCGGTCTTTTAAGACCTATGTTTACTGTCATGCTAATGGATGTACCACATATGACTATTTACTGTACTGAACAACTGATATACTAATTGAAATGAACTGTTTTCATTACTGTAAGGACATTCATTCTAAACCCCTTTACGCTTTATGTTATTCACTTGGCTTTAGCTCACTGCTCATATATATATGTAGGTATACAGGCACCAGACCGGAGCTAGGAGTGTCGGGGTAGACTCCCAGTTTTGTCCAGCCAACCACTGTGCCTCACCGCGAGGTTCCGAGCCTATCTAGCTAAGGCTATGAGGTGTTTTAGTTTTCCTCCTTCTGTTCTGTTTTGTAGTGACTGTATAGACTGACTGTTACTGTACTGTCTAATGGGGATTAGGCCCCTGTTTTGTATGATTGTAAATATTGTGCATACTGTTCTGTACTGTATATATGTATATGTATGAAAAATCTTTTTGCATACAGACTGTCACAGCTCATTGGACATTGTTTGTCACGACCCTCACCCGCCCCCATGGGTTAAGGACGTAACCGGCCAGTAATCATGAGATTACCTACGGCCTCAAACTGATCCAAACGTATTCAAGGGGCCAAACGGAAGCAAAAGTTTTAAACTTTGTCCATAGAGCGGTGTTTATATGCACATCATACAAACCATATTCATAAACGTTAATAACCCACGTCAAAGTATAGTATCATAAACTTCTTTACAACAGGATCACCAAACTGAGCCAACCCATGTCGGACTACATACAATGTATACAAAACCCTTGCCAATAAAACAACATATAACTATATAACAAAAAGGCAAGGACGGGTCTCGCACGTGAGACACGAGGGCTGACTCTCCAAAACTTGGGTTGTTCTACGCAGTTTCACCGAGGTCAGGCTTCTTGGCTCACCTACAAAGACATGAATGAGTGTGAGCGATAGCCCAGTGAATAATATCAAATACAGAATTTATGTAACAGGACGTAGAACAACATTTTCTAAACGGCCTTGGGCCCAATTCATGTCTATAGTTAACAAGTATAAGGGTAATTTAAATCAAGTAACCATAGTTCCATTCTGGCCTTTGGCCCATTCAGATTTACATTCATGACGAAATGGCCTTCGGCCCAATCGATTATGTCAGAACGGCCTTTGGCCCAATCGTGTGTGTCAAAACGGCCTTTGGCCCACTCATTCCTTTCAAAACGGCCTTCGGCCCATTCCTTCATTTCAAAACGGCCTTCGGCCCACTCATTCATTTCAGAACGGCCTTCGGCTCATTTATTCGCTTCAGAACGGCCTTCGGCTCATTCATTCGCTTCAGAACGGCCTTCGGCCCACTCATTCATTTCAGAACGGCCTTTGGCCCATACATTCGTGTCCATCAAAACGACCTTGGGTCCATCTATGCATTCATATCAGACTTACGCCCACAATCCCAATTAGCAATTCATAAAGCCTTAAAGGGAATAAATAATTGGACATTTACAAGCATTCAATTAATGATATTACTCACAGTGATCGGTTGATTGATTCGCCCTGGAACTCGACCCTACACATGCCATGAACATAAGAGGGTCATTAAAAATTCAATCCGTTCAAAATTCACATTCTCCTCTTTAGGCTTTACTATTATCTTATTAACTCATTTACAATGCTCAACATATGCCTAAGAGTGCTCACAAGTGAAAGAGAACGGAAAACGGAACACAAAATGCAAGAACAGATTTCGAAATGGTCCGCCGAGCGGACCCTTAGGTCTCGCATCTTGGTTGCCTCCAATCCCCGCTCGAGCAGACCCCACGTCACATAGCTCCCCGCTCGAGCGGGCCTCATGTCTGCAGAAAAATGCTGGGAGCTCGATTTCTCCGCTCGAGCTGCCCTTACCCCGCTCGAGCGGAAGTCAGAATTCTGGAAATTCCAGATCGTGTTCTTGAGCTTCAATTCGAATTCCCAGCCACACTACTTGCATGCAATGGCCCAAATCTCAAATTTAATCATGCTAACATGATACCAATGCAAGATTACAACATTAGGAAGCTAAATTTCATAATTTATCTACATGCATGGCCCATTTTCCACCAACCCATTACCAATGTAACCATTTCATGCATTCAAAGCTTCTACTTCCATGGATTATACATGCATGTGACATATAGCCTTCATCCTCATCTCATATGATGAAGAGATGGTCAATTATATGGATTTCAATCAAAATTACGACATGAGTCATGTAATCTAAGCTCAAATATGCAATTTCAAAACAATACCTACATGCATGCATATATAGTCTTCAAATTCATCAAAACCAACTCCTTTCATGTTCTAGATGACAAATTCATCTTCAATTCATGAAATCACAACTCAAATTCATGAGTTAGGGGTTGGTTACTTACCTAGGAGCTTTAATCTCCCAAACTCTAGTCAATTCGTGAGTTAAACCTTCAATTTCCCAAGCTAGAGCCAAAATTGCCCAAGTCTCCTTCTTCCCTCTCTATATCCGGCCTCTCCCTCTCTCTCACTTGTCTAACTCAGATTTTGAGCTCTAAGGGGGCTAAAGGAGAGTGCAATGCAGTTAAACAACTAGCCCCACTAACACAATATTTAATATAAAATATTTGGGCTCTTAATCCATCATTTTAATCAGTTTACATTGACCAGAATAAATTTCCAATTAAATTTTACCGTAGGCTCTAAAAATTATGCCAATCACAATGGCGTAGTCGAGTCCGGGTTCTGTGGCCGATAAGGCCCTCAATTTAATTTTGAAGCGGACTATTCAAACAGATATTCCTACGGTGAACAGATAGATTTCCAAAATCACATATATTCGCATAATGGCATGTAAAATCATGCTAAACACATAATCACATTCAAATTAAGAGCCAATTAGCGTAATACAGAACAGGGGTATTACATTGTTTATCTACTGTATTGGCTTCCGCCATGCCCCTGCATCGCTTTTTATCAGACATCATAAGCGTGCCTTCTAATCTTGGATTATCGGCGATTCTGATGCTAAACCCATAGGGACGGGTTTGGGTCGTGACAGTTACGAACAAAGCAATCAGGGAATCGAGTTCTCCATTCTGCATTGCATAAGGCTTGATCTAGACTAACTAAAGTATTTGCCCAACCTTGCCTATTGTTCGACCAAGTGAGGTTAGGTCTAGTGCATCTAAGATCCATGAGATTGCAGTTGTTGATTCTGTCGTTGAATTTCCTGCTACGCTTTTGACTCTGATTAAGATTCTTATTATGGTTCATAGTGAATCCTCGTTTCTCAGCACTGCTAGCATAGCCATTAAAATCTCCAGCAACAAGCCAAGGTTGATTCATATCTTGGGCTATGTTATCTAGATTTTTCCGTAGTTCATCACGAACTCTAGGATTGGGACTTGTGTAGGCTATCGATAGCATCCATTCTGGGTAGTTTTTCCTAGAGATTGTAGCGAGGATCATTTGAGAGTTGGCTTTTGAAATTCTAACATTGACATTGTTTGGATTGCACAACATCCAAATATCTCCACTTCTGCCAATGGGATCTACATGTGCTAAAGTTGTAAACCCAAGAGTGTTAAAGAACATACGCATAGATTGAAACTCAACCTTAGTTTCTATGAGTACTAAGATGTCAGGCTTGTGTATTTTGATCAGCTCTTTGATGTTCCTTTTGAACTTGTTGTCTCCAACTCCACAACAATTCCAAAATAGCATATCCATTAGATACATATGAGGAAGGTTTAGGATGGACGACTATTCTGGGGTTCCCAGCATCTCCCTAACTCTGTTGTGGTTGTCCTCCATGGAGAGCTTTGAGCTCGCTATCACTAAATGCTGACTCTGGCTTGCTTCGAATTGCCACCACGCTTTAATCTTTACTTTCACCTCTTCTATCCACCATTCTACAGTGACGAGGTGAGATGCTTCTTTCTCTGGTTGAAGGAACAGCATCACTCAATGTTGTGAGATCTTGTGTTGGATTGGATTCATTACTTGATCCTCCATCTCCTCGCTCTCGATTTGCATTTTTTCGCCGCTCATCTTTATTTTTATCAAGAGGTTTTTTACTGTGTCTAGGGTTGGTAATGGTCATACTTGGTTCTATGCTAGCTACTGGGTTTAAAGTTAAAGGTAGCTGGGTATGGTTACTAAGTTCAGTTGCTTCAGTTATCACAGTTGAGGCAGATGTCATAGTCTCCTGGCGTGTCACTATTTCCTGAGCTATTTTTTTCCCTCTTTTGATCTCGTCTTTAAGAAAAACTTTTGCTAGCACAACTATAGATTGTTGACCCATCTGGCTACTCATTGGTTCTTGGGCTTTTTGTCTATATTTGAAACCTGCTCCTTTTTGTTTGAGGTCCATTTGTGTATATCCCTATTCAACTTGGGCTGATTGATCCCCTTCAAAAACGCTGTCCTCTTGGAGTATATCGAATCTGTTTCATTGTTGCTGGGTTGGGTTCTTTGAAGGCTTCGAATTGTGAGTCTGTCACCTTCTGTTTGGGGCTTTAGTCCATGGCCCATAGCTTGGGCCCATTTCAACTTTGTTAGTGTCATTGCTACTTGGGCTCGTGGACATGCTTGGCCCAGTTAGGTCTTTACCTCCTTCAACGGCTATCTGGGTTGTCTTCTCCGGCACCATCTGTAGCCTGTTGGAGCAGCTGTCCTTCCGGTGGCCAATCTTACCACAAGAGAAGCAAAAAGTGTGTAAATGCTCATATTCAATAACATAGTTATACTTACCGATTGCAAAGTAAGAGAGTAGCGGTTTTCTCAAGTCCATTTCCACGCATACACGCATATATTTTCCCCTAGTGGCCATGGCTGTGTTGATGTCCACCTTTAGTGGCTTCCCTAGAACTTTGGCAATATGAAAGAGAACTTTATCACTGTAGTATTCAATTTGAAGATTTGGGAATCTGACCCAAATAGCTGTTGTATCCTCTTCTGCAACATCTGACTTGAAATCGTGTTACCATTTTCAGACGATGACATAGTGGTCCATCACTACCCATGGCCCGCATGTGTATACCCTATTATAGTCTTCCATCATATCAAATTTCACTATAAAGAATCCATGTCCAATGTCTAGTGTTTCAAAATCTGCTTGTAGACCACAAATTTTCTTCATCTTATTGACGAATAGTGTCACGACCAAAACTCGTCCCTATAGGTTTAGCATCGTAACCAGCCAGTAATCCTTGGATTACCAAAGGCTTCTTAACATAATAATATATAATTAGGGGCTACGGAAGTAAATACATGAAATATACATAGTCCATCGAGCTGTGAAGACATACATGGGACATATAATCTTAAACTTTTTTTTTTAACATACAAGTGATGTCAAAAGATACAATATTTACACGTCACTTCATGTATATATAAAAAAAAACTTGTTCGTGGAGCAAAAGAAACAAAGTCTTATACATTCATAACAACACAGCCACTAGACTTAACCTAATCCGGAACCTCCTCGGGAGGCACAAAGGTTGGCTGACAAAAACTGAGACGCTAAGTCCTCAACTCTAAGCCTGGTCACGTACCTGATCACCTACATACATAATATAAATAGTGAGCGAGAGCCCAGTGAATAATAATAGAGTAAAGAGTTAAATGAATGATGTCTCATAACTAAGTCAGTACATAGAATAGATTCATATATGTATTCTTGTTTGAGTCATTGACAGAAATCAGAATTCATGCTTGATCTTACATAGTTTATCCGTTAGCGCTAACAGATCATATCCAAAGAGCATCATAGATCATACTTGTCAGTTCCATAAAAAAACCTCCAAATTGGAAACGGATAACTTTTCAGTTCCATAAAGGAACCTCCAACCTGGTATAGATAACTTGTCAGTTCCATAAAGGAACCTCCGGTCCGAGTACATATTGTATACTTGAATCACAGCATCAATGTCACAATTATTTGTTAGAGGTGGACAATCATTCATAGTGCAAAAGCATAGCATTCGTAGGACAGATCTTATTCCATATACAGAAAATAATTTAACTTGAACATAGCTTTACTAAGTTATTATTCACAGATAACAGATGGCTCTAAGTAAACGAACAGAGTAGGCAATTCAGATATCTTGTGGCGCGTGACCTACACAGATACAGAATAAATACGTACTAAATTACACACCCGGAATCATTAATTTAGTTCTTTCTTGTCTTGGTGTATTCCTACTCCTTTATTCTCATTATGGTGCTTTAAACTTGGCCTAGGTATGCCTAGGATACAATGAGGATGGCAAAATGCACTTGAAAACACTTAACAAAACTTGCTGAAAACAGGGTCCTCGCTCGAGTGTAACTTCTTACACTCGAGCAGACATGCAAAATGTAAGTGGTTGCTCGAGCGCAAGATTTATCGCTCGAGCGGTCTGTAAACTTTTGCAAAAGTGCTAGTTGCTTGATTTTTCCGCTCAATGATTGCTCGACGCTCACTCGAGCTTGAAAGACATGCCCGAGCTCGAGCGCAACTTTTGTCGCTCGAGCGTCTTGCAAAACATAAGAACTTCTGGGAGCATGCATTTCACGCTCGAGCGGGCTTCAAGTCGCTCGAACAGAAGTGCACACACTTAGAGTGGTCGATCGAGCGTAGATTCCTTCGCTCGAGCGTAGGAACAAAATTCTAGAATTTCCAGATTTGCTCCCAAGCTCAAAACTTAGATTCAAAGTTGTAAAACATGGTCTCTAGGGCCAAAAACTTGAGGAAACTATAGGAAACACTTATAAATGGTAAAACCATGGTGAATTCAAAGTCATTTCACAAAACCAAAGCTCAAAAGCTCGTCAATTATACAAAACCAAACTTAAAATGTTGAAAATATAACTTGCATGTAATGATATGAGTTTTAACCTTCCAAAACATAATCAAATGAGGTAGAAACATGTGAAATGTGATGAACTTCCAAAATCAAGCCACGATTAATGCATGCATGTAAGACTTTTTTCTAAATCAAGCTCTAAATGCAAAAGAATTTGCATGCAAGTATGATTATCTTCTTAATTCTTCTTCCTAAGCTTAATTCTTGGCTTAATTAACTAATTCTCTTGAATTCATGCATTAAAGACTACAAATATACAATTAAAGGAGTGAATTTCTACCTCAAGCCTTGAATTCTCAAGTATAAGAGCTTAGTTTTCCAAGTTCTCTCCAAATCTTTCTCTTTTCTAGCAATGCCTTTTAATTGAGCTCAAGTCTCACAAAATTCTCAAGCTTAGAACCAAATCTTTCTTTCTCTCTCTCTCTCTCTCTCTCTCTCTCTCTCTCTTTCTCTTGCACGCACGCATTTGTGTGTGTTTGTAAGCTTAAAGATGTATATAAAATGAAGGAAGAGAATGAGTTGGGGTAGAAAAGGTGCCTTATATACGCTTAGATTAAAATTTCATTAGTTAGGCTTAATTGAGTATTAATTATTCTAATTTAATCGTTCCAAATCGAATTTCAATTAAACCTATCATAAAATTTTAAAAATCCCAATTAATACACAAATCAAGTCAATTTGTGAATCGGATGCCGATAAGGCCTTCAATTCGCAAACTGAAACGAAAACATGAACAGATCTTTCTACGTTAAGCAGATATAAACACACATAAGGCAACACATGATGCAAAATTTCACTTTAATTACTTATTAGGCATAATTAAGCATGGATTAACGTTAATCATGGGTCGGGGTTGTTACAAATAGTTTGTACCCAATATTCTTGCCCAGTAACCTAACTATGAGGTACTTTTTCCATGGCTCTCTAATTTTCCTACGGAGTCTAGGTGGGAGTTTTACTCTTGGGATGTGATCGTTCGGGTTCAACTCTGGATCCTTAGCATCAAGATCGTCAATCATATCCTCTTCGTCCGCAGATGATAGATCTTCAACATCACAATCAAAGTTTTTGTCATTGTTGTTCACATTGAACCTTAAGTGGAGAAGTGCCTGTTTGAATGATTTTGTAGTTGCCTCTTCGCCTTTTTTTCCTCTTCTCTTCGTTCATTTCCATTAGTTCTTCTTCTGGGTTTAGCTCCACTATGGTCTCTGTTATGTCTGTTTCAGGTGAATCAGATTTGCTGGCCGGTGGGTTCGATGGTTGTTCAGCCATGGATACATCTGTTTGTTCCGATTGATCTCCTTTATTTTTCTTCGTACTCCTGGTGAGGTGATCATCTTCTTCAGATGAGCGACCATGGGAGATGGTTTCAGTAGCAACAATCATATTCTAGAGAGAGAATGATAGTCAATTCGCTTGTGTATCTCTGAGGTGATAGTCTCTCTTTTTCAATTCTTATAAACTGCATTTAGAATCACCTGGAAGGAACCTAATTTTTTGTCAGTGTTGAAACAATCTTTTTTTATTTGTTATTTCAGAATACAAATCTTTTTTTTTATTTTGTTTAAGGAACTAGTGTACTTACGAATTGGGAGGTACTAAGTTGATTGATTGTTTCATAAGATTCTAAAGAACATTTTCCAGAGTTGGTCCTAGTAATTGAGGATGTTAGGATGGGTAAGATCAGAAGAAGACTCAAATTTGCACTGAGCAATGCCCCTTTTCTTTCATATATTTCTGCAAAACTAATATTGAGATGTGAAATATGTGTTTGGAAAAATATAAAGTAAGAAATCTTTGTTTCTTTCATATATATATATACATGGAGGAGATGGATTGAGAGAGAGAGAGAGTTCAACTGTGAGAAAAATGGGAGTAAAATGGCATTTATAAGAAAATTTAAGAAAAAATAAGGATATTCTAGTCTTTTCAATAATTCCATCACATCTCGTTATTTTTGCACTTCAGCCAAAATCATAGAAAGTTTATGAGTACATTTATCGATATTAGAGAGGTAATGTGAAAATACGTGAAACCACGTAAAGATAAAATGTAATTATCCCTAAATTAAAATATGCACTCATGAACTGAATAGAACAATCAAATGGCAATTCCGTAAACTTAAGAGGAACTACAAGGCACCCAATCCAATATGATCATTATTAGGGATGGCAATTTGGACCCGGCCCGACGGGGACCCGACCCCCATCCCCGATAAGAGCGGTTTTTTTTTCCAAAAATACTCCCCACGGGCCGGGGATGGTATTTGAAATTGAATCCTCGAGGACCTGACCCGGCCCGTCAAAACTCGACCTGACCCGCTTCTCCTCCGACATAAAATTACTCTAATGGCCCTCTATCTATTCATATATTATATATATATATAATAATAATATAACCCTCTCATATGTTCCTTCCTCATCTGTCTGTCACAGTCTTATTCTCTCTCTCTCAATCTCTCTCCTCTATTCTCTCTCACTCCGCAGTGCAGTAGCGACGGCTTTCTCTCACTCTCTCTTAGATCTCTTCTCTCTGCAATCGGCGAAAGCTCTCTCGCACTCTCTCTTCTCTCTGCAGTCGGTGATGGCGTCGTCTCGTCTCCTTCTCCACGGCAGTATGTAGTCCCCCGTCATCTCCTCATCCTCCGTCGCTTCCTCCTCCTTCGCACCACTGCCGAACCTTCATACACGGAAGATCTGAGCAAATCTATGCATGTATATCTCGATTTAAGCAGATGTGTGTGTGTCTATCTATCTCAATTTGACTCCATTTTTTTTTTTTTTTGGTTGTTGTTGATGAAATTGATGTTGTTGCCGTTGATGTTGTTGATGAAAATATGTTATTGTTAATGATTTATGATTGAGGGAGAAAGCTAAACAGAGAGAGAGTCATGAATTTTTCAGTCTGGAAACCCAATCCCGTTAGGTGAGGCGGAGGATGATAGGTTCCCGTCGGGATCGATCGAGATGGGAATTAGGCCGGGGATCGGGGACGAGAGTGTGATCCCCGACCCCGGCTCACCCCGTTGCCATTCCTAATCATTATATGTGTTTCACAACACTTATCATTATCTTCTATTTTTATTTTTATTTTCGAAACTTTCAAACACTTCCATTCCACACTTCATGGGGGTGCAACACAGAACCTCCCAATCTCTGGCGACTCCGCCGCCACAAATGGACCCCAAAATCTGGTCCCACTTGTCGGACCACCTCCTCAATCACGTCCTCTCATTCCTTCCATTGAAAACCTTCTTCAATCTCCGATCAACATGTAAACACTTCAAATCTCTCATCTTCTCTCCTTCTTTCATCTCCAAACACTCATCTTCACCACTCTCTTCTTATATCCTCTTCTCACACCCACAATTTCATCACTTCTACCCTCTCTTCGACACCACTCTCAACACCTAACGCAAGACATCACTTTCTCTCTCCTCCCCCATGCTAACCTGTTCCCCCTCCTTCAAAGCAGTGTTCATCTCTATCTCCCATGGCTTCCTCTGTTTCTCTCTCCTAAACTTCTCCTTTTTCCTCGTCTACAATATCTTGCCAAGATCTTCGAAAACTCTCAACTTTCCAACATTCCCATTCTCCTTCGAGCTTCTCACTTTAGTTTCTTCGCCAAATGGGTTGTTCAAACTCTTCATGATCTACTCTTCTTCTTCCAGACCATCGAGCAATACTTTTGTCTACGACTCTGTAATTAATCTCTGGAGCCAATTCGACAGTGTCGACTCTGTTCTCGGCAACAATCATCAAGAAGCCGTGTCATGTAATGGGATATTATATTTCACCACCCCAGAGCCATTTTCAATTCTCTGCTTCGATTTAGAAAACAGGAAGTGGGAGAGATCGGCGATTGAAATGCCGGGTGAACTGACTTTTGCTCGGTTGGTGAGTGATGGGGTGGAGAAGATGTTCTTGGTCAGAATTGGAAGATGGGATTTGGAGAGGAATGAAAGTGTGGGAGTTTAGTTGAGATTGAGGGAATTTGGTGGAGATTGGAAGTGTCCCCGGAATGATTTGCAGGAAATTCATGTCAGTTTGTTACCATAATTACGAGCATGTGTATCGTTTTTGGCACCAGGGTTTGATCTGTGTATGCTACTATAATTGGCCTGAGATTTTGTATTACAAGGTTTCGAGAAGGACTTGGCATTGGCTTCCTAAATGTCCTTCCTTGACTAATAGATGAAGCTGTGGTTTCAGGTGGTTCTCTCTTGTTCCTGAGCTCTATGCTTCTGTTCGATAAGCAACTATTGGTATAATAGCAGTATCACCCTCCAATAAGAAATCTTGCATTCCAAACTGAAACTATATTATTGAATTATGTAAAAGACTAAAGATATCGGCCTAATTTTATTTGTGGTTTTTCTTGAATCAATCTTTTCTTTTCTTTTTTGAAAATTGTCACTTGAGAAAGAGAGAGCGGATATCGATACTATCTATGCAGTGAGGTGTACGAGTTCTATTCAACTAAATTCGTCTTTAGTTGATTTTCTTAAATTGATATTGCTATCACTTATCAGTTCTACTGTAGATTCAAGCCTGTGAATTGGACTTTTCTTCATATTGGCCTCGTTTGGAAAGTGGCTATTTTAGAGGCTTTTTGGCTTTTTGGCTATTTTAGTAGGCTATTTTAGTTTTTGTGTTTGGGAAGATGAGATGGATTTTATTTGAGTTGTTGTATTGAAAAATGTGTTGAAATGATGTTTGAAGTTAAAATAACAAATTTGTCCCTAAAAATATTTTTTTTTAAATTGATGTAAAGGGGTAAAATCGTAATTTACTCATTGATGGAACAATTTGTGTAGCTAACAGTGTAGGCTGTGCCTACACTGCCGGCAATGCAGTCTATTTTTTTTTTTTGTTTTGAAAAAGCTTTGAACAGTGGGCTTTTTGGCTAAATTTTCATTTGAGGCTATAATAGCCTCAATCTACTCTTCCCAAACAGCGCCAATTGTTGATTTACTTTTCTTTTCTTTTTTCTTTTTTCGATTAACAAAATTCAGTCTTCAAATTCTGTTTTGTATTAATAATAACTCGCGGGCACGAGGGGAAGAGCAAGAGGGCTGTGGTCCCTGCAAAATTTATAAAAACTCAACTAATTAATGTTGTACTGGTTTGATTTTTGTTTGTAAATTGTGAAGGAATGGCCCCTCCAAGGCTCACCAATTAGAAGAATCTTAACACATTAAAAATTAAAAGTAATGATATATAAATCAATTTTTAAATAAAATTTTCATATAAAATAATATAATTTATTGTAGTTCCTTTGTTTCAAATTTTATAATTTAAAAAATATTATTAATACATAATAAAAGTCATAATTAATAAAAAGTTAATTCAAAATTTGACGCATTCGTAGAATTAGTCATATCGTTTTCATAAAAGAGTTTACCAAAGTGAAAATAAGTCGAATTAGTTTTAAAAACTACTTTTTTGTCAGTGGGAATGTTAATTTTATTTTTAAATTTCTTTAGCTTAAGACAAACAAACTTTTATTTTTTAAAACTTATTTAATAAATAAAAAGAAAAAAAAAAAAAAGCTTCCTGACACATGTCGGTTTGTTTTGGAAAATAAGTTAAAAGTTAATTTTTTCATGTTTTTGATTTTTTTTTTTTTAAAAGTGTAAAAAAATAAAAAAAGAATAATATAATCAAAAAGATTAAAAAACTAAAAAATTAACTATTAATTCAATTATCAAAATAAGCTGTTAAACCGGCTTTTGTCTAACAAAATCCTCTCTCCACAACAAAGTTCGGTCATTTTCTCTTGCAAAATGATTTTTTATGAAGACATCAAGACAGACTTTTGAAAAACATTGATGATTACATTACTTTGACCCTCTGGAAGGGGAGTTTCTGTATCACTTGAATAATGAAGAATTGAAGTCTTTTATAGAGTTTTTGTCTAGATTTTATATTGACACGTATCTGATCAGCTGTTAATATAAACTTTAGCTCTCGAACAACAGATTACAAATGTCAAATTACTGACTTGGATATTTGAAAAGTTGTGGAAATTATAAATTCCAGTCCAGTTTTCCTGACCCGGCCCAAGATCAGTGGAACTCTTCTTCTCCAAAAGCTAAACATCTTGTGTTTTTTTGTTTTATTTTAAGGGCCTTTTTTAAGTACTAGTGTGTGGTTTATTTATTTATTTTATTTTTTTAAATTAGACGGTATTTTTGTGTGCATCTTTTGCGAGGTTTTTTTGAAGTAGTCTAGAAGAGGTGTAAAAATGATACATTTTTATAATCAAATGAATAAAATATAAAAATTCATAGATAATGAGAATAAAATAATATTGGCTAATACTTGAGAAAGTCTTAAGTAACCCTTCTGAAAAAATAGAACATGCTTGCCAATATAATTAGAATTGTATAAAATACCGTTTAATTTTCTAAGTTGTAGCACTTGTACCCTTTTAAAACTTTTGGGAAGTGTATTGGAATCATTTATTATGTTTTGGGAATCTTTGGTGTTGTTATATCTTGGTTTTAGATGAGTAAAAATTGATTTAAACTTGATGGAATTGCTCCTTAACACTTGTTTACGTTGAAAAGTTATTTGGAAGCTTAAAAATCTTGTTTTGGAGTCGACACCGGTCTTAGTGGTGTTGACACCTTCTCTTTTTATTGGCCACAAGGGTCGACACCAATCTGGGAAGGGTCGACCCTTGTTCTGAAATTGCCCACTGCTTTTTGGGGTCGACACCGGTCTTGGTGATGTCGACGCCTTCTCTTTTTATTGGCCACAAGGGTCAACACCAATCTAGAAAGGGTCGACCCTTGTTCTGAAATTGCCCACTGCTTTTTGGTGTTAACACTAGATTTTTTTGGGGAGGGGGGGTCGACACCTATGTTGCTATCAAACAAAGTGTTCTAGTTTTCTTCTTGGGGGTCGACACCTGTGTTGCAGGGGTTAACACCTACGTGTTTTTCCTAGATTTTTCAGTCCAGTTTTGGGCCTACTTTTTGGGGATTTTGACTTGATCTTTTGGGTTGCCTTTGGAACCTCATTTTACTTTGACGTAGCACTATAAATAGGTCCCTCATTTAACCTTTTCTTTACTTTTTCCTATCTTCTCCTCTCTCCAAACTATGAGTCACTCCTTTCTTCTCCAAAATCACTTTTTGCTCAAAGATCTCTAGATCTACTCACCTAAGGTGATCTTTTCCCCATGGTCCTTTAAGAAAGATTATAGATCTCATCAAGGGCTTCCTTTTGGTCCGAGTGGTTCGTGGTTTTGTTATCGGTGATTTTTGAGTTGTTTTCTCTTCGCTTCAAGAGGTAGGGATTTCTTTGCTTCTTTCCAATACTTCATCTATGGATAGACATGTAATAGTTTTTATTGCATAAAAATCATATTCATTATGGATTTTCTTGAAAGCCGTGAAAGGGGATTTGGGGTTTGATGTTTGTGATTGGTGTTGATAAGTTGTTTGTGATTGAGTTATTTGGGAAATGATTTACTATGTGTGTGAAGAAAGGGAGGAAAGCCCTAATTTGAAATTATTGATATAATGGGTTTAAAAGGGAGGGATTTGAATAATCTTTATATTTTGCCTATATGGGTTGGATAATTGTATTTATATCAAAAGAAAATAAAAAGAGAAGTAACCACTTGGTTTTGTTTTAGACTAATCATGTAAAGTTGAGTTGAGTTATGGTTTTGATACCAATGGAATTGGCTTTGTAAAATAAGGAGGATAGATTTGGTTTTGATTTTGTAAAATGACGAGAATGAATTCTTAGAAAATGGTTGGAGTTGTGTGGATTGGAAAATAAAGAAAAGTAGTCTTTTTGAAAGAAAATGAAATTATCACCCTTTGTAAATTGATAATGAACTTGAGGTTGGATTTTGGAACCTTTACATCTTCTCACTGTTATTGGACTGAAAGTTTTGCGAGAATTGGATTTTTGGTTTCCTTTCGTATTAGTTGTAGAGATGGATAGATATGAACGTAAATGGTGAAGTTGGATATTTGTAATCTCTCACCTATGAAAATATGAATAGTTTATCTATTTTGGAAACTATATATATATATATGTTTAGAAATATATGTTTTGGGCTATCGGTGGAGGATAGCTATGACTGTTGTAGAAATTGCATTTGGACTAGGAGAATTGAAATAAATCCTTCATTAGTTGTCATTGAATATGACGGTTTGATTAAATTGTTGAATGTGTGAATTTTGGTAGTCATTGTATATGACATGCCTTTAAATACATTGTATATGTATAATTGTTTGGGAGGAGATAGGGGATGGACTCCATTGAAAATTAAGTTGGCCAGAGTGTCCAGGGTGAAAGTCCCGAAATCTTATATATATAGATGCCGGTTCTCTCGGATGAGAATTCCGTAAAATGGCAAAATTGAAGTGTTTGTGTAATAATTGTGTTGATTGAGAACCCCTAAGTTGTCGCCTCAGTTGGGTGTCTGAAATGTAGTGAATTGGCTTATGAATTGAGATGAAATAAATTAACTTGAAATGAATTGTTGTGAAATGAAGTAAGACTAAATTGACTAAAGGTGTATCATTGGCTTACTGTGCTTAAGGCAGGTATAGCAGAATTTATTTATCATTATTGTTCCAGTGTATCTGGGTATGTCATGGGTTATGATGGTATTGTTCTAGAAAGCCGTATTGCCTTAATTGTTGAAGCAAATAGTTATTGATGGCTTGTTGTTTTCCTTTTATATTAAAGGCATACTTATATAGTTATGAATGTGTTGGAAACGAACGTAAGTATTATGTTGAGATTGTGAAAAATGTGAAAATCTTTGAATACTTGTGAACATGTTTTGAAAAGGCAAATCAGGTATAAATCTGGAAAGTGAGAGAAAACGTAATGGGTTTGATGAAATTGTTTTCTTCTGAAATTTGTTATAATCATATGAATTTTTGGAAAAAGGTAACAAGAAGAAAGAAAAGTGAATTGCTTATGTTATTGAGTAAAATGAACGATTTTGAGAAAAATTCTTATATACGTATATTTCTGTATAAACTGTCACATTATTTATACAGTATGAGACTAAGCATTCATGATCATAGCTATTTGTAAGTTGTTATTGCTTAGGATCATGTTGAGATCCTTACTGGACTTTATGTTCATCCCACGTTGCTAATCCTTTTGTCAAGTGAACATCAAGAAGTGTTTCAAGATCGAGGATCCTTTTTACCTGTTGGCCACAGGGCTTTTTATTTGTAGGCAGAATGACATTAATGTAAAAGGGTTAAATTCTTTCTTTTACTGTTAAAGATGTAAGCCTGTGGGCGATTTATTTAGTTATGTATATGTTGCATTTTCGGATGAGAGAATTTTTATTTATTCTTACAAATGATGTAAAGAGTTTCCACATGTTATTTCTGAAATTGAATAAACTTAATGAACTTGGTAATGGATTCCGAGTAATAAAATGTGGGGTGTGACATAAGTGCTTTTGTTAAGGGTGTATTAAATAATCTTGACCACCTCCATTATCATAGAAAATAGGAAAAGCTATAAATATATTTTTCTAGAGACTAAAATACCCTTTTTTTCAATTCTCTCTATTTTAACATTATATACTTTTCATAATGGATTTTTTTTTTATAAAATATTTTTTTTATCATGAAACTAAATGCATTCATTTTAAATGAAATTTCATTTTTTTTTTAAATTTTTAGGGTAAATTACAAACACATCCCTTGAGGTTTACTTAAATTACAAAATACCCCCTGTAGTTTTAAAAATTACATTATGCCCTCTAAGGTTTCTAATTTCATAACAAATAGGTCTTTTTATTAATAAATCATCAAGCTAATTAACAGTTTTTAGTAATGTTAAAATTTTATGTCAATTAATAATTTAGATAATTTTATTATTGTATAGGTGAATAGTTAGAAATTTCATCTTTTCAATTAATTTTGTTAAATAAAAAATTCTGACAGGAAGGTATTTGTAATTTTCCAAACCACAGTGGACAATTCGTATTTTAAACAAATCTCAGGGGATGTATTTGTAATTTATCTAATTTTTTAGATGCCCTCCTTTTTCAATCATAATTAAAAATTATATAATCATAATTAAATTATATGGTATAAGGAAAATGAATCTATAAATTAAAAAAATAAAGGAAAATGAATCTTAAAAAAAATACAGGGCTTGTAATTTTTTATATTTGTTATAAAAATATGGAAATTTAAAAATTAAAAAAAAAACCCACAAAATTTCATTTATAAATAAATGCATTCAGTTTTATGATAAAAAAAATATTATAAAAATTCTATTATAAAAAATATATAATGTTAAAATAGAGAAAATTAGAAAAGATGATATTTTAGTCTCTAGCAAGACATGTTTATGGTGATTCTATTTACACACCACTAATATTCTCAATACACACCATTAATAGATTAAATTTATATTTCAATGATTTCCTCCAATGAAATGACTATTAAGGACAACATGGGGTGTATTATACCCATTCAAACATTTTGTATTTAAAAATACAAAATACTCTTTGCACACCATCACTTCTATAGGGTTTAGGGTTTTAACATATAAACATTGTATTTTTTCACCATCGTCACTATTAACATACACTTATGATATCATTCATTATCAATTAGCTCATTCTATTCTCTTCTCCATTACACTTATTTTTGAAACTCAAAACATTATTGTCTTTGAAGATTTAGGGTTTAACAATATTGAAATTAATTAATTTTAAAATTTTGTACATTATGAATGATACTGAGATAGTTGGTTTCGACATAAACATTGAAAACATTGATTTGAACATTGAAAAAGTTAGTTTATGACTTAATTTTTTATTTATTTATTTATCTCTGTCGTATGTTGGGAAAATGAGTATGTTTGTCATGTTCAGATAACCAGATTTGAACTTTTACACAATGTTCGATTATTTATATTTGAACAAAATAATTTTGTTCAAATTATTAAGATTGACCAAATATTAAATGTTCATACATAAAAAAATAAACATTTTAAGTTAGTTTAGTTAAAATAAATTAAAATTTTATTTATTGTTCAGATATAAATTTTTGAACACATTAAGTTTGTTCAACTCTGTATTTACGAACATGATTAATTTGATGAATTTAAAACGACAACGAGAGACGAGAGTTCAAGACTGATAATGAAAATCAACATCGATAAAGACGGAAGTCGAATGAAACACTCTGTCGGTGATGTGAAATGACGAAACAACAAGATGAGACACGACGAGAGTTTAACACCAACTATGGAGATCAACACCGGTGAAGATGGAGGCTAAGTGAAACCTCTGCCAGCGATGGAGATCAAGACCGACAAATATGGTCTCTGTTAGCCTGTTATGAGAATTGTTTGGGGGGGGGTTTGTTGTGTATAGTGGTAAAAATGAAGAGTTTTTGGTATGTGTAATGGTGTGCATTCAAAAAGTCAGTGGTGTGTTAATATAGGGTTAGTAATGGAAAGTTAAGGTATAAACTAATATATTTTTAAATCCTAAAAATTATTTTGTGTATGTATTAAGTAATGCTGTGTACTGAGAGTATTAGTGGTATGTAAATAAAATCACCCACATATTTATAATTTGGGTTGGGCTTCTCTCCAGTCCGATGGGTACTGTTTCGATAAAATCATAGGTCCCGTTTTAATAATCTGAACTGTTCAATGTGTAAAACTCGTCGAGTATTATATGCTTATAAAATATCACATTGATCAGATATCGATAACTGTCTCATCGGATCAGAGTATTATATGCTTATAAAATATCACATTGATCAGATATTGATAGCTGTCTCATCGGATCAGATTTTTGTCAACCGTTTATTTTTTTACCGTCCATTTTTTTTATGCAAAACTAATTTGATCACGTAACTATTGATATTCGATCAACGTGATTTTTTACAAGCATATAGTACTTGATGAGTTTTACACATTAAATGGTTCAGATTATTGAAACGGGACTCATGGTGGGCCCTTACGCACTAACAAGATTCTCCAGGTCCGATCATAGATCGAAAAAGCGATCCTTATAATTTTTTCTATTTTTTTTTACGGTAATAGAGATAGTTAAGATGATTTAATGCATTCTTAACAAGTGGCCACTTGTTAACAAAATCTATATTCTTAAACTTCTAATGAAATATTAAAGTAAAAACGACTGTAAAAAAAGATTTAAGATATGAAATTTATTATAAATTAATATATATATATAAAATATTATGTAAAATTAGTTTATATTATATATAAAAAAATATTATATAAATTAATATTATATACTATACAAATATTTAATAATTAGTTAAAAATCTATTAATCCGTCCTAAACCGTTTAAATCGTACTGAGCACATTCCTAGATATAATATTATTAAAATTAAAGGTTAATCACTTGTAATAGTAGTGTGAACCCTTCGATTAGTCTGGACTTGATTACAAGACCACATGGCATGATGCTCTAGCATTAGAGAAATCAATGTGTCCTTACTGAAAAAATTATTCAATATTTTTGGATTGTTATGTATTCATATTATAAGACTAAAGTCAAGTTTGGCATATGTCTAAAAAGTTAAAAAGTCAAAAAGTTACTTAAAAAGTTAAAAAGTTATTATTATTCACCAAAAGTCAAAAAGTACGACTGCACAACTCCTAATTTTAGTTTTTACCTACACACTAATTTATACAATTTTTTAATACACATTTTTTCATAAAAAGTTAAAAAATTAACCAAAACAACTATATTTTTTTCTACAACTTTTTAGTCTAAAAAATCAAAAAATATACTTATTTAAGACATCTCAAACAATCCTTAATTATTATACATTATATTTTTTTATATATTTTTTAATTATTTAATATAAAATTATAAATCTCATAACACTTTAAACTACCACGTGATAAACTCCGACTCCTCATGATGTTGGGCCTGTGAGATCAGGGAAGACAGTTGGGGAATTGGTGGTGTCTTTAAAGTCAACTTCTATGATGAATGTTAATTAGGTTCAACTAATCTCAAGGTTTAATACATTACACGCTTTTTCCATTTAATCATAATTATACTATATAAAATAAATGTTGCAATAATTGCTAACAAGAAGTGCAATTGGCCCAATAAATCCATTACGGTTCCATCTCAAAATTCGAATGATTTATATTGCAAGACATATAAAAAAGTAAAAACATTTCTTGCAAAAAATTAAATTATTTATAAGTTTAAATTATAATTGCATGATTAAATTATCTTTATTATAAAAAATTGAATGCAAATTGTAATTTTAAAAAGGGATAATCAACTTTAACCCAGCACTAATCTCGTGCCACTATCACCGTCCATAACCCTCGAGCACTGTGATATTGTGAAGCCCACTGGCGGATAGGGATGTAATCGGTTCGGGACGGTCGGTGTTTAAGTGAAATTTTACACAGAATCGATAACGTCGGTTTTATTATATTAAAAATCAATACAGACCAAATTTTTTATCAAACCGCACCGATTCAATCGGTTCGGTTCCATGCGGTTTAATCGGTTTAAATGCTTTCAAAATTAAGTCATTTCTTAAATTTATAATATAATAAATAATTTATATAAAAATATTAAATTAGTCATTTGTACACAATTTTAATCATATCTAATCTAACCATTCACAAAAATACAAGTAAAAAATTAATAAATATTAAGGCTTGAAGCTTTTAGTGAATTAGAATTAGAAACAAAATATAATTTCAGAATCAAAGTCTTGACATCAAAACAAAACCAAAACTTAAAACAATCATCCCATAAGTCTAAACTACAAGTCTATCAAATAGAGTCAAAATATTCATTATATATTTAATATATATTATATGTAAATATATTCGGTCAGTTTCGGTGCAAATCGGTGTATAGTATACCAAAACAGGCACCGAACCGAAAACTAAAAAAAATTAATTTCCAAAACCGAACAGACCGATTCATATTAAAACACCGACAAAATATGACCGTTTCGATCCGGTTCGATCGGTTTAGTTGGTTTTTTCGATTTTTCTTACATCTCTACTGGCGGGGTTAAGAGTAGAAAGTAGTCAGAAAGGTCAAATGACATTAGTAAAAAAATACAAAGATTATCTGCTTAATTATATTTACCATATGATGTAAGTATGAGTTCCATTATTATTACCCATAAAAATTATTAACACTCATAAAAAAAATATAAAAAAAAAGTCGACATCTACCTTGCTTTTCATTTTATTTTATTAGATAAGATACTAGTAAATTAATAAATCAAATTAGCAGATATTCAATTCTTATTCATAAGTTCAAACCATTTTTTTAGAGCATTACAAATCAATGATTTTTAGAAAAAAAATGCTTATAGAGAGATGGAAAAGTTTATAATTTTAATTATTAATATATATAATTTATTATTTATGTGTAATTTTGTTTCTAAATTTACACTGAATTGTAAATCAACCAATTTTTTCCCTAAAAATTCAGAAGTCCGATCACTTATACAGTTTTTTATTTTTTTATTAAAAAAATAGTTAAACCTTTAATAAAATAAACAAGGTACTGCTACACGTTAACATCTATATTTATGGAACTTTGCATTCACAGTTTATATATATATATATATATTTAATTGGAATAATATTATACAAATGTATAAATTATTCTTATTTGTAAATGAAATATAATGTAATAAAAATATTTGATATTTGAAATGAGAACAACTAAAATAATGTGATATGAATAACTCAATTATAGAGAAATTTACAATTCAGTGGGTTTTTCACAAAAATATGTTATATATATGAAAATTTTATGAGGTTACTTATTAACATTTATATAGTTTATCATTAATTTATAATTAATTTTAAAAAAATTATACTGAGGTGTATTTTCCCCATTGTCATATATTTGTATGTAAAAATAATTCACTAAATTAATATACTAATTCTATAATATTTTAATTTTAGTTAGTCATTAATTTCAAAATTTTGAAATTAATTTGGTTGCGCTCAAATTGATCTGACACCAATTATTAAAAATAAATTAAAATGAGATTTATTAAGAAATTCTTTTTCAAGTACTTGCATCCCAATTAATTCATAACATATTATTATATTAAAGGGAGATTTATTAGGAAATTATTTTTCAAGTACTCATATCCAAATTAATCCATAATATATTATTATATTCTAATAAATCCTATTATTTGGACATTTAATCTATCAAATCATAATTCTCATAGTTAAGTTATTTTATGGACAATTTTACCCTTATAAATATTTTTTAAACGCTTAACAATTTTGGTGATGTAAATATTCACATTGACAGTGTGAATGTTCACATCACAGAATATTCACACTATTAATGTGTATATTATTATTAGAGATATTTAGATAATTATGTCATTTTTAGAACTTATTAAAACTTAAGAAAATAATTTAGACTGAATGAAATATATGTAGGTGAAGAGCGATTTATAAATAAATGTCCCTAAATTAAATTAAATAATATATAACATTGACCATGCCAAGTCAACAACGCATACATCCTAGGGGTGGAGATCGACCCGTTGACCCGCGTGACTCAATCCTATGTTCTTAGGATTTGGAAAGGGTCTTGGAAAGGTTGTTTTGGCCCATATGGCCGAGCTGAGTCAACATTTTCAGTTCGAAAATATTAATGGGTTGGGTTTGAGATTTATACTTTTAACCCAACCCGCTATTACTTTAATTAATTATTTATATATTTATAATATATTAAAATATATATTTTTTGTTGGGATTTAAATTTTATTTTTGTTGATTTTATTAAAACTCATATTTTGGGTGATGTGTGATTGAATTTATTTAAGACATCTTTCAATTTATACACAATTTTTTTTTTAATTTATAATGATGTCAATGTATTTATTTAAGAAATCTAATATATGATTGAATTTAATTATGGAATGATTTTTTTTTTTTTTAACATATAAAACTGATGAATGAGTTTGAAACTTATAATTATTTTCTAGATCAAACTTAGGTAAATATAGAGGTGAAATGTTAGAACAGGACCAAACTTAAACAAATACAAAATTCCTTATGGGGAGTTACGGGCTGGTCCTTTGGACCAGACTTAATTCCTATGAGGTCCTAACTCAAAAAGATTTAGCACATCTTATCATTTTACCCTTGACATTCAATTCAAACAAAGAAATTAGTCAACCGTTTTACTCTCTCTCTCTCTCTCTCTCTCTCTCTCTCTCTTAACCGGCCACCGAAGACCACTTTTGACTGCCGATGACCATCATCGACCTCCGATGACTCCTTTGGCCTTCATCTTTGATTGTCGGCTGCCATTATTGACCTCCAACAACTACCTCCGAACTTTGACAATATTTTTTTGTGTGGCCATTTTCCATTTCCACCATGTCAATACCGCCAGTACCTCCTCAAACAAGGTGGCAACAAGAGAAAAATAGAAAAATAAGGACGAAGAAAATGAAGGAGAGAGATGAGGAATCCTTACTAGAAAATAATGCTTCACATTTGTAAATTAACACAAAGAATCAAAGACAAATCTAGTAAAAAAAAATTATGATTGACACATTAAGTGATAAATTCAACAATTGTCTACTTGTTAAAAATTACAAAATCTCATCATCATCGTTACAAATCAACATAAGATTCAAAGACATATTCAATGATAAATTTATCACTGACTGTTTGTTAAAAAATTATAAAAGGAAAATCTCGCCATCATCGTCACAAATCAATACAAAGATTCAAAAACATATTCAGTAATAAATTTATCACTAATAGATACATTCACGTAAATTTCTCACTGATTGTTTTTTAAAAAATTATAAAAAAAAAAAATCTCGTCATCATCGTCACAAATCAACACAAAGATTCAAAGACATATTTAGTGATAAATTTATCACTGATAGACACATTCATTGATAAATATCTCACTGACTGTTTGTTAAAAAATTACAAAAAGAAAATCCCATCATTATCGTAACAAATCAACACAAGATTTAAAGACATATATCAGTGATAAATTTATCACTGGTATATTAAACCCTTGTTTGCAATAGATTTGGTTTTAAAGAAATAAAGAGAGAGGAAGGGAGAGAAAGAGATGCGATATTTGGAGAATCAATGTTGCTTGTAGTCATTTGAAGTCGATTTCATAGTAGAAGCAACTAGATCAATGTAGATCTAGGACGAAGTATAGATTGGCGATGGCAGAGTGTAAATCGGCGATGGCAAAGGTGGTTGGTAAACAGTGGCAATGAATCGGAGCTGATAAAGTATAGATTGACGACGGTGGAAATAGTTAGTGAACGATGGTGGTAGCAGTGGCTGGCGAAGGTGGTGGTGGTTAGTGATAAACGACAGTGGTGATGATGGTGGGTGGATGGCCATGGCCATGACAACGGTGGTTGTATTTTCTATAGAGAGAGAGAGAGAAGAAGAAGAAGAAGAAGAAGAAGAAGAAGAATAAGAAGTTAATAAAAATGATTAAGAGATTAAGAGAGAGAAGCTAATAAAAATTGAGAAAATTAATGAATAATAAATTCAATGAGGGTATTATAGGCAACTAAGGATTTAATAGTATATAAAAATATAAGTCAGAACCTAATAGGTAATAAGGCTAGTAATGAAGACTAGCTGGTAAATTACCCAATTCCTTATTATGTAATACCTACTCGACTCAAACCCGATCCAACATTTGTCCAGTTGATATATCCTATCCCAATGTCACGGTTCAAACATGGTGTAGTTTTCAATTTTGAATATAAAAATCCAAAAATACAAGTGGATCTCTCACTCCCAAATTATTGATTGGGGCGCTCCTAATTTTAATTGTGTAGCCCACCCATCTTTCTTGTACACGTTTGATTCATTACTAATTATGGGGAGGTGGATTTTGGATACTTCTTTGTCCAAGTAGATTCTAAAGTAGTGCTTTGATAATCACCTGAAAAAGAAGAACAATTCTAGTTGAGGGTGCCGAAATTAGCACTCCGACGATCTAATTAGTTTCTCTCAAAAGTATGTTGTTTGTTCTTTTTTATAAGTAAATTGTTTAGACCATAACTCCTTCTTGAGTCCTCTTCTCTTTTTTATAGAGTTTCTCCTCGGATTTTTATTTTCTACTATGCATCCCTGTCAGGGCCCATTTCTTCATTGCACTTTATGGAGTAGAATCTGAATTACTCGGCTCAACTATCACGAATTGAGGCTCGTTATTCGGCGATAGCTCTATCCAATTTTACTTGGCTTTGACTTAGCCTAGTAGGTCTGCCCAATGGGCCGACCTCAAATTGGGCCCAATAAACTTGGCTTCCACACTAATCAATATTGATTTTCAGTTTTTTTTTTTTTTTTTTTTTTTATGTAGATTTTCAATTTATTTTTTTTATTATTATTATTTTTTCTCTTATATCACATCCTCCAACCATACTGGATTAAGGTTCAAATTTTGAAAGTTCAAGTGGGCTGAGGGTCTCTTCAAAATGGCACAACTGGCTCAGTCTCTAATTCTAAACTAGTTTTCTTGAGTTTTGAGCTTAAATTTATCTTTAAAGGTTAACATTAGGTTTTAAATTCAACACAATTTTTGTTTCAAGTTGAGCATTGAGTAATGCTAACTAATGTATTTTACATTTTAAAAATAGAAGGAAAAAAAAAATTCAAAAAATTATAAACAAAAAACATAATAAGAAAATTGACTTGAGTTATGTGCATTAGCAGTAAAATCAATATGTTCAAATATGAATTAAAGCATGATTTAATCAACAGATACAAAATAATTAGTATGCATTTATAAAGCTTTTTGGTTCAAGTCCAAATCAAATTTGAAATTATACAATTGAGATGCTAAAATATTAATGATTAAGCTCAAGTTGCTTAAGTTGGGATGCTTGAATCAAGGTTTTGAAATTTAAATCATTAAAAAATTAAAAAACGAATTAGGTTAAGGGTTACTGATCAAATCATTCAGTCAACTAAAATCAAACTGTAATATCATAAACATATTGTTTGGATCTTGAACCGCTTAACTACTTTAATTAAGATCATAATTCATTTTTAGTACACCTTTTCTCCTTCTTTTTTTTTTTTTTTTTTTTTTCTGAAAATTCAGTTTTTCAATGTATCTTATTCTAGCACCTAAATTTTTGAATTTATAACGTTCCATTTCTTCGCATACTTTTTTAATATATACACTGTAAAGTGATATATATATATATATATTTTTTTTTTCTTTTTCGTTGTTGGACCACATTCAAGCTCACAAAATTTATCAATAAACCCAAAGTGAGTTTTAGAAAGATTTTTTTTAGCGACATTTACACATAAGTCCTACTTTATGAACTTATACTCCATTAAGTTATAATTAAGATTTTTCAAACCTTCAACTTCCATTAAATTTCTAATAATTGAAATTGTCTTTCAAATAATGATTGTTCTTCATTTATGATTATATATAAAGGAATATGATGATTTGATATTTATTTTGATTTTCAAAACTTTAAAATATTAACTTTCAAATTGAAAAAATTAAAAATAATTATGTGCAAAATTTTTTTTTTAAATTAAAAAATTGAAAGAACTGAATTATCTTTTTGTGCAAACTAAAAAATTTTGTGTCTATAAAGGAGCATGATGATGGAATATTAATGTGCAAAATTAAAAAAAAAAACTTTAAAAATAAAAAAATTGATAATGTTCTCAGTTTTAAAACTAAAAAAATTGATAATCTTCTTGATTTTATTGGATAGTTGAATTAAATCAATAAGTAGAAGGGCAAACATGTTTAATTTCATGTTCTTTTTTTTTTTTTTTTTTATCAGTTAGTGAAATAATTATTTGAAACATTATTATAAAAAATTGATAATGCTCTTAATTTTAAAAATTAAAAAAAAAACTGATAATATTATCAATTTTACTATATAAGATTTATTGATTTAAAAAATTATAGATTAGACTAAACTACCAGAACATAACATTTGTAAATAAAATTTTTAAGGTAATTAAAATTTTTTTTTATTGCACCCTAATTTCAAAACAAGGGGCCCAGATTAGTGTAGAGTTAAAAGTCTTCGTCAACGAGAAAGTTGGTTAAAAATTCACATTTTAATTTTTTAAAACTTTTTCTTTTTTTTAAAAAACGTATAAAAAATAAAAAAATAATATAACTTAAAATAAATTAAAAATCAAAAAATTAACTTTTAGTCAGGTTCTAAATTAGCCTAACATAAACGACAAAATTTGAAATCAAAACAGACCAATCAGACAGGGAATCTTTATGAACAGCTACGACCCTGCAACTACCTTTGTCCCCCCTACCCACACCTATGCAAAATCTCTGTAAAAATAGGTCAGCAAATAAATAAATAAAAATAAAAGTGGGAAAAAAAAATAAAAGATAAAAAATGGCCCATCAAACTCAGATCTCCAAACCCAATAGATATTAATCTGTGTCTTCGCCTCACATGCACAGCATTTGGCCATGCCTCACTCAACCCAGAACAGAAGAGAGAGAGAGAAAGAAAGAGAACCTCCTCACTGGTTGCTTTCATGGCCATCACAAATCACATGTCTGTCTATGGGGTTTTGGTTCTGTGGTAAGTCCAAAGCTCTGTCTCTCTTCTTGGTCCAGCCCCTTTCATCACATGCACTGATGTTTCATTGTCCTTTTGTTGTTCCTTCATTTTTAACTCTACCTATTTTGTGTCTCCTAGTTTTGAGGTTTTCTGATAATTATAAAACATGGGTTTTTTGTTATTTGTTCTGTATTGGATTCACCATTGACTTTTTCTAGATTTTCATTGTTGTTGTTCCTTGATCAAAAGCACACAACTTTGTCCCAAATGCTATTTTGTCTGATGATTTTGTGTCTTTGCAAATTCAGGCTTTAATGAAGAGAACCTATGAAAGAGTTTAGTGAAACTGTGACTAGTTTGACAAAATTTTGAAAACTAAGATAAAAAAATTTCCTGCTGCATTGTGGGGAAGATGTTGTGTACTTGCTCCGGCGAGCAATTTAAGTTGGAAGAGCCGGTGCCGCAGTCACCGGAGTCACTGGCGACACGGGATTTCTCAGCCGGTGGCCTTTCATCGAGGACCGCAGACTGGGAATCGAAATTTGAAGATGCCCAAGTGGATGAAGCTGAGTCCACCCTGAAGGAGGCTCTTTCCTTGAATTATGAGGTGGGCTTGTTTAACTTTTGTTTTGGTGAAAAATTAAATTACAAGTTTTTCTATATTTGATTGGAACCTTAAAACGGTACTGTTGCTAATTAGTTCAGTTCCTTTTTTCTGGCTTTTATGCTATTGAAGTTCGGTTTGAATTTGTTTGTGTGGGTTGCAGGAAGCTAGGGCATTGTTGGGGAGACTTGAATATCAAAGAGGGAATTTTGATGCAGCCCTGCAAGTGTATCAGGGGATTGACATTAAAACTTTGTCACCTAGGATGATTAAAGCTATCATGGAGAGAACCCGACGGCAAAAACCACGTTCCAAAGGCGAAAACATGCTTACCGGCGTAATGTCACTGCATTCTGTCAGCCTACTACTTGAAGCAATCTTTCTCAAAACAAGATCATTGGAGGAGCTCCGCCGATTTAAAGGTATGTATATCCATTCTCCCTCTTATGATAGCTTGTTTTGTGTGCATTGGGATGAATAGATGTAAATTGTTGTATATGGTTTCAAATTATTTCTTTGGGTAGACTGTTCAGACAATTCTCACATTTTTTTTGAAAAAAAAATTAAATTTATAGAGGCTGCAAGGGAGTGCAAAACAATTTTGGATATAGTAGAATCAGCACTACCTAATGGAATGCCTCAGGGCATTGGTGAAGACTGTAAGTTACAGGAAATGTTCCACAAAGCGCTCGAATTGCTCCCAAAATTGTGGATACAGGCTGGTTTTCTTGATGAAGCTATCGCTGCATATCGTTGTGCTTCAATCAAGCCAAGGAATTTGGATCCCCAACGGTTGGCTAATTTACAAAAAGACTTAGCCGCCACATTGCTCTATGGAGGCGTTGAATCAAGCCTTCCCTCTCAGTTACAACTATGGGGTCCAAATACCCCTAAAAGCAACACAGAGGAAGCAATACTATTGTTGTTTATACTTATGAATAAGGTTTTGTATGGTGAAATACAATGGGATGATGAAATTATGGATCATCTGACTTTTGCCCTCTCCGTGTGTGGCCAATTTGAGTCTCTAGCCGAGCACGTGGAGCAAGCCCTTCCAGGAACCTACAACCGAGCTGAGAGATGGTACTTTCTTGCTCTTTGCTACAACGCTGCAGGTCAAGATGAAACTGCACTGGATCTTATAGAAAAGGTCTCAGGATCTTCAGAAGCCAAGCATAAGCCCCATTTCACTTCGTTGCTGCTGGGGGCGAAGTTGTGTTCCCAAAACCCAATCCATGCTCATGAGGGGATTAAGTTTGCTCGTCGAGTGATTGATTTAGGAACTCATGGGAATGAGCATTTTGCGGGTCAGGCTCACAAATTTCTCGGTGTTTGTTACGGGAACGCAGCGCGAATTTCCATTTCAGATTCTGAAAGAATTTGCTTTCGTAGAGAGTCTTTGAATTCGCTAAACTATGCTGCTAAAAATGGTAGGGAGGACCCAGAGTTGATGTTTAGTCTTGGGCTAGAGAATGCGGTGCAGAGGAATTTGAGCGCAGCATTTGATGATGTCATGATGTACTCGGGAATGCTAGCTGAAAGCTCGGGAAAGGGTTGGAAGCTTTTAGCTCTGATAGTATCGGCACAGCAAAGACTTGAAGACGCTGAATCTATAGTTGATCTTGCTTTGGACGAGACTGGAAGGATCGACCAGTTTGATCTTCTTAGATTAAAAGCCGTTCTTCAAATAGCTCAAGAACAACCCAAGCAAGCAATAGAGACATACAGAGTTTTGCTAGCTCTTATTCAATCACATAGACAACAAAGTACAAACTTTGGCTCCAAGGTTAGTATAATCATGAATTGTCTGTTCAACATTGTACTCACACATTTCAATGATTTCATAGGCTTATAATAAAAAAGATTATGTTCAGGAAAGAAGATTAGAAATGGAAGCTTGGCAAGATCTGGGAAAGATCTATACGAAGCTCGAGTCATGGTTTGATGCAGAAATTTGTCTAGGCAAAGCCAGGTCGATTGAATTTTACTCTGCTAGTAATTGGCATACAACAGGTTGGAATGCAGTTCCAATTCAATTGAATTTTTAAACACACAATGTACAATCTGTATGATTCTTTGAACATATTGTGCAGGTACGTTGTTTGAAGCACGAGCGTTGTACAAGGAAGCCCTCGTTGCATTCTCAATTGCATTGTCTGTAGAACCCGATTTTGTCCCAACTATTGTTTCAACTGCTGTAGTTTTGATGAAAATGGGCGGTCAATCACTCCCCATTGCAAGAAGTTTTTTGATGAATGCTTTGAGGTTAGAACCCACGAACCATGATGCTTGGTGGAACCTCGGGTTGGTTGCTAAGATGGAAGGCTCGGTGCATCAAGCAACGGAGTTTTTCCAAGCTGCGCATGAGCTCAAGATGTCAGCTCCGGTTCAAAGCTTTGTTTGACCGAGTTTGTTACATCTATTGAAGATCACTGAGGTTTATTTGGTGTTTGAAGTCTAATGCCAAAGGGGTTGAAGAGATTGATTGGTTCACCAGAAAAAATGTATACGGAGAGTACGCTCAGTTTCATTTTCGTGGTTATAATTCCTGTGACTGATTTTAGAGTAACCACTGTTTCTCTTCAGCTCTGAAATCTGTAAACAATTTGTATATTCATTTGTCAAAATGACATTTTTTTAAAACTTTCTGTTCATATATGGAGCTGTTTTAACCATCAAGTGCCTACTATAATTAGTAGCTGTTTTTATAAGAGCACCATAATTGTAAGCAATTCATTAATATGAAGAAGAAAAAAAAATTTGATTGGAGAATGAGAAACCATTCTTAAATATTGCAAAAAATTAAAGGCACTAGTGGCTAAATGAGTAAGAAATTTATTCCATCTATGAAATGGAGGTGATCTAAAATAGATCTGTGATTGTTCTCACATATGGGCCTGTGCTCAATGAAATTACAAGACAATTTTTATTGCAAAATTCATAAACTTTTGAAACATAAAATTAAAGATATCTAAATTTAAAATTTATGTATATATATTTAAAATTTTGGAATAATTAGAGGAAGCTTGAGATAAATTGACAGCAATTTTCAACTTCAAAAGAGTTCTTATATTTATCTTTTTAAAAAAAGGAAACAAGAGAAAAACTTAGGTAGCGTTTGGTAGAATTTTGTAAATGTGATTTGAGAGTATGAGTTGTATTTTGAGTTTGTGTGTTGTGGAATTATGATTTGAGTGTAGAAAATTTGTTTGGTAAAGAGTTTTGAAAATAGTTTTGAAAAGAGTTTTGATTTGAGTGCGGAATTGTTGATGTGACATTTGATATATGATACAAAAATTTACAACTTATAACTAAACATACAACTCAAAATTATTTTAAAGCACATAAAAAATTCAGAAAATATTTTTTTCGATTATAAATTAATTAACATATCAATTGTAAAAAAAAAAAAAAAATGTCAGCCGGCCGGACGACCCTAACGAAAAAAAAAATTGCAGACAACACGCAGAACAGACGCATAAAAGACAGAGCTTTCGGCAGAGTTTTGAAAAATTAATTCCAAAACTCTTACCAAACATAGAGCTCAAACACACATGTAGAATCATGATTCCAAAGCACAACCAAACACAGTCTTAATTTTTTTCACAAATAGAACAAAGAAAGAGAATGAGTAGATATTTTTTAAATTGACATGATTCAAACATTTAGGATATGCTCAAATTAAAATTCTAAATTTAACAAATCCAATTTCTTGTCTAATAGTAGTCATAATTTTTTAAACAAATTTCAGATGCAATTTACTAAAAATAATCTTTTAAAGTGATAATGCACTTTTTAACCAAATTTCAAGTGCTTATTTATTTTTTTAAAATTCTACAAAAAATAAAATAAAATAAAATAGAAACTTGATTTGTCTCCGTGAAGGCAAAACAAGCTCAGAGAGAACTCACAGTGCCGAATAGAGAGCGCCAATTAGTTAGAAACAGAAGAGGAAGAAGGGGGATGACCAATCCACCGTCGTCGGAGACTCTCCGGCCGACCGAAACCCTAGAAATCGAGAACGGCCTTTCTCTAGTCCCCCGCGTGAAGCTCCTCCTCACCATCCACCGCGCAGACCACTCCGTCAAGCCCCTCGACGAGTGGCAACTCAAGCGCTCCCTCACCGACTTCCTCAAATCCTCCTTCTCCCTCACCGTTCCCGAAGACGACATCGTCGTTCGCCGATTCAAGGACCTCAAGAAGCGCAAGCGCGATGATCCTGTCGCTCACGGCGCTCTCTTCATTCGCGACCTAGGGTTTTTATCCAAGCTTTCCAGATCGGAAATTCTTCATGGTATAGATGGAGAAGACGGTGTTAAGGAACTCGAGAAGAAGTTTCTGGGCTGGAGGAGATCGGTTGTTGATAAGACCGACGGGATTGAGTTGAGTCTTGAAGGTGTTAAGTTTAGATTGACTGCTTCAGTTCCGGAATCGGATGATTTTGATGGAATGAGGAAAGAGTGGGAAGAGCTTAATGCGTTTGGTAATCGAGGTTTGTTCTTGATTCTATCCATAGTTTTGAATTTTTGATGCTTACTGGTCTTGCTGTCTACAATAATGGATTTAGTTATCTAACTCAATATTTTTTCTTCTAAATGCTTAATAATTTTGCGAGAACTACTGGTAATAATGGATGTATGTATGTGTTGTTTGGTTGTAGGATATTCAAGAGGTGGGAGGCAGCAGCAGCCTGATACAATTGTGCTGAAAGGTGTTCCATCTCGCTGGTTTGCTGAGCCAAGAGTTTCGTCTAAGCCTTCAATGCTGGTCACTCACACGATTTTTTCTGCATTTGGGAAGATAAGGTGTGTGTTAATGTCATGGTTTCTGCTATTTTTCTATTTCGCTGATGCATTGCAATTCCATAATATTGTTCTTGTTGAATTTGTGGGGTGGTTGTGTTTTTTTGAGGCTTCTGACATTAAGTTTTGTTTTTATGCTCCAATGCACATTATATTATCTTGAATATGGTTGTATTGAAATTTCTTAATTTACTTGTCATCTCATTAATTTGATGAAACCATTTCCTCTTGAAACTTCTCATGATTGAAGATTTTAGACAGCAGCAAATATTTGTGGTTATTTGATAAAGCTGGAAATTCTTGTGCCGGTTAGTCACATTGATTTAAGTTTGCTCAAATCATATTTGAGCACAATTTTATTGGATTAGATTTAGTTTAAAAACTACCAACTACTTGGCTTGTCCAGTGATAAGAGAACTCTACTTTTTCCAGCTAAAATTTCATTTGTCTTTTCTAACAGCAATTATTTTTTAAGTGGTGTATAATTGTGCATTATAAGATGCCCTTAACAGAGAAGACAAACCCTAGAACTTTGAATACCCCCACAACCCCTCTTGGCGGGGTCAAAGGACCAATGTTCTATATAGATTCTATAGTCCTTCAACCATAGTTTTATCCTTGCAATTCTTATATTAGTTGTTAAATTTGATGTTGGTTTATTTCTTCATCCTAGCAGAAAACTTGTCTTTTTCTCTGTTGCTGAAAAATTCCACCAAATAACACAGTCCCTCTTTGTTTATTTCATTTTTTTTAAGCAGAAAATATGAAAAGTTTTGACAAATGATGTTGAAGATACATCACATACATCATATATATAGTTTTCTCCATACTTGAGCATCGGAAGATAAACCCTTTTCTTGAGAGTTTTTCTGATAGTGTTAGTAAAAAGTCTGTTAAGGCCGACAGGAACTTAACAGTAATTGTCAACAAACAACCAAGCAACTGTGTAAAGGTTCAATGCCTTGAAGGATTCAAGGACTTCTTTGGAACAATTAACAATAGAAAGGAAGGAATAAACAAAGGAACCTTCTTATTGAAGTCTCCAAAGTCTACAAGTTTAGTAACCAAAATTACACTGATAAAACTACTCCTAATTTGAGAGAAACTACTCCTATCTAAGATAAGACTAAGCTAAAAATGCTAAGTAGTGTTGTTGTTGAAGGTCCTCTCTGCAAACTTCCCAGCTTTTATACCTCTCCTCCTGTCTTTGGCCCATGATCCCGTGTTCCTTGGAATTCGCAAGCCATCTTCCTTCAACTGCTCTAAACTGCCTTGACCTCTTTGAACCCTCATATTTCCACTGCATCTTTCTTCTAAAGCAAGACTAAGCCTCCATCTACGTTGCCATGTGTCCCCCTTCAATTGCTGAGCCACATCGACAGACCATATTGCCACTCACAAGCCCAAATGCCTCCTGGAAATTGGCCCACTACTTGTCTTACTGCTTGTAACTACTCCGCTCCCATGCCATACCTCCAACACATTGCTTTACTTTGATCCAGAACGTCAAACCCTCTTTGACCTTTCTGCCATGTGTCACAGATCAGCTCTTCACTCCCTGTTGTTGACAAACAACTTAACAAAAATGGGTGCAAACAGATAGTGTGGATACTTTTGTATCTTGATTATAGAATCTTTGCTATATACCATGTATACTTGGTTGAACTATTTATATATATATGTTTATATATAATAAGGCGGGAAGGTTTTTGAGAATATGTCAAAATGTCTTAGAGATACATTTTATTTCAATGGTTGAGATTAATTCCCAAATTCATTCAGGGTCGAGATTTCTTTAATTCTCACTCACCCACCTTCTTTTCCCCCCTTTTTGTTCACTCATGCAATCTCTCTCTCTCTCTCTCTCTCTCTTGCCCTTCCTTCCTCTTTCCTTTTTATTTATTATTTATTATTTATTTTCCTTCCTCTTTTTTTTTTTTTTTTTTTTTTTCTCTTCTCCTTTTTGCTCACTTACACGGGCATGCACTAGTATATATATAAAATACATTTGTATATATATTTATTCATGATACTTGTTAGAAAATTCCTCCAAACTATCCTTCAACTTTGACATTTTCCCCTTTATTTTCTATTATTATTGTTGTTGTTGACTGCTTCTTGTTATTGTTACAAATAATGGAGTTGTCCAGAACTTTAGCTCACCATGTAGTTAAATGGCACGATTCTTTGCAATGAATTGAAGGGATAAACAGAAAACTACAAAAAAAACAAAGAAAAGGTAGTTAGGAGGATGCCATCTTTGTTAAACTTCAACTCTTAGTATGGAATGTTGTGGTTATATATTGCATAAGAGGCCTAGATAAGTAATATTTTTTAGATTTGAAATCTTAAATTGTTGCACAATATTTGACAAAGTGGTTAATATATTGAACTTAACATTTTTTATATAATATATATATTGAACTTAACATTTTTTTTTTTATCAATTCAATGATATTGATATTGTCAATTTTGACATATTAGACAATGCAACTTGGAGGGGTGAGGTGTATACTGCTGAAAAGTCATATTGATCCCCCCCCCCCCCCCCCCCCCCATGACTTGAACCTCTTGACTTTACATGTGTAAACTAATTAGAACAGCCCTTAGTCAACAACATTTGTTTTGAAACATTTGTGTACATGATTAATTCACACATTTTATTATGTTTACATTCTAGTGCACCTGTACAGAGATGCACGAACATTTTGAACGCACATCAGATTGTAATGTAGTTCTTAAAATTGCTGTCCTTATCATATGCGTGACCTCCCCAAAAGGCAAATTTAAGAAAGAGAAAAAAGAAGAAGAAAAGGAGAATATAGTAAGAAAAGAAACCAAACCCAGAATGCTTGTATATATGGACAGTTTCTTTAATTATTAAACAATATTTCTTGTGAAGTCTCCACAAAATAAATGCAGAGAATTCATCTCAATTTTCTTTTTGTGTGTGCATGTATGTAAAGACAGAAAGAGTGGCTAGGTTTACAGTCAATTACAAGTTTGTGAACAAGTTTGCCTTTTGTTTGTTACAACTAATATCCTGCCCCATTGCTACAATCTGATCATCTTTTATCATCATTGACGTGGGTGGGTACATTGATAACCTAATTGCAAATCGTTCTTCTTGTTTCTCCCTTAATTTACTCTTTATAGGAATCTTAATGTTGCTGAGGACGATGACCTAGGTAAGAATGCGGATGAAGATAGTGGGGACATTGTTTCAGGTCTCCAGTGTAAGATTGTTGTTCAGTTTGAGAAATACAAGGACTTCTGTACTGCCTTGAAAGTTCTCTGTGGCCGCTCATTGCAAAAGGTCTAGTTTCCTCATTTTTTGTTCTAAGTTGTTTTATTCATGAGAGTGCTATAGATTTTGATCAGAAATCCTGCGTCTCTCTCTCTGGGCATTGGGCATGTGTATGGCGGATGTTACACCATATTTTGACCCAACTAAAGCAATTTTTCATTGCAAAAATAATCAGAATCCAGTATATTGAAACATTGTGCTTGAAGATTTTCTCCAGGAACTTGCATAATTTCTTTCATTTCAGTGACGGGAAGGAATGAGATAATCCCAAATTAATTTACTCTATGAAACTTGTACCTAGGACTAGTTTGTCTTGTGCTTTACTACAAGGACAATAAGATATTTATGATGATCTGATTTAGGATTTTTTTCCTTTGTGTCAGTAGCTGAAATTTTATTTGAACATTCTGCAACGAATGATGTCTTTGCTTCCCCATACTGGTTATTCTCTAAAACTCTTAATCTGTACTGTTAATCTGGTCATTGGGCTCTCATGTGACCCATTTTGTTTGGAACACAAGGCTTTTCTTTGTTGAAAAGTTGATATCCCATGATCAATAAGAATGCATTTTAATGAGCAATATTTTTGCTATGCTGGTTTATGCATATAAACTGGCAAATTAGTTACATTTTAATGAGCAGCCTTCTGGGGTAGCTAGGGCAAAAAATGTATCACAAATATATTCTTCATTAACATGTCTTCAATGACTAATTTTGTAATCATTTTCTTTTTGTTTGGTTTATTTTATTTTATTTTTTGATTGACAATACATTTGGATCCCAATATGCACAGCAAGGATCACGATTGAAAGCTGATTATGAGGTGACTTGGGACAAGGATGGCTTCTTTCGATATGCTAGGAATGAAACACAAGAAAAGAGTAGCCGGATGCCACCATTGGATGTAGGAAATTATAGAAGTGAAGCTCCCAGACGTCAATCACATTTTTCTCGCTTCAGTCCTGACAATGTGCGCTCTAAGAGATTCAAGGTTGGAAACACTTTACATAATACAAGTAAATGCCACATATATGTGCTAAAGATGCTTTTATTTCATGAGAAGGCGTATGATTATGTTCATAGACATTTTAAAATATATTATTAGACTAGATGAAACATCAATTTTCGCAATATCTTGTATTCATTCTCCTTTGATAAAGAAGGTTTATTGATACTATTAAACTGGAAAAATCACTCTAGATAAACTGACAGTGCCAAATACTTGTTTCCAAATGCAGGAATAAGGAAACGAATGGATTTCTTAAAAGAGAAGTGAGCCCAAAAACTGGAAGCAGAGTTTTGGTCTAGTTCAACAATTTAGAATTTGATGCTTTGCATGGCCCCATTTGCTGTACAATATTTATTTTTTGACTTGTCAAATATTCTTAGATTTATGGCTCATATCCCATAAAATATATATATATATATATATAAGGAAAATGGTTGAGGCCTCGAATCCCATTTTTTTTTTTTCCTTTCTTCTTCTTCGCAGAACCAGAGGGGAGGGGAAGAAGAGAGAGAGGAAGGGGAGGGGAGGGGTCCGGATTCGCCGTCGCAGCTCGTCGAGCTCGCCAGCCGTCCGATCGTCGCCCGATCCAGCTCGTCGCAGCAGCTGCACCGCCGTCGCCTCCGCCTCCTCCTCCTCCTCCCCCGGTGATTATGGCCCCCTCCAGTCCGGCCCACCGGCGGCTCTCTCTTCTTCTCCCTTCCTCTCTCCCTTCTTCCCCTCCCCTCTGGTTCATTCGAGCCAAATTTGAGGCCTCGAATTTGAGGCCTCTATCACTACTCTATATATAATCTTAGGTTTATGGTTTCTTTCTCTATTTGATTTAGTAAATTTTTTTCTCCTGGTCTTTTCTGGTTTGTTTTGGTCCAACATTTTGAGCATGCTACACTCTAGGCTATGTTCAGGGTGTAGCGACTAGCGAGACATATCCTGTTTGGCTGTAGAATTGTTACATTGCAAAACTAAACTGGTTGATTAACTGGGGTGTCACCATAGGCAACAGCAATTCTGTTGTGCAGCAGTTGAAAGTTGTTCCAGAAAATGGGAGATAGCAGGAGGGGGATACAAAAGAATTAATAAATTGTTCTTGTCATACATAATGTTTCATTTTTTAGTTGATGACATGATAGAGAGTTGTTTAAAAGTTACATTACTTTGCGGAATTGTAAGGGATGGCCTGGTGAACAAAGTGTTCCCTCTCCGAGTGTGATCGCTAAGTTTGAGTTTTATTGCTATGCAATGCAACTTTTCCTTTCCCTATTAACCTCTGCTATGGATTGTAAAAAAAAAAAAACAAAAACAAATACAGTACTTTGCAGGAGCAGATAGTGATGGTTGATAGTTGTGTTATTAAAATCTGTGGATGGAATGGAGATACATAGCTATTCGATAAGGAAATATGTTAGTAATTCTTTTCTCAAATTTCGTACTCAATGGGCCAGTAGTGGTGCTTAAAGTCGTTGGAATAAATGTTTATTTTTATTATTTATTTATTGTCTTTGGTGGTTCTGAGAAGTTTTTAGGTGCCGGTATTAGCCGATAACCTGCTTGAATGTCATTCATTCAATGGTTTATTTAGCGACCCATTCTATTTTAATCGGTCAAGTGAGAGATAATGTCAAGTCTATTCATCCATCACGTACATGCCTTAGTTAATAATTTTCAGTAGAGCTAGTGTTTAAATTTCAAATTATTGAGTAGGGCATGCAACTGATTGTTTTTTTACCCCATTGGTTGCTGGATATGGCCAGTCAGAAAGTTTTTTTTTTTATTTTTTGAGAACCAGAATCAAATATTATTATTATATAATAAACACATTAATATGTCTGGTTAAATCATATACTAGCTTAATTACATAGTGATGAATTTTAGAAATAGCAAGAAATTGAAAAGATCTACGAGGTTAGTAAGAAAGTTGTTTCACCAAGATGCTAGAAATTTTAAAAATCTATATCTTGTTAGAAGCTCTTGTACCCATTCCGTAATTGGTATCTTTTTTTTTTTTATTTTTGGTGTCGTCCATGGCATTATTAGTCATTAAAATCATCTCTAATGGTTTATTAAATTCATCACTAAATTTGAATTTGGTAAAAAATGACAATTTTTTTGTCTCCAACAATTTCATCAAAAAGATATCAAATTGAAAATTCACCATATTTTTCACAAAACTGAGAATGCACTGGGTCTTTTACCAAAATACTATTCATCACCATTGTATTTTCATTATTGGATGATCCACCAGATGACCAATTTTCGCAATTTTGTACAGATTTTACATTGGGAGGTTGACCTCTCGGTCGACCCCCCCAGATGACCCTCAAGTTTGAATATATTTTGTTCTTTTCGATCGACTAACTAGTCGTTCTCCCAAACATTTAATGCGTTTTGATAAAAATTACAATAGACTGTTAAAGTGATCGATATCAAATTGAATTAAAAATCTTTTTCCTATTTAAATTTAATAAAAAATTTGTTCAACCGCATTAGCGATGCTCTATCTAGTTAAATATCATATTTGACCAACTAATGCTTCTCACACTTGCAAAATCCCCGAAAATCAGGAAATTCTGTTTTTGTCAGGCATCATGTCTGCTGCACATTGGAAGATTCTGACGTATATTACTTTACCAAATTGAGAGGCTATTTAATGTTAGGGTCTGGATCGTCTCCGGTCTAAATTTGGGACAGTCTAGTTCAATTCAGTTCGGCTCATTGGGCCTATTTTTGAGCCCTTTTTCGATAATCTAAACTGTTCATATTTTAGGATTGGTTGAGTATATTATCCCTGTAAAAAATCACGTCGATCAGATAACAGATACTATGTATTCGGATTACTTTTGTTTGGAAAAAAATGGACGGTTAGAAATTAACAGTTCATAAAAAAGTGAACCGAATACATAGTATCTATTATCCGAATCCTCAACGAACCCTAAAATCTGAACGGTTTGGATTATCGAAAAGGGACTCAAAAATAGGCCCAATGAGCCAGACTGGACCCTCCAATCCAGATCTGGACTGGAGGCAAGCCACTGCCTTAATGTTAATAATACTAAATGATCAGGTGATTTATGGACCACACCAGAGCATGGAGAAAATATTTTATGCGACCGGAATGTTATGCGATCGAGTTGACAAATAATGAGTGCAAAAATATATTATGTTAGGTTGATTACGTGACTTATTTATTACATAAACTATTTTTTATTAATATATTATATAACACTAATTACATCATTTAACGTGTCACACAAGATATTAGTATTAGTGTTCTTACTTCTTTAAATAAAAAGAACTCAGCAAATGGTGTGATTAGTGCTATATATAACGATAAATAATGTTTAAATGTGATGCCCAAATATAATCACCTTCGCTAATATTTGAGTTACTATTGCTGGGTTGTGGTAGTGTTTGTACCACATTTTATTTTTCTATTGATTGTGGCCTATTAATTATGGCCAAGTTCGATCATAAACTATTTTTAAAAGATAACCTTAACCATACTTGTTTTCATTATTATTATTTCTGTTGACATGCATACTAACAAGGCATGATAGATGTGTTAAGGATGTGACATGATGACATGTTAAATGGAGGGCTAGCAAATTAGCAACTAATCAATTTGAAAGTTAGTTGTTGAGATCAATAAGCCAATATCAAATCAATTATCAAATTTGCAAAATGGTTTTTGAAAAATCTAGAAATCCCCTAGATGTTGATTTGTGATTATGTATCAATTTTAAACAGTAAACAATAATCTCAATCAAACAATCAAGATAAATCGACACAACGATTTTACGTGAAAAAACTACAATTGGACAACTCCAGTTGTGATAAAAAATCACGGGTAACAGCCACAAAACAATCCACTAAGAAGATATAAAGGAATTATACAGGTATACTCTCAATTACCTAACGAATCCATGCTCAAATTGAACCAACCTCTATGTGCCTCTTCCAACCTCGTCTTCACCTCGGAATTGTCTTGACGACGAGCCACTCCAGAATCCACCAAAGCTTCAGGCTTGAATTCTTCGGAATCCACCGAAGAATAACTCTTTCTTTTGTGTAGAATAAACAAATAATCCTCTAATGTATACTCTTTAAACCATGAGTTGAATACTCAATCAAAACATCAAAGAAAACTAGCAAAATATCCCCAGATATAAACCTTAATATCCAAAAAGAAGATCTGAAGAAGTAATCCTAGTTTTGGACTAAAACAAATACTTATAGAAATCTGGGACTGCGAAACTCGCTTGAGCGAAGACTCTCTCGCTTGAGCGAGGAACCAAAAACGTGTGTTTTCCGTAAGTGGCTTCGCTCGAGCCACACAATCTTTGCTCGAGCATACATTCATCATTCTCAGGTTTTTTGCCAGACACAGCCTTCGCTTGAGCGAGCAAGCGTGGACATGCAACTTCGAATGCAATTTTGCATTTTGCATTTTGCTTCGGGGGCATTGCCCCTCGACCCCACCTGGGCGCTGCCTCGGACCCGCACTGCCCCCTAGACCCCCGCGAGTTGACCGGGCAGCTCAATCCCCGTCATAATCAGCGAAGTGACAATCTTGAAAGTATTAACATTACAAACTTCTCTGCAAGGCATAATTTGGGTTGGATTCGCATCTAAAAACTCATAGCCTTACTAAAATAAAATGTGCGAAAATAAGTACAACTGAAAGGAGTTTTGTCAAACAGGGTTGCCAAGAATAAAAACCTAACAATTTCTATCAAAGTTGGTATAGGTATGATGTTAAGAAAATCATGGCTTGCTGAGGAAATTATGGGCTTAGGTTTTCTTTTTCTCTCATGTGGCTGAGTCTATAAATAGGCTAAGAGAGATACAAAGAGGGACCAATCAATCAATCAACCATTAAACACACTTGTGCAAAGTTATTTAGGAGTAGTTCTAAATTAGTCATTTTAGAAGTAGATTAAACAAGTAGTTTTTCTAACCCCTCATTTCTCTTTTTTCTGTCGATTACTGTATTTATTTAATTTTTTTTTCTTGTTTAAGTTCTTGTAAATAGTGATAAGAGATAATTTATTCGAATTAATACATATTTTGTTCTGTTTCATTTCTTCCTTATTTAATTACCTCCAGTGAAGTCTTTGACCTGTTTAAGGCATAGAATTCAATCACAAAGTATGATCATTTTTGTGTTTATTTAAAATCAGTTGAAGCCTGTCTGTCAATGACTGTCAATTGGGCCTAAACTGAATTTTTGCTAACATAAATTGGCACGCCCAATAGGACCATTCTAACTTGGAGTGATGATGATGAAGAAACAGACTTATCCTTATTGAATCATGCCTTCAACAGGTATGCTTACATCTTGTGCATCCATGGATACAAACCTCCAATGGAGTGGTAGTGTTCCTATGGATACAAATTATCAGTGGAATATCTCATATTCTAAAAATTATCAGTATTATGGTGATGGTTCTATCTCTTATTATCAACATAATAGCATGACAAATGATGTGAAAAGAATGATTTAGCGTTGTGATAATAAAATTTATTGGTGCGAGAGTGAAATTTTAGCCCTAAAAGAAGAAATTAATTCTCTTTATAGGCAAAATTTTCAAATAACTTCATCATATCCGTATTATTTGATGCAAAGAGATTTAAATTACTATAATGGAAAATTTCATCGACTTAAAGGCCAAAATTTTCTAATTGTTGAAGAAATTCTATATTGGAAACAAAAATTAGAAGGCATAATGGCCAATAAAAAATTAAGACATGAAAATAATGTGATTCATACGGTTAATACACATATTTTTGAAGAGCCAATCATTATAAAGAGCCAAGATATGTGGCTCAAAGGGTTAGCATACCTAATCATGAAGATAATATGACTTTGGAGAATTTTCATAGGCCATTAATGGCTAAAATTAAAAAACAACCCCTTCTCTCAAAGAATATTGAGAATTCTGATGATAAAGATTCACTTGGGGGGTATGGTGTTTAGCCAAACGTGGCAAAAAATGACAAGCCATTAATGGTTAAAAAAGAAGAACAACCACTTCTCTCAAAATATGTTAAAAAATAATCACAAAATGATGGTAAAAATTCACTTGAGGGGCATGATTTTAAGCCAAATAATGTTGAAAATTATGAACTTGGAGGACATAATTTTAAGCCAAAGATGGCTAAAAATTATGAATCCACATTTATTGAATGTGAATTTTTTGACATTATCCAAAGTGTCAAAATTTATAATTTTTTCATAACACTCAATTATGTGAGTTTTGGGATATATCATCCACTTTGGATTTGTGGATCACACCATGAAAATCCACCAAAAATTAATTTTCATGACATGGTTTGAAAAACAACAATGGTTGAAAAGTGCTATATGTAGTGAATTCTCTTTAATTAGCCAAAATGTGGCTAATAGAGAATTGTTTTATTTTAAAAATAAGGGATGTGACTCTTTGTTATGTCACTTGATAGAGCCAAAGATGGAGTGTTCGTCAATCGACAGTGATAGATTAAAAATTACTATGGGTGTAATATAACTCTTCAAGAATTTAAATTATTTGCACCACAAAATATTTTCTGTCGATTGTGTTAAACAGTCTTATAAATAATTTAATTGGATTTCATTCTTCAATCTATTTCAATGAAGGGAGCATTGTTTGCACCATATTTTATTTTTCTGTCGATTGTGGCCTATTAATTATGGCCAAGTTCAATTATGATTTATCGATTGTAATCATAAACTATTTTTAAAAAATAATCTTGATCACATTTATTTTTATTATTATTATTTGTGTTGACATGCATGCTAACGTGACATTATAGATGTGTTAACGACGTGGCATGATGACATATTAAATGGAGGGCAAAAAAGTTAGCAATTGATCAATTTGAAAGTTAGTTGCTGAAATCGAGGAGTCAAGATCAAATTAAGTACCAAATCTGCAAAATGGTTCCCATCAAAGATGGGATATGTATCATATTGAGGAAATCATGAGCTTGTTGAGGAAATTGTGGGTTTAAGTTATCTGTTTCTCTCATGTGGTTAAGCCTATAAATAGGCCAAGAGAGATACAAGGATGGATCAATCAATCAATTAACCATCAAACAAACTCGTGCAGAGTTATTTAGAAGTAGTTCTAGGAGTAGATTAAATAAGTAGCTTTCCCAACCCCCAATTTCTTTTCTTTCTGTTGATTGTTGTATTTATTCAATTTTTTGTTCTTGTTTAAGTTCTTATAACTAGTGACAAATGACAATTTATTTGAATTAATACATATTCTGTTTTGTTTCATTTCTTCTTTATTTAAATATCTCCAAGAAGTTCTTAATCTGTTTAAGACATAGAACTTAGCTACAAAGTTTGATAATTTTTGTGTTTATTTAAAAGCAATTGAAACCTATAGTTCAATTACTGTCGATCGGGCTTAAATCAAATTTTTGCTAACTAAAAAAAAAAAAAAAAAAAAAAAAAAAAAAAAAAAAAAAAAGAGAGAGAGAGAAAAGTTAAAAATAATACCCTTTTCAACTCAAACCCCCCTCCCCAAATAAATAAAAGTATTTGGGACAGGATTTGGCCATTTTATCATTGACCTGGTTTCCCATTGTTAATCACTGGAAGATCAAAGTAATTCAACTGCCATTTACAAAAACACCAATACAATTGAAAGCTGAAATTTGAGATGAACTGCTTTTCTATCCTAATTCAGCCCCATGTTATTTACATATTGATGAACAGAAGCAATCACTCAAAAAAAAAAAAAAAAAAAAAAAAAAGAACTATTTTCTTTCTTCAATGACCGCGGTTGTTGTCGAGGCTGACATGTTCATGGCTCCAGTTTAAGGTTTTAAATATCAACTGACACATATCATAATTTTGAATTTTGGATATCGATATTCAGTGATACCCCTGCCATTTAAAATCATGCTCTGGCTGGTGATATTGACAAATTTAGGAGATGACAATCCATCACTTAAACACTTCTAGGAAAAGATAATGAATAACTGATCATTTTCTTGTCACTTACCCTTCTTGCATACTCTTTCTTCTTCATTGGCCTTTTGGCATTTGATGAACCCTCTCCCTTGATGTTAGGAACAAAGTACAATCCAAGAGACGTGCACAATATAGCAAATGATTTCCCAAACACTGCCAACAACAACAAAATCAAGATCACAATCGCCAGCAAGTAATCATAAGGCCTCCACAAATCCAAGACCTTCATGTTCTCTGAATCTCTCTTCTTCATCTTCTTCTTCTCAGTCTTTTGATCATCACCCAATGATTCGTTTCGCGGTTGTTGGACTTCATTCGGGGAGATTGAGGAGGCCTTTGAATTATGTGTCATAGACTCATCCTTTTTGCTGTCAATAACAACTATTCTATTGATTTTCTCTTGCTTTTTGCCTCTGTGCTTCACCACAATCGGCTTGCAATCATTGGAGTTTGAGTACTCAAAGCGAACGAAAGAGATGTCCTCTGAGCCCATTTGGGTGAAGAGCCTCTGCCTCTTGTCTTCAAGCTCGGCCACAAGAGCAGAAAACTTGTCGAGCCCGCGATTGGCATACGGATTTTTGTCATCTCTGCTTCTGTTACATTTGCATAACCTGCTCTTTCTTGATTTTCTTGGTGTTGAACACGGACTACAAGGCTCATCATCTTCATCTTCTTGATGATTATGGAAGTTGCCACTGCCACAAATGAATGGATTGACCATTGTGAGAATTGGACTTTGATGCACAATGGTTTGGTTTGATTGAAATTGATCAGAATCACTAGCACTGCTTATTTGAGGGTTTGGAAGACTAGACCTGATAAAGCAAGATTAGTCAAATCATAGCTTTGAAAAAACAAATTCCATAGAAGCTTCCATGTGGATTTGACTTCTTGGATGGAGTGGGGATTAACATGTAACACATTTATGTCCCATTTTTCTTTTCTTTTTTTTTTAAATTAAAAGAAATTAAATAAATTGGTAGAGGGTAGGTGAATTGGTCCTATCTCCACCACTCCTCTATCTATATATGTATTATATAAGGAAAGTAGTTTTTTTAACCCACAAACTTTGTGGGAACTCCTTTATTTCAATCTTAATTTTTTAATTTTCTAATTTAAAAAAAAAAAAAAAAACTTTCATGCGCTCTTATTTAAATAATATATAGATATTAACCTAAATCTTATCCCTTATCACAACAGCCTAAACTTTGGGAGAGAGAGAATAACCTAAACCTAACGTAACAACCTAAACCTTTGGGAGAGAGAGAATAACATAAACCTAACGCAGCAGTCTAAACCTAAACCTATCACAGTAGCCTAATCCTTACGTAGCGACAACAACCTACGTAGCAGTTTGGGAGAGAGACTAAGGAAGAATCTTGGAAGAAAAACATTTCAAAATCTGTAAGTAAATAATTTATTTTTTAATATGGTAATTGTATGTTTAAATTGATTAAGAATGATTGCATTCATTCTTAACTATTTTTAATAGGTTCATATAAAGTATTAACTATTGATGATTAAGAATGATTGCATTCATTAGGTTCACATAAAGTATTAACTATTGATGATGATTGAATTGTATTTTGTGAGTGTGATTGGACTTAATTTATTTTTAATACAGTGACTGTATTTTTAATCTATGTTTTAAAAAAAAAAAAGATTATATTTATTATGTTCGCATAAAGTATGCAATATTGATGATAATGATTAGGTTATATTTTGTAATTGGATTTTTTGACTCATTGTATTAATTATGCTTTTTAACTATTAATTAACTTAATTCGTGATTGGGTTTTTAACTCATTATGTTTTTTGAAAAAAAAACATAATTGTAATTTTTAATTACCAATTGACTTCATTGCTTTTTATTTTTTTTTTTATGAGCGAAAATGTGATTGTGTTTTTTTGCACTCCGTTTTGATCACATGGTGATTTTATTTTTTTTAAATGATTGTGATTTTTTACATTTCATTTACTCTGTGTTTTTTGGAAAAAAAAAATATTGTCATGTTTTTTGAATACAATCACATGGTGATTGTATTTTTAATTTATGTTTTTTGAAAAAAAAAAAAAAAATAGATTGCATTCATTATGTTCACCTAAAGTAATGTATTCATTATGTTCATATAAAGTACGCAGTATTGATGATGATGATTGGATTATATTTTATAATTAGATTTTTTAACTCATTGTATTCATTATGCTTTTTAACTATTAATTAACTCAATTTGTGATTGGGTTTTTAACTCATTATGTTTTTTGAAAAAAAAAAAAACATAATTTTTTAATTACCAAGTGACTTCATTGCTTCTTTTTTTTTTTTTTTTTTTATGAGCAAAAATGTGAATGTGTTTTTTTGCACTCCGTTTTGATCACCCGGTGATTTTATTTTTTGTAAATGATTGTGATTTTTTACATTTCATTTAATCTATGTTTTTTGCAAATATATATATATATATATATATATATTTGTCTTCATGTTTTTTGAATACAATTACCATGTGATTGTATTTTTAATCTATGTTTTTTGAAAAAAAAAATTTAGATTGCATTCATTAGGTTTGGATAAAGTACCAACTATTAATGATGATTAGATTGTATTTTGTGATTGTAATTGAACTTAATTTAATTTTCAATACGGTGATTGTATTTTGAATCTATCTTTTTTGAAAAAAAAAAAAAAAAAATTGAATTATATTCATTAGGTTCACATAAAATACCCACTATTGATGATGATGATTACATTGTATTTTGTAATTGGGTTTTTTAACTCATTGTATTTTTTTTTTAAATGGTTGTATTTTTTAACTATTAATTAACTTAATTCGTTTTTTTTTTTTTTTTTTTTTAGATACAATGTTAACATTGTGGTCAAAGACAATACTGGTTCAATAAATCTCATTGTTCAAGATAAACAAGTAGAGTTTATCTTGCAATGTCAACTATCATATTTGAAGAATATGAGATCAAAGGTACAAAATTTTACAGGATAATGGAGTTAGAATGATTAAATATTATATTGCGTTATGCCAAAATCATGCCTATGCATTTATCATACATGTACCAACAATGCAACGTCAACTAAATTGTGCACCGTGCGTGACCTTTGTTTTAAATATAAATTAGTCTGAAAAATGCCTATACTTTTTAGAAAGTAAAAAAAATAGAAATATATAATATGTAAGTATAACATTTTTACTTTATAATATTTTATAAATACATAATATATGTGTTGTTCATCAATTATAATACTAATTATCGTGTTAAAAATGCAGGAATGTTGATAGAAGACCCACAACAATTTAGATTTAATTATAGTTTGTTTTATTTATTCAGTAAATTTCGAACAAATGTAATAAATTTTTATTTTTATTACTTTAAAGGCCATTTACATACAAGTCCCATTTTGTGAACTTATAATCCATTAAGTCCTAGATAAAATTATTTGCTCCTTCAAATTCCATTAATTTTTAATAGACCAATTTGCCCCTTCAACAAACTCAAGGTAAGCTGTCTTGATGTCGCCTTCCCTCTCCCTTCTGTCCTCAAGTCCTCCATCGACGTCCTCGACGAAGCTCCCTTGTTGGAAATCTAGCTCCGCCACTAGAACCACCGCCTCCTTCCCCTACTCAGATTTGCAGTGTCGTTGTCGTTGATGAAGATGAAGAACTCAAATCCGCAAGTGGCTCACGTGTAAGGTTGAGGTTGTTGTCGATCTGTCTCTGAACAGATCTACCTTTCTCCATTGCCGCCGATCTGCCTCGTTACTACCTGAAATTCAAGGTCTCTGGGAGGGTTGGGTGAAGAATTAAGTGGATCTGCAACTGTTGCTTATGAGAGTCCACCGGAAGATGAGGACTCAGAGCCGGCATCGAAGACTCGTTCAGAAGGCGATGAGTCTATTGATTGTGACGTCACGATTTTCACTGAGTTCACAAATGCCACTGCCATTAGAGAGAGAGAGAGATCTAAAGTTTTTTGAAATTGAGAACCTTCTCAGTTTATAATATTTTCAATTTTAATCATGAAAAAAATTGAGAAATTTCTCAAAATTGATAATTATAAATTTCTTAGTTTTGATAATATTCTTAGTTCGTACCAGAAAAAAATTAAAAAATTTCTTAGTTTTGATAATAATAAATTGAGAACATTCTCAGTTTTGGGATTAAAGGGCAAAACGTCTTTTTACTTGTAAATGGGACTTATTGGTTCAAAAACTTTTTGACAGGACCTAAGCTACCACCAAATATGTAGATAGGACTTTTAGGTAATTAATCCTTACTTTAATTATACAATGTCAACATTTTCTTTTAAAATAACGTATATTGTATACTAACAATTTAAAAACATATTTGACATAATCATAAATAGTTTTTTAAATTCAATTCCGTACATAGCACGGGTGATATACTAGTATCATATAAGCAAATGGAATTTTTTAGTGAGAAGCATTCTACGAGTTCCAAACTCTCATTTTAAAATTATTAAATTTTCAATTTACAAAATAAATTATTGACTAATATATTTAATTAATTATTAATTATTTTAGAAATAATAATTATCCGTTAATTTATGGACTTCAAATAAAAAGATAACAAAATATTCCATAATCTTCCACATCATAATCTTTCACACCAATTTTCAAAAAGTTAAAACTTTTCTTCCTACTCTTTCTCTTCCTTTTCCAAACTATCTCTCTGATAAAAAAATCCTACATACCTTACACAGTTCCAATATATATTTTTTTTAAATGCCATATACAACTTGCAGATCCCTAAAGATGTTATATCATACAAGAGAGCATCATACCATTTTTATTATTTTTTTTAAGATTGTTAAACAATATTTAATGTTTTTCCTACTCATTACATTTTTATTTTTCAACACTACTATTTCTTCATTCTTTTATAACACATCACTTTCAATCTCCGTTTTTGCTTGAAGATAATTATATACGCATATATGCATGATATTTAATGTACTATAATGATTTACTTATGAACATTTAAGAAAAAAGTTTATTAGAGAATACTTGTGAATAAAAAAATTATCCAATGTTGAGCTAGCCTAAGACTTATCCTTAAAAAAGTAATTGGCCAAATAGTAAAAATATTTGGTAGTTATTATTTTAAACTTTATATTTAAATTACATTATATTCTCTATCAGGATCCAAATCCGCCCTTACAAGTTTAGCCTCATGACCGGCCAGTAATCATAGATTACCTACGGCCTCCATACAAAAGAATCTCTTAATATAAAGTACAGGCCTTAGCAGAAGTTTAAAATGACATAGAAATTATCCATTGAGCCATTCGTATATGTAGAGAATTAGTATAATAAGCAAAGTTTTGTTCCAAAAGTACATCCATCGCAACCATACAAAAATTCATGTCTTACAAAATACAACCCCAACTATATACAAATACAAATCACTAAAACATACAAAAAGGGGTTCGATTAGCATGGCTCCACCCGAGCCTAGTTACTTCACTTGGAAGCTCCACAAAAGGCTCACCTGGGTAGACTCGAGGCTTTCCTAACTCTGTTGCTCGGCTTGTCCATCTACATATATAGATAAATAAATGGTGAGTTAGAGCCCAATGAGTAATAACAGAATAAAAAGGTTATATGAATGAAATTCGATAACATTACAACGTTAATCTTAACATCAATAACCATCTCAAACAAACATGTAGTATATTCGATAGAGTAACAATGTTGTTATAACAATAGGACCTCAAGGGTCAATTAATATGTCATAGCCAATGCGACCATTAAGGTCTAATAGCGAAGATTCATATATTTCAATTATCTAATGGGCCACGGTATTGTTTCCCCCGGGCGAGGATCGATAGGCCATGATATTAATCTTCCCCAGGCAAGGGTCAATGGGCCATGGTATTAATCTCCTCCAGGCAAGGGTCAATGTTCACTGGATGCCACAAATACATTTCGAAAATAAACTTCATTTATCATTACAAAATAACTTTTCGATAAACCATTCAATCTATCACATATTGATTCCAAGAACAATAACAATTTCAAAAATAATATTACTTGAACATATCTTTATAAAGTTACTACACACAGTGGTTTGAGTTGTTACTAAGCCTTGGGCGTCCACCTAGTGTTGAATACAAGTGTTGGCCTAGCTCAATTCTCTAAATCTCTAGCCAATTTTCCTCAATTCTCTTCCTTCTCTCTTTAAAATGTTGAGCTCTCTTCTTTCTCTCGCAATTCTCAACCAAGAGATGTACAACATGAGTATAAAGGCTTATTTGACTTATTTATAAGGTGTGATTAGCTTAGCCTAATCAAGTTTAATTAAAGTTAATTAAGTAGGCTCAATTCTAACTAATTTAATTAGTTTACTCTAATTATTTTGATCCAAATCAATTTTCAATTAAAGTTGCCATGAAATTCTAAATATCCTAATTAGTCTATTTAGCTAATCAATTTCAGTTTCTAAAGCCGTCTAGGTTCTCAATTTCTGTCTCTAAGTTGTCAATTTGAACAAATATTCAATGTAACAACAGATAGCTACAAAATTAAGCACGTAATCACGCAATTAAACACACAATCATGCAATTAAACTTATTAAAATAACATAATATATTAATTCGGAGGTCGGGGTTGTCACAATCTGTCACGACCCAAACCCGCCCCTAAAAGTTTGGTCCATGACCGGCTTATACATAAGCCTCAAAACAGAAATTTTAGAATAATATTTAACCAGATACGGGGCCTTAAGCGGAAGCAATATCAATAAAAGACAACATCCATTGAGCTTGTGCACACATGATGGCTTAATTAATTTAAGCATTTAAATACATTCCCATAGTTACATATACAATCACAGAATTATGCAGATCTCACACACACCTAAATAAGACTCCAAAAATTACACAACTCCTAATAATCAAAATTAAGGCCTCAACACGGAGGCGTACCCCAGGCGGCTTGGCAAACAGGTAGACCTCAATACAATTCTAGTGTCAATCCCCGATAGCTCACCTACATAAACATACATAAAAACGGAGTGAGCAAGGTTCAGTGAATAATAGCAATGTAAGGAATGTAAATATGCATATCAAACCATACACATATCTTATACATAATCATATTTTAAAACGGCCTCAGGTTTACATGTAATACAGAACGGCCTCGGGCCCATATATAATACAAAACGGCCTTAAGCCCACATATAATGCAGAACGGCTTTAAGCCCACATATGATACAGAACGGCTTTAAGCCCAGATAAGATACAGAAGGGCTTTAAACCCAGATATTATACAGAATGACTTTAAGCCCAGATGAGATACAAAACGGCTTTAAGCCCAAATAACGACAGCTGTCCACATATTGTAGGGTAGGTAGAACATCGACATGTACACTACCTCCCTTAGCCTCTGACCATGAATCATAATCAATTTACTTCATAACGGCCTCAGGCCCAACAGATTAAACAGAGCGGCCTCAAGCCCAACAAATTATACGGAGTGGCCTCAGGCCCAGTATTGGCAAAACAGAATAACCCTAGATTCATAAGAATACCATTACACAATGTGCACATAAATTTCCCTATGGTTTATTACAATTTGACGTAGCTGTCTTGCGTATAACAGAACATTAATAATAACTATTAACAGAAGGCACATGTATCACTATAGTACTATTAATAGGGACAGAACGACCTTAGGTCCATACCAATGCCATCATTCAATCATATCCATTAATTTCATCAAAGCATAATATCAATGGAATAGGCCATTCACAAATAATAATACATAAATCACAATCACATGAAGTAAGTGAAAAACTTCGTTACACTACTATTACTCACAGTGATAGGTTTCTGACAGCGGTGGAACGACGTCCTCGTCTTGACCTACAAACACAATGTACATAGCAGATTATGAGAATAAAACCAATCTCTTTCTTATTCCTTAATCAATAGCCATGGTGGTTCTAAACTCATTAGTCCTCCATAGGTTATAATCCATGCCTCGGAAGATAGGAGGAATCGATAGGAAAAAGGTTTAGACGAAGAAATGGTACAAACCTGGTAAACAGAAAGTGAACAGTCGTCACTAATTTGGGCATAACTATTTCTGTACTTAGAATTTGGGAGTGAGACCACTACCATTGGAAACTAGACTTCCAGGGCTTGATTTTAGGCTCAAGAATCACTCAAAATAGAGTTCGAATGAGGAACATATGCCTATTTGAAGTTACCCAGTATATGCTGAAACAGGGATAGCCGCTCGTGCGCCCACTTTGGCCGCTCGTGCGGTGACTGGGCCGCTCGAGTGGTGGACTTGGCTACTCGAGCGGTGGGTTAAGCAGGATGCAATGCTCTGTTTTTTTTTTATGTTCCGCTCGTGCGGTGCCCGTGGCCGCTTGTGCGGTCTGGGCAAAATCAGATAGTCCGAAAATTCATCAAAGTGTGAGTTTTCAAACTCAAATTCAAACCAAGATCTCATGTAATCTTTCTTTAAAACATGATAAACCAACATATTTCAAGGGTAATTCAAGCTCAATTGCATCAACTTGTTTTAATTCCAAAATCAAAATATTAACTTCCATGAATTCAAAGTTTTCAACATAAAGTTCATTTTCATGTAAATTGATGGTTGGATTTCTTCACTTAACTATTTCCATGAAAAATCTAGAGTCCATCTCATGTCCATTTCTTCATATTAAACTCAAATCAAACAAACTCTAAAGAAATAAGGTCCTATTAACTCTAAGAACCCATAACTCAAAACCCTAGCTTATTTAGAGGTTTAATCTTCATATTTCCTCTTGATTCCATGCAATAGGTGAAGTATCTACAAGATTAGAGTTGAATTTCACATACCTTAGTTCAAATCCTTGAATTTCCCCTTTAAATCTCTTCAATCTTCAAGCTTTCTTTCAACACTTCTAAAACTCTCTTGTTCCTCTCCCTCTCACGCGGCTTCCCCCTCTTCTCTAGATATTTTTGGTTCTAAGAGATGAGTTCAACAACTCATAAGGCATCTATTTATATAAATATACACACACAAGCTTTACATAATAGGGAGAACCAAGCGTGGCCTTACAAATCGTACGAAATCAAATTTCAATTAAACTTTTCAGATGACTCTAAAAATTACGCTGATCATAAATATGTCCTCTGTTCTGGTTTCTGAAGTCTCTAAGGCCTTCAATTTGCAGTACAAAGTTAACCATCCAAACGTGCATTAACGAATCAAACAAATTAGATTTCCAATTAATTTTTCCAAATAGTTCTAAAAATTCCCATTAACATACCCAAGTACTCAGTTTTGATTTCTGAACCCATAAAGGTCGGTAATTTCAATTTTAAAGCCGTGACTCAACAGATAATTCCTCAATGCGAACAGATATCATTAAATTAAAATGCATTAACCCACAAGAGCGTAAAAGTAATTTCGGATACGGATTTTGGGGTTGTTACACAATCTCTCCCCTTTAGAAAGTTTGGTCCTCCAAACTTAAGTTACCTTCAGATGGAAACAAATGCAGATATCGTTGCCGCATCTCTTTCTCTTTCTCCCAAGTGGCCTCCTTCCCATAGTGTTCTTTCCACTCAACTTTTACCATAGGGATAGTTTTATTTCTCAATTGTTTTACTTGCCGATCAATGATTTGTACGGGCCATTCTTCATACATCATATTCTCATCAAAAGTAATTCGGTGGTGATCAATTATATAGAATAGATCTCTAAGATACCCACGAAGCATGGATACATGGAAAACATTATGCACTTGTTCCATTCCCGGTGGCAAAGCGATACAGTAAGCAACAGGACCTAACTTCTTGAGGATCTGAAACGGCCCGATATAACGATGAGTCAATTTTCCTTTTTTACCAAATCTCATCTGCCCCTTCATTGGTGTCACTTTGATGAATACATGATCTCCCGCTTCGTACTCTAAGTCCCTTCTTCGTTGATCCGCATAGCTTTTTTGTTGGCTCTGTGTAGTTTTGAGCCTTTGCTAAATGATTTTGATCTTCTCAGTCATCTCTTATACAAGTTTAGTTCCATAAATAACCCTATCACCAACCTCTGTCCAACAAATTGGCAATCTACATTTTTTGTCATATAGTGCCTCATATGGCGCCATACCGATGTTAGTGTGGAAACTATTATTATAAGCAAATTCAGCCAATGGTAAATAAGTCTCTCAGTTGCCCTGAAAATCCAAAACACACATATGAAGCATGTCTTCTAAGGTCTAAATAGTCCTCTCAATTTGCCCATCGATTTGTAGATGAAATGTTGTACTAAATTTCAATTATGTTCCCATTGCATCCTACAGACTATGTCAAAATCTAGAAACAAATTTAGGATCCCTATCTGATACAATAGACACTGGAACCCCATGCAGTCGAATAATTTCATCAATGTAGATGGTAGCAATTCTATATGTAGTAAATGAAGTCTTTACAGCAAGAAAATGAGCAGACTTAGTCAATCTATCAACTATAATCCAAATAGAGTCCATATCTCTAGGTGTTCAAGGTAGGCCAATGATAAAGTCCATGGTTATGTGTTCCTATTTCCATTCTGGGATAGGAAGAGACTAAAGCAAACCTGCTGGCTTCTGATGCTCCGCTTTTATCTGTTGGCATTGTAAGCATTTAGAGTTGAGGTCGGCAATCTCTCTTTTCATGTTGGGCCACCAATACACTAACTTCAAATCTTGGTACATTTTGGTGTTTCTTGGGTGCATAGTAAACACTAACTTGTGAGCTTCCTCCAAAATTTTCCTTTTCAAATCCACATCATTTGGAATATACAATCTCCTTTGAAATTTCAACACAGAATCTTCAATTATGAACCCCTATTTAGGCTTGGTGTCAAGTTCATCACAAATATTCTGCAAAGATTCATCATTCATTTGCTTTCATTTAATCTCCTCGATAATGGTAGGCTGGGCAAACATCGCAGCTATCAGGCTATCTTGTTCAAAAGGCACTACTTCAATTTTGAGTTTTTCAAACTCCAGTAGCAGTTCTTTTTTATCTGTGAGTAAACAGGCAAAATTCCCCACATTCTTTCTACTAAGTGCATCTGCTACAGTATTGGCTTTACCCAGATGATAGTGAATTTGTAAGTCATAATCCTTGATTAGTTCAAGCCATCGTCTTTGACGCATGTTCAACTCTTTTTGTGTGAAAAAGTATTTCAAGCTCTTATGATCTATGTACACTTCACATTTGGTCCCATACAAATAGTGACGCCATATCTTTAATGCAAACACCACTGCAGCAAGTTCCGAGTCATGTGTAGGGTAGTTCTTTTCGTGTGGTCTCAATTGTTGAGAGGCATATGCAATCACCCTGCCATTCTGCATTAAAACACAACCCAAGCCCTTATAAAATGCATCACTAAAAATCATAAAACCTTCGGTACCTGAGGGAATAGTAAGGATTGGGGCTATAGTCAGTCTTGTCTTCAACTCTTGAAAGGTTGTTTCTCTCTGATCCATCCACTCAAATAGTTTCCCTTTTCGAGCCAACTAAGTCAATGGCACAGTAATTTTTGAAAAGTCTCTAACAAATCTTCAATAATACCCTGCCAATCCCATAAAACTATGAACTTCTGATACATTAGTCGGGGTAGGCCAATTAATGATTGCTTCAATTTTATGAGGATCCACAGCTATACCATCCTTATTAATGATGTGCCCCAAAAATGCAATTTCATCAAGCCAAAATTCACACTTTTTAAATTTTCCATACAACTGTTTTTCTCTAAGTGTTTAAAGAGTTAGCTTCAAATGTTGTTCATGCTCATCTTTATTTTTCGAATAAATCGAGATGTCATCAATGAATACAACAACAAATTCGTCCAGGAAAGGTTGGAAAATTGTGTTCATTAAATCCATAAATGCTCCAGGCGCATTTGTAACTCCAAAAGGCATGACTAAAAACTCATAATGCCCATACTTGGTCTGGAATGCGGTCTTTTTAATGTCCTCAGCCTTAACCTTCAATTGGTGTTATCCCGATCTCAAGTCAATTTTCAAAAATATCTGTGCCCCTGTAACTGATCAAATAGGTCATCAATACACGACAAAGGATATTTATTTTTCACTGTTACCTTATTGAGCTCTCGATAATCAATGCATAATCGAAGAGTGTCGTCTTTCTTTTTCACAAAAAATACCGGTGCGCCCCATGGTGATGTACTCGGTCTGATAAACCCTTTATTAAGCAATTCCTGCAACTGAGTTTTCAATTCTTTCATTTCAGTGGTAGACATACAATAAGGAGTTTTAGAAATTGGTTGAGTTCCCGATATTACATCAATTGTAAATTTGATCTTTCTCTATCAACGAGTTGGCCGGGTAATTCATCCAGAAACACATCAGGAAAATGTCTCACCACTGGTATATTGTCTAGAGTAATTTCTATAGTTTGTTCAGTTATCACACTACACAAATAGTTGGTTCAGTAATTTCTATAGTTAGTTTTTGGACTTTCATTGCAGATATGAGGTACAGTGGAGGAACTACCCATTTCCCTTCAAAATAAAATTCATCTTGTCCAGGAGGTCAAAATATTACTCGTTTCACAATCAATAGTTGCGTAGTATTTAGCTAGCCAATCCATATCGAAAACAACATCAAAATGCCTTATGTCTAAAGGTATTAAATCAACATACAAAACAGCATTCCCAAAAAAAATTCACATGCAACAAATACAGTTGAACATAGCATGGATCCCCCCATAGATGATGCAACACATAATACATAGCTCAATGTTTTCATAGGTCTATTCAAAGTTTCAGCAAAAACCATAGAAACAAACGAATGTGTAGATCCTGAATCAATTAAAGCATAAGCAGGTTTACCACAAATGGAGATTGTACTTGACACTACTGCCTCGGTATTTTGAGTGTCTCCTGGGATCAATGCAAAGACTCTTTCTTGCCTCCGTTTGTTTCTTGTAGTAGACGGTGTTGTAGCTGGTTTTATTGTGGGAACTAATCCAATCGAGCTTGTGGCACATCGATTACCATTCTGATGTGACTATGTATAATCTTTCGCCATGTGTCCTACTTTTCCACACTAGTAACAAGCCCCCATAGTGCAATAGCAAACACCCCGATGCTTCTTTCCACAAATGGTGCAAGTAGGTGTTGAATTGCCACTTTGGGTTGACCCCGAATTACTGGAATCCCCAGACTTCAACTTCTTATTCGTTGATGGTGTCCTTTTATTGAAATTTTGTCTCCTGCCCTTCCATTCGAAGTTCTGCTTATGATTGGCCACATTCATCTCTGCTATTAGTGCCCTATCAAGTACATCTACATATGTCGATAATTTGGGCACATTAATTTTATCCAAAATTGGATCACGCAAACCTCCCTCAAACTGTCTAGCCTTCTTGTAGTCCGTATTTACCATGTGGGGTGCGAAGCGAGCTAATTTTGTAAATTGAGCCTCATATTCAGCAATTGATTTATTTCCTTGCTTGAGTTCCGTGAATTCAACTACTTTTCTGTCCCGCACACATTGTGGAAAGTATTTCTCATAAAAGATTTCTAGGAAACGGGCCCAAGTAACATCTCGATTCTCATCTCGAACTAAGATCCACCAACATCTTGCATCATCTTCTAATATGAATGCAGCTAGTTGTACCTTCTGAGCTTCGGTATATGGAAACACTTCAAACAATTTTTCAATTCCTAAGACCCAAGCTTCGGTTTTCAACGGTTCAATTCCGCCATGAAATAGTGGTGGCTTCATCTTTTTAAATTCTCTGGTCAAAGCAATAGTACAACTCTTCGGCTGGCACCTTGGGGCTGGAGGTGGCCCAAGCATTGGAGGTAGAGGTGGTGGTGGTTGTTGTTGTTGTTGTTGTTGTTGTTGCCACTGCTGTTGTTGCCTTATGGCTTCATCCATATCTTGCATCATTCGTTTCATTCTATCTAATCTTGAGGAGGTTGCCTCCTCTAGCTCATCACCCCTTGTCCTCACCATTTTCTATATAAGACTTGTATTATGATAAACACAGCAAATAAAATATGTCCATATGTACAAATTCAAAACATGTAATCATACAATTTATCTCGCTCTAATATTTAATTACACATGAATACAATCTTGAAATCTCTTCTAGACTCTCTATAGCTCAATGGACAAGTAAGTGAGATATAACTCGTGCTCTGATACTACTCTGTCAGGACCCAAACCCGCCCTTACAGGTTTAGCGTCATGACCGGCCAGTAATCATAGATTACCTATGGCCTCCATACAAAAGAATCTTTTAATATAAAGTACGAGGCTCAGCGGAAGTTTAAAATGACATAGAAATTATCTATTGAGCTGTGCGTATACGTAGAGAACTAGTAAGCAAAGTTTTGTTCCAAAAGTACATCCATCGCAGTCATATAAAAATTCATGTCTTACGAAATACAACCCCAACTATATACAAATATAAATCACCGAAACACACAAAAATGGGTTCGACTAACATGGCTCCACCAGAGCCTGGTTACTTTACTTAGAAGCTCTACAAAAGGCTGACCTGGGTAGACTCGAGGCTTTCCTAACTCTGTTGCTCGGCTTGCCCACCTACATATATATATATATATAAATAAATAGTGAGCTAAAGCCCAATGAGTAATAATAGAATAAAGAGGTTATATGAATGAAGTTCGATAACATTACAACATTAATCTTAACATCAATAACCATTGCAAACAAACATGTAGTACATTCGATAGAGTAACAATGTTGTTATAACAATAGGACCTCAAGGGTCAATCAATATGTCATAGCCAATGCGACCATTAAGGTCTAAAAGTGAAGATTCATATATTTTAATTATCCAATGGACCACGGTATTGTTTTCCCTGGGCGAGGGTCAATGGGTCATGGTATTAATCTCCCCCAGGCAAGGGTCAATGGGCCATGGTATTAATCTCCTCTAGGCAGGGGTCAATGTTCACTGGATGCCACAAATATATTTCGAAAATGAACTTCATTCATTATTACAAAATAACTTTTCAATAAACCATTCAATCGATCACATATTGATTCCAAGAACAATAACAATTTCAAAAATAATATTACTTGAACATATCTTTATAAAATTACTACTCACAGTGGTTTGAGTTGTCACTAAGTCTCGAATGTCCATCTAGTGTTGAATACAAGTGTTGGCTTAGCTCAATTCTCTAAATCTCTAGCCAATTTTCCTCAATTCTCTTCATTCTCTCTCTAAAGTGTTGAGCTCTTTTCTTTCTCTCTCAATTCTCAGCCAAGAGATGTACAACATGAGTACAAAGGCTTATTTGACTTATTTATAAGGTGTGATTAGCTTAGCCTAATCAGATTTAATTAAGGTTAATTAAGTATGCTCAATTCTAACTAATTTAATCAGTTTACTCTAATTATTTTGATCCAAATCAATTTTCAATTGAAGTTTCTATAAAATTCTAAATATCCTAATTAGTCTATTTAGTTAATCAATTTTAGTTTCTAAAGTCGTCTAGGCTCTCAATTTCTATCGCTAAGTTGTCAATTTGAACAGATATTTAATGTAACAACAGATAACTACAAAATTAAGCCTGTAATCACACAATTAAACACACAATCATGCAATTAAACTTATTAGAATAACATAATATATTAATTCGGAGGTCGAGGTTGTCACAGTTCTCTTTGACAAAAATAAACATTAGTTGTTTGAGTAGGTTAGAATTGGATTAGACACTAAAAATCACATAAAAATAGGATCAAGTCGATCTCTATAATAATATAAATAATTGCCTCATTGTATGTTAATCCTAAGCCACTCGCTCCACTTTTGTGTTTTTGTTTTAATTTGTAAAAAATTAAATATATATATATATTTAATTGGCTTGTCCATCAATAAATAAAAATTTAAAATAATGAATATTATCCCATAATTTATGGATTTTAAAAAAGGGTATTACTCATAAATGGAATAAGAAAACCTAAAATCAAGTCTTTTTCCCATTTTCCATTTTTAACTCTTTAGAATAGAGTTGCATAGTAATTAGTCGAGATAGTGAGTATGGTGGCAACAAGAATGATGATGAGTTCAGTCGGAGTATTATTTATGTAAGTTTTAAAAATGTGAGTATTACTTAAAAATGTGAGTATTACTTAAAAGAATAACAAATAGTTTGAGGTAATAATTGAATTAAAAAAGTAATGTGTAATTGAGATTTATTCGAAGTGCAGATTATACTATATAAAAGTTGAATATAGACATATATTTTATAACTAGCTAACCACATGTATTTATCCCATGTTACTTACCATAAATTTTTTGGTTTTAGATTACTTTTTAGTATTTAATCCAATATTAAAACTCTCAAATTAGCTCATATCAGTTACGACCTAATAAACTATGATATAATTTAAACATAAAGTTTAAATTTATTATTATTAAATATTTTTACTAATTAACTGATCAATTTTTTAAATTAAGTGTAAGATTAGAATTAGAATATGACCTATAATTCGGGACGACTGTCATACATAAATATATCTAACTATTCATTTAATAGTTTTAAATATAAATATTTAATTTGCTTGGCTAAGTTCCAAATTTTTAATAAGTATGCATAAAATTGTTGGTTACATATTTTGTATAAGCCAATTACAATTCGACGCGTGGCAAAATAAGGGCAATACGGGAAGACTATTCAAGTTTTCGATCGTGATCGTACACGTGGCAGTTAGTATTGGTTCTTACAAGATCTGCGTAGTGTTGGATCAGCAAAAAGATGCAAAGTGATGTGGCTTCAACGGTTACTCACACTCAAATTCAAAATCAAGAGGGAAGCCTAACTGCAAGTGATGGCATAATGAAGTTAACTATAAGGCAACATGATCAACGATCATGGAGGAACGATTCGACAGTTAGAAGTGCAGTTCGATGGTCATCCTTGAGAAGTATAAATAGCAGAGAAGGCCCCAGAAAAAGCCCCCAGACTCATATCCAAAAAACCCAATTTTATTCTACTTTATTTCCTTTCCAGTTTTACATTTCATGTTCTTTACATTTCTGTACTTTAAAATTCCTGCACTGCACTTCGTTCATAGGAGTAGTTTCAAGTAGATTGTTGCTATAAACCTCTACGAGGCTGAATTGGATCATTGTAAGTTTTTCATTTTAATGAAATGCTTCAATTGTTCTTCATTTGATTGTTGTTTACTTAATTCTCCTAAATCAAGCCACTAGTAAAAGTCCTCTTTATTGAGGCTGAAAGAACTAAAACACAATCGTCTGATAATTGGTTGGCAATTAATTTTCATAGAAGCGATTGATCCTTGCTGGCACGCATAATTACAATAATAACCTTCGAAAGTCAAAAAGTCAACATATATTTTTGGCACTCCCAGTGGGACTAATTGAAATGGCTAGACGTAGAAGACAAAGAGAAAATAAACGCTTGGAAAAAGGCATAGAAGAAGAGGTAAAAATACCTAATCCTGTGGAGACACCAATTTTATCAGAACCTATGGTCGAACAGACCAACACTTCGAAACAAGTACCACATGTTCATAATATTGGACAAAGCTAAGGAATTGGACCATCCACTATTCCATCTACTCAGCTAATGAATCCATGGGGTGGCCTAGTAGATGCCATGGGACAGCAGTTAATGAACACAATGGAAAGATGGGCAACATCTTTTTTGGATCGAATGAATACCCATCAACCAACAAACATAAGACACATGAAGGAAATTTCAAATGTCCCTCAGCAAAGATTGTCTAGAGATAAACAGCCTATGCAAATTAATGGACATTCTAACGGTCAAACTAGTAATCAGAACTATGAAAGACCATCACCTTAGTCTTGGTATGAACCTATTTCGAGGCCTATAGCAGGTCAAAATGCCTTAGTACTTAACAGTGAAGCCATGCAAATTGGTGGATCTGGCCCAGTACAAGAAAATGGCATAAGAATGGTTCCAAATTCCATGTTCGAAGCCATACCTGGCACAAGGGGGTTCACTAATCCTTTATTCGAATTTATACCCGGGGGGTTGGAAGGTTTTCCTACAACTGGAAGAGACACAACACCTGTTCTAGCACCTTTCGTAGGTCCTTTCGCAGGACATGCTCAAAGGGGTCACCCATACCCCAAACAGCGGCCGGTACCATAGGGACAAACCAGTCCCAAATATACTACCTTATGGACCAAAAGGACCCCAGGCACAAGGTTGTCCACCAAATCCTGTATTTATTCCTCCAGTAATGGTTCAACAGGCACAAAATATGGTCCCTAGGGACCAAATTACTGATATTGTTAGAGAGATGTGTGGACCAATGGCTCGGGGGGTTCAAACTCCCATGTATAGGAAACCATATCCAGAATGGGTGGATAGGGTACATGAATACCCAAGAGGATTCAGGATACCAGACTTTGCCCTTTTTTATGGGAATGGAAACCAGTCAACAATGGAGCATATTGCTAGGTTTGCTGCTCAATGTGGTGAATTTACCAATAATGATTACATGAAGTTAAGATTATTCCCAAATTCTCTTACAGGGGCAGCCTTCGTATGGTATATTAACCTTACGCATGGCTCCATTCAGACTTGGCAACAAATGGAAGAGGCATTTCATGCCCAATTCTTCCAAACGGAGCCAAAAGTGTCCATGGTAGATTTGGCAAGGTTGAGCCAAAGGCTTGATGAAAAGGCTGCTCAATTTATTGCCAGATTTAAAAGAGCACGAAACAAATGTAGGGTCATCCTACGAGCGAGTAAGTGAGATTGGCTCAAAATGGCTTAGAGTTTAGGCTTCGAAAGAAGTTTGACTCAACTGAGTTTAGAGACTTAGTGGAACTAACTTATAAGGTGTCTAGGTATGAAGCATTACTAGAGGAAGAACAAGATCGAAATAATGCATCATACAAGACATATTATTGAGATCCTAATTATGAAATTGATGCAGCAGAGATTGTGTGGAAAGAACCTGTGATCTATGAGGCATTGATTCATAAGGACACAACAATTGACCAACAGTTTAAAAAGAAAGACCTTCATAGGAAATACTCTTTCGATTTAACAAAGGCAGATGACATTTTTGATCATTTGCTTGCGGCCAACTTCCTTAAGTTACCAAAAGGAGTCAAAATTCCATCTCCAGATGAACTTAAAGGAAAAGTGTATTGTAAATGGCATAATTCTTGGTCTCACTCGACTAAAAACTATATTGTTTTTCGAGACAGGATCTAAGAACAAATTCGGAAAGGAAGTTTAAAATTCCCAACTAAAGCAGAAAAGACCATGAGGATCGATAATAATCCATTCCTAGAAGTTGGAGAAAGTGTAGCTAATGGTGTTGTACCAGACTTCCAGAATTTATCTTTGAAGGAATTGGAAGAGGTCAATGTACAAATGCATGTTGCCAGCCAGACTACTATCAAGAAAGACACTAGAAGTTCACCAGTTATTGGACAAGGCTCTACAGGTCAGGAAAAAGACTCTGATGAGGAAGCATTGGATGATGACTCTTTAGAGACAGCAGTTATCCAAAGAATGTGTCCCAGGTGTAGGTTAAGCTATAAGTGGCTGAAAGGGCTTCCAATTGATGGGAAGCAATACTACAGGGATGTGCAGAGACGTCCAAAGCCAACCAGTGCTCATAACAAAAGGCCATATCCAACTGGTACTAGGCGTGACCAATCATGGCATTTGGATCGGACTACTAGAATGCAATCCAAGGATAAGAGGCCTTTACATGAGTCCAGACCTCCCAACTATTACAGAATGGAAGGTAATCGTCCTGAAAGAAGGACCGAAGTAGGTTCGAGTTATGAAAGCAAAGCCAGAAATTGGCCCCCTAAACTAGCCTCACACAAAATGGAAAGTGGCCACCTTCATGGAAGGCCTGAATTAGGCCCAAAACAAGGAGTCAAGGCTAAGCAATGGAATTCTGAGGACTTGGCTGGCGAAAGAAGAAAGAGACAGCTCAACGACTGAGTTGGTTGGTTCATGGGTACCTGGAGTCCCAGATTGGTTTGTCATGCAGAACAAACCTAGGGAGATACTTGCCCAAAGAAATGCTGTTAGAGATCAGGGTAAGATGGTTAAACCTCCCCTGGTGGCCCCAAATAATTGGGTGTTACTAAAGCATCGAAAAAACAAAGGAACCAAACATGGTCCCAGTAATTTCTAGATCACAAAGGAGGAAGATCTAGCATAGGTACACTCAGTACCAGAAAGACCTGAAAGAAAGTGGAGAAAGCTCTTTATTGGTCCCGACAGAGGGGCAGACAGAAGGAAAGAAAAATCCAAAGTCAGACCATAGTCAAAAATCAACTATACAAGACAAAATGGGTTGCAGCAGAGAACAGTTAGCCAAGGTTCACTCTAAACTAAGAGCCAAAGAGAGGTCCAGTTTAGCAGGATTGGAGAAGGCTTTGATGGAGAGTAATAGCGAGACAGAGACAGAAGTTGGTCTAGGACAAAAGAAAGAAATGGTTGAGGAAGAAATGTTCGAAGCCTTCATGGCTGAACAGACATTTTTGGTTGAAAAGCCAGAATAAACAGACCATTCGAAGGAGTTTATTAGTAATAAAGTGCCAGAATGCAGCATGGAAGATGCTTCTAAAATAGTTGAACAAGGCGACCAAGAGGAGAAACAGGTACAACTACCCATCCAATTTGGCTCGTTTCCTCCAATATCAGTGAATATGGTACATATACTACCACATGAATTCCAAGCTGGAGATGAGAACCAAGAGGGTCAAGAAATTGACCCAATTCCATTCTCTAGTGAAGACTCACAAGTGAGTATGGTACAAAATGAATCCGAAATGGCTACCCTAATGGAAACTGAATACGAGAGTGAAGAAGAGATGAGTATTAACCTCTCGTATCCTTTTGAGTATCCCACGACATCTATGACACAACATGTCAAGCCTTTGTATATCAAGGCCTTTTTCGATGGGATACAATTGAACCGAGTCTTGGTAGATAATGGGGCAGCAGTGAACCTGCTTCCAAAATCTTTCTTAAGGAAACTAGAAAAAAGGAACCCCAGGTTAATCCCAACCAACACAACCATTGCTGGCTTTGTTGGAGACAAACAGATGGCTTAGGGAATTTTTCCCATCAACCTAAGTGTGGGAACCAGGGACTGTATAACGACATTCTTCGTTATCGACAGCAATGCTAAGTACAATGCTTTACTTGGTAGAGATTGGATTCACACTAACAAGTGTGTGCCTTCCTCTCTGCATCAGAAGATAATGATGGCCTTGGGCAATGGGGAGACAGAGGAAATCAATGTAGATCCTCAACCCTTCATAACTTGTGCAGACTTCACAGAGGCCAAATTGTATATTGAAGGAGTGACACCGGTCGATATCTTGAAAAACGATGGATCGGCGAAGTGGCGGTGATGAGAATTGAAGCACTTAGTCTAGGAAAGTGTTGATGAAGAGTTTGTCATTAAGGATGACAATGATGCCTGGTTGTAGGCCAAGAGATGAAACCCAAGAAGCCAGGTCTTTGGCTCTAATTAAGTTCTCAGTATTGGACGTAAAATCAATAATCCAAAAGGTGCAAAGGCAAGAAAGAGAAGCCATGATAATTGGCTGTAAGCAGGAGCAGCAACAGGCCAGGGTTTTGGCCCTTGATAAATACTGTGCATTAGACATTGAAATAAAAGTCCAGGAGATACAGAAAGAAGAAGCCTTATGGACAGACTTTGTCTATGAGGAGGAGGATAAAGATGTTGAATCAAAGAAGCTGAGAGCAGAACAAAGCAAGGAGATTGCTTCGAAGGCAGAAGGAATCAAAGAAGGAGAATCAGTAAGTTCTCAGATACAAGACCCCTTGAAAGAAGTAAATCTAGGGAAAGGTTCTATACAACAATCCACCTATATAAGTGCTTGGTTGAATGCTCTTGACAGGGACCAGTTGTTGGTTGTTTTGAAGAAATATAAAGATTGTTTTGCATAGTCTTATAATGAACTACCAGGATTTGATATATCATTAGTGGAACATAGGCTTCCTATGAGGCCTAATTTCAAGCCATACAAGCAAAAACCAAGAAGAATGAGTCCAAAAGTGATCCAGAAAGTTAAGGAGGAAATTCTTAGACTCCTCAAGGCAAGCTTTATTAGGACAACCAGGTACGTTGAATGGCTATCCAATATTGTGCCTATAGTTTAGAAGAATGGTAAAATGAGGATATGCATCGATTTCAGAAACTTGAATCTAGCAACTCTAAAAGATGAGTATCTTATGTCTATAGTGGATTTGTTGGTAGACAGTTCAGCAGGGCATCAAGTTTTATCAATGATGGATGGACATTCTGGTTATAACCAAATCTGTATTGCAGAGGAGGATATCCACAAGACAGCATTCAGATGTCCTGGGAATATTGGCATCTTCGAATGGATCAAAATGCCATTTGGCCTGAAAAATGCTGGAGCTATATATTAGAGAGCTATGAACACTATCTTTCATGACCTCATTGGAGGGTATTTAGAGTGTTATATTGATGATATTGTAGTGAAATCCCAATCCATGGAGGAACATTTGTTTCACCTAGAAGCAGCTTTCGAAAGGATGAGAAAGTTTAAGTTGATACTCAATCATTTTAAATGTGCTTTTAACGTATTATCTGGAAACTTCTTGGGCTATGTAGTACACAAGAAAGGAATACAGATTGACCAGAATAAAACCAAAGCCATCATTGAAGCCAGACCTCCATCAAGTAAGAAAGAATTACAAAAGTTCCTTGGACAGGTTAATTTCCTTCAAAGATTCATTTCTAATACTGCAGGGAAAACTAAAGTATTTTCTTCCTTGTTAAGGCTAAAAGATGAAGAGGAGTTTGTGTGGACAGCAGAGCATCAAACTGCTTTCGAAGGAATCAAAGCTTACTTGGCCAACTCTCCAGTGCTGATGCCATCAAAGGGTGATAAGCCCTTGAAATTGTACATAGCTGCAGCAGAGGATTCATTGGGAGCCTTCTTATCCCAAGAAAATGAAAAAGGCAAGGAATAAGCCGTTTATTACCTTAGTAGGTTTCTAAATTCTTATGAATGTAAATACTCAGCTGTAGAAAAGCTGTGCCTTGCATTGTATTTTGTTGCAATGAAATTAAGATATTATTTTTTTTGCCTACAACTGTCTTGGTAATTGCAACAACAGATTTGGTTAAATATATGTTATCTAGACCCATGTTAAGGGAAAGAATTGGCAAATGGATACTAGCTTTATCAGAATTTCATCTAAAATATGTTCTCCAAAAGGCAGTAAAAGGACAAGTTTTAGCTAATTTTTTGGCAGACCATCCATGTCAAACAGAAAGCCAAGAGATAATGGAACTTGGTATGGCTAGTGTTGAACCATGGCAAATGTGGTTCGATGGGTCAAAAGTCAATGGTTTAACTGGAATTGGTGTAGTAATTAAGTCACCACAAGGAGTAAAAACCACACATGGTTTCAGAGTGGATAAAATAACTTGTTCCAATAATCAAGCTGAATATGAAGCCTTAATAATGGGACTGGAAATACTTATTGGATTACAAGCTCATTCAGTTGACATATTTGGAGATTCTCAGTTGGTAGTTAACCTAGTGAAATGGATTTTCAAATGTCAAAGTGTAAGCATGTTACCATACTATATTGTTGCATTACATCTGTTTTCTCAATTTCAGATAGCAAATATAACTCATGTCCCAAGGTTCTTGAATAATAAAGCTAATGATGTAGCTCAAAAAGCTTCGAATTTGAAGATAAGGGATAATACTCAAAGGGACATAAGCTAAACAACATATCAGAAATTAATACCACACTTAAATAAAAGGAATGTGGTCTTGGAAGTCAATCATAATGACTTACAAGAACAAGATTGGAGGCATCCAATAATGTAGTATCTGGCTGGTCCATCTTCGAAAACCAACAGAAAAATTAAATTGCAATCTATGCAATACATGATGTATGGTAATGCTCTCTACAAAAGAGGGAGAGATAGTTTATTGTTGGAATGTTTAGGCCCAAAAGAAGCATTGACAGCTATGGCTGAGGTTCATGAAGGCATTTGTGGTGCTCATTAACCTGGTGTGAAGATGAGATGGTTGCTTCGAAAGCATTCCTACTATTGGCCAACTATCCTTAAAGACTGCATAGAATATGCAAGAGGTTGTCAGGCATGCCAAAAGCATGGCACAATAAGGCATGTGCCCATAACTGACCTACATACAGTTGTGAAGCCTTGGCCATTTAGAGGATGGGCCATGGATATGATGGAGAAAATACACCTATCATCTTCGAAGAATCATTGTTTCATTTTAGTGGCCACTGATTACTTCACTAAGTGGGTCGAAGCTAAGCCATAAAAGGCTGTAGACCAGACTGAGGTCATTGGATTCATTAAGGATTTAATCCATAGATTTGGTATCCCACAGACTCTAACTGTTGATAATGGGACTGTATTTGATGGGAAAATGGTAAAGTCTTTTGTGGCAGAGTTTGGAATTAGCCTTGTTAATTCCACCCTCTATTATGCACAAGCCAATGGTCAAGCTGAATCATCCAATAAGTCTTTGAAAAAAGGAATACAAAAAGTTGTGGAAGACAATCTTAGGGATTGGCATAACTTATTGTTGGATGTATTGTGGGCTTATAGAACCTCTCCAAGGTCAAGTACATGAATCACTCCTTATGCCTTAGTATGTAGGCATGATGCAGTGCTACTTGTGAAAATTAATGTTAAGTCCTTGAGGGTGAGATGCCAAGACTAGTTAGATCTTGAGCAATACCATCAGAGTACGTGCTTGGAGTTAGAAAGTATAGATGAAGCTAGAATTCTGGCATTAAATAGCATTCTTTTCCAAAAGAAGAAAGTAGCCAAAAACTATAATAAGAAAGTCAAATACATTGGCTTTGATAAAGGTGATTTGGTATGGAAGACAATACTCCCAATAGGGATTAAAAGCCATAAGTTTGGCAAATGGTCACCTAACTGGGAAGGACCATATCAAGTTCATAGAGTCCTACCTTTTGGAGCATGCCGTTTGAGGAATTTGAATGGATATGTACATCCCAAAAAGATTAATGACAGATATTTGAAGCCTTATTTTCCAACCGTGTGGGAAACACAAGGAATAGAATAAGTTCTAAATAAAAAAACATGAGAACACTTCAATGATAAATAAGAATTTATTTCATAAAGAGTCAAATACATGTAGCCATAGATTGGCCTAAAAATTAGTATAGTGTTTAAATTGTTCTTTTACAATAGATGCTATATTCTTGAGGGATGGAAACAATTGAATGGCTGTAGTCATTTCTTGCTTTTGATCAGCTAGCTCTTGATTAGTGATTTGCAGCTTGGTAATAGTCCGGTTCAAAGCTTGGTTAAATGCTGATAATTCCTCCTCAAGTTGAGCCTTCTTTTCCAAAAGTTGAGCTTGAAATTGAGAGACAGAGGAATGTTGTTTTTTCAGCTCTGACACTTCAGTATGAACTTTAGAAACAAAACTCTAATCTCTCAGCAACTTCTCCTCTGCAGCCTTAGCAGCATGACAGATGTTGATGTAAAAATCTATGGTGGCTGCTGCCTGAGATAAATGACTTGAAACAGTCATGCCGGATTGTTTAATAATCTTGCAGCACTGCAGGAAGCCATTTTTTATTATAGGCCTCTGTAAGGCTTCGAAAGGGATCCTCGAGAAAGATGTTAGCAGTTCTAGGTAGCTGTCCAAGTCTATCGAAGGTGAGGAAGTCTTACTACCGGTAGAAGAGCTCTCAAAAATTTCTAGCAGAGAATCAGCCAGAACTAATGGCTCAATCTCATTGCTAGCCATTGAAGAGGTGGAGGGTATGTCGAAGAGACTAGCTAGTTTAGCTTCGAAGATGTCCACCTCATCCGTGGACATGAAAGGTGCAGAAAGAGCTTTGGTAAAAGGAAGAAAAGACTGCATAGGAATCGAAGAAGAAGGTGGAGTATCCTTAGCAGTCTCTATAGTTTTTGCTACCAGTTGGTCAAGAGAAGAAGGACTGGAGCTAGGCAAAGGTAATGGATGATGGATTGGAGAGCTACCAGTACCCTCAATGTGAGAGTCAGCTACCATCAAAGATGAAGTGGCAGCTAGAATTTCCTTAGGAAGAGGAGAAGAAACAGTGCTCGAGGGGGAATCAAATTGAGTAAAATCAAAAGACAAATGAGGGAGGTATGGAGTTAAGCCAAAGGGAAAATGAGCAGGAATACTTGGCCTCAAGAAATGTATGGAAAATATAGGGCCAAGAAGTGAGAGAATTATTTGAATGGGCTCCACATTTTGAGGTTGTTCAACTTCGACTGAAACTGATGGAGTCCTTATTGGAAGAATAGGCAAAGTAGTTGTAGCTGTAAAAGAAGAAATACAAAACAATGTCAAGCCTCAGCATTGAGAATTTGAGAAAGATGAATAAAAGTACAAAGGAGCTTACTGGTTTCAGAAGTAATGGCTATGATTAGGAAGCTGTGAAGAGTATAGTGCCCAGCAGCTTGATGTTTCTTTGCAACCTCTTTTTGGAGTGCATTAGCGGCGGCAGCTTCATCCCTGAGCATTTTTTGTTGCTTCCTCTTCTCAGCCCTTTGGAATACAATAAGCTCTTTGGAATGCTCCGCTTGCACTGCTTTAGCAGATGCTTCGCGGATAGGATCTCCAGTGAAGTCAGCAAGAGAGACAGTCGTTTTCTTTCTTCTTTTTAAGGGTGTTTCTTGCTCTTGTTTTGCCCATTCTTCTTCTGCTGCCTGAACCCCAGGTGCTTCCTCTCCAGGATCAAGTAAAAGCTTCCTTCTCTTTTGTTGTTGTTTGCTCCTAAGAAGATTTAAAGCTTAGACCTTTTGGGGAGAATCTCCCTATGAAGCACCTACACTACCTTCAAAAAGAATAACTAGAGGTAAGGCTAAAAGCATTACAAAGAAGAAGAAGAGAAAAGAAACAAGGGTATATACCTTTCTTCGAAGCAGCTCGAGTAACTCTAGGAGGAGTTAAGGCAGTAGGAATAGACTGTGTGGTGGCAGGGATAGGAACTGAAGTGGTAGGAGCAGTGGAAGAAGTGACAATTCCAGCTCCTTTGGGCTTGGCTTGGGGCACATCCAGCACCATTAATTGGTCTTGAGGAGGAATGGCCAAATATACCTCCATATTGGTCACCCACCAATTTTGGTACCTTTTTAATAGGGTACCTTGAGAAATGAAAGGGATATACTCAAACTCAATCAAGTCCTGTATAAATTTAGAAGTTGCTTCTTCTAGTCTGGATCTTCGAACCTTTAAATCCCTGCTGGTAAGACTTAAATTGGTCTGGCTGCAGAGAGGTATTGGGACCCCTTGTGAGAAGCCAAATTGCCTAGCAAATTGAGCAGGACAATAGGGCTCAGCAATGCACTTGTAAGCTCTGGGGTTCATAATCCCAATGAATAACTCTCTAGGGATCAGAATAGAGGCCTATATGTTCTTGTGATGAGGTGAAGAACAGAATCTATCACTTAGAAAGTTTTTCAACCAAGATGGGCCAATGGTAGTAGGTTCGAAGGGACGCAAGCTGTAAGAAGGAAGGGAAGCCGGAAGTTGTTGGAAAAAAGAGAAGTAAAAAGCAAAGGTGGAAGGATAGAGTGAAGCGTTGGCTAGCCTCATGCCATGAGTAGTAGGGTTTGGTTCAAAAAATTTAAGGCATTTAGATTGTAGCTCAGTAAAATAAGCAAAAAGCCAAAGCTGAAGTATCCAAAATGGACCCCCTTGATTGGCATCCAAGGGTTTCTCACAAAAAAGAGAACAGGCTCTATATACGTGACCTAGAACGTATGGAGCTAAGGCTACATTTTTTCTGTAAAATAAGGGCTTTGGCAAGAGGGGCGAATTCAAGCATGATTCTTTGAGAAAAGGTGCAAAAAAGGAATTTGCAAAGCCAATATAGTATGAAAGAAAAGAATTCCCTATCAGTCACAGGGCCCTTCCTTTTATTCTTAGCCTTGACAAAGTCACTATAATCTGGTCCAAAGGGGAGGGAAAAAGAGGTTGGTAGGTCAAGATAATCTGGTCCAAAGAGGGTTCCAATGGGGGATAATCCTAATAGATGGCAGATATCAAGAACAGTAGGGGCCATCATCCCACATCTGAATTGAAAGAAATTAAAGGCAGAATTCCAAAAGCAAAGGGCAACAGGTATTAAGAAAGGGTCCTCTGAGATAGTGAACTTGGATAATTGGAGGGCATCGAAAAGGCAGAGCTCTTGAAGGTCTAGAGTCCTATCAGGGACAACCCGATCATACCATTCTTGCCACTCTAGTCTCACCGTGGGCCAGCAGTGATGGGGGCGATTCATCCTCCAGTTTCTCTAGTCAAGACCACCTTCGTAAAGGAGACAATGGTCTTCTAAACGTGGATATAAAGCTGGGAGCTCAATAGGAATCTCTTTGAAGATAGGCCCAAGCACATACTCTTGTTGCTCATGACGGTGGGGAATGAAGATGCGTCCGTGAATGGCGTTTTTCTCACTGGCCTTATACTTCTCACACTCTTCGGCAATAATCCTTTTCAAGGTTACAGACGGGCTTACACGCTCTACGACTGGTATTTTCAACGAAGAAGAAGCCATTGATAGAAAGCTTTCTCAGAGGACGAAGTTGGAAAGAGAATAGAGAGAAGTGGAAGGTCGGTATAGATAAAGGGTTTGTGCGATAGACAAATAGGTGAATTCTGAGCACGAAATAAAAGGGTTTTAAAACTTTTGTGTCTGAAAATATACCCGGTCGTGTGACACGAACGGAATTCACAAAAAGTACTAAAAATACGGATGTGAAAGGTCTCCCTCAATGTTGATAGTTTTTGGAGGGAAACATATCTCAAATACTGATATCAGCTTCGAAATACAGCATTTGGCTTCGAAGCCAAATTTTGGCGCCAAAGTCAAATAACAACGGCTTCGAAACTGAGAAGCCGGCTTCGAAGCACATGCCACACCTAAGCATGTAAGGCCACTCAAGTATTTGTTTACCTCAATAGGATTGAAAGCCTGTTTTAAGGTTTCTTAGTGAGAGTAAATCCTTCGAAGCAAACTTGAGATCTCTTAAGGATGTGAATTATTGTTCGAAGTATCAAAACTAATAGTTGGTTTGACAATATATAGAAAAGATTGCTTTTTCGGATTAAAACAGTGCAACCTTTGAGGGGGGCTTCCATATTTTTGAAAGTATGGACTGTTGTTCGAAGCAAAAATGGTCAATTTAAAGTTGATTGATCGTACTAACCATGACCATATGTTGGATATGATTAAAACAAGCTTTAAGGGGCAAGGCTGTTAAATTCAAAGCACTGATTCTAAATGGAAACCAGCAAAAGTTGTCAACTATATTCCATGGAGTGGAAAAATTCATGTTGGTTTTTCAGTGTTTCATTTGAGATGATTGAATCCGGATTCGAAGGATGAGATTGTGGAGTTCGAAGCCCTAAATTTGCTTATGAAGACGAACAGAGATAAAGTCAAACCATACCAAACAAAGAGAAAAGTCTTAGCTATATTGAAATGAAAGCTATTATATCAAAAGGCCCTCCTTGGGTACAAATTCGAGTTCATAAAAGTAAGGAATAGAATAAATAACAAGGTCATGGAATTTAGTCCAGCTATGGTCAATAAATTTATGTTTCTTTTTTATTCTATCCTCTATTTTCTCCAGGCATGGCTACTGAAGTTGATGTGCTCTTACTTGATAAAAGATTTTTTCAGCCTTTATTTCAAACGCTGTTTCTTTTAACCCTTGTTCTAGCTCGTCCATATCCAAGTCATCCCAGTACGCAGAGTCTTTATTCTTGAAGTCATCGTATTCTTCGATAAGGTTCTCTGCTTTGTACTGGGTATGAACTCGAAGGGATGAAAATTGGTTCAAAGATTGGGTGGTGGCCACAAAAGTCCGGTGCCAATGGAGAAGCAACAGGAGTTGGTCCAAAAACATTTGGAGTTCTGCTTGGGCGATGGGGTTGAGGACGTGACCCCGAGTCATAATATCACAAGCCCATCGAAGGTTCTTGAGAGGAACATCGTCTTCAAGAACATTGAAAGGCAAGTGAGAAAAAGCCGCAAGCAAAAGTAGGGCTTGCTTTCGCTGAGCTGGAGTAGGGGAAGATGTAGACTTATAAGGAGGAAAAACCTTGTCCGCAGAGAGGGTAAGCCTCAGTCTCTCTATCCAGCAGGGATTTTGCGGAGGAGGAGGTATAGAGGTTTCCATTTCGAAAGAAGGAGGAAACTGAGGGGCATTAACACAATCAAGCCAGTCAAAAGAGCAAACCTCGCCTTCTGGGCTATGAACGATGGGTTATACCTTTGTGCCTCTTCTAGGTGTCGAGTAGCTTGTACTATCTTTGTAAGCGTGGAGGATGTGTACCATACTACAAGCAGATTGTCCTCTAAACTACGTCGGCAGTCAATGGGCATGTAAGGATAAACAATCGAACTTTGAGCATCAGAAGGGAATTCTAGGGGATCAGTGAACTCAACAAAGTGGTGATTAACTCGCTCCCTTAACTCACAAGCATCAAGTTTCGACCAGTTTCTCCAACCAGAAGCCCAGAGGAAGAAGAAGCCACAGCCTCATCCCATGCAGAAGATTGTGGATTAGAAGAAGAACTTCCCATGTCCATATTTGCAAATTTCTGAATCAAAGGATTGTGGACAGTGTGTTTGTAGTCCAAGGGTTGATAATTTGCAAAAGCTTCCATAACTTGAATATAGAAAGGTGGATAAAGGTGGCTAATCAATGTATGAAGGTTCTTTCGAGAAAGAACAGCATCATCAGATGACTCTTCGTATACTCGATCAATAGAAGAGAGAATTGGTTTGGCCATAAAAGATGTATCAGTATGTTCGAATACTAAGGTGGTGGGGATGTTCAAAAGATTAAAAGAGAATTTAATGCAAATGATGAATGACGATTGCATTTCTAGAAGAATGCAAAGCCCATGCACGTTCTAAGACGTGGATAAATGACCTTGATCCACTAATATCACCAAGTATTGGGTATATTAGTGTGGGGGGTAATGTCGGCTACATATTTTGTATAAGTCAATTACAATTCGACGTGTGGCAAAATAAGAGCAATACGGGAAGACTATTCAAGTTTTCGATCATGATCGTACACGTGGCAGTTAGTATTGGTTCTTACAAGATCTGCGTAGCACTGGATCAACAAAAAGATGCAAAGTGATGTGGCTTCAACGATTACTCACATTCAAATTCAAAATCATGAGAGAAGTCTAACTGCGAGTGATGGCATAATGGAGCTAACTATAAGGCAACATGATCAGCGATCATGGAGGAACGATTCGACGGTTAGAAGTGCAGTTCGATGGTCATCCTTGAGAAGTATAAATAGCAGAAAAGGCCCCAGAAAAAGCTCCCAGACTCAAATCCAAAAAACCTAGTTTTATTCTACTTTATTTCCTTTCCAGTTTTACATCTCATATTCTTTACATTTTTGTACTTTAAAATTCTTGCACTGCACTTCGTTCATAGGAGTAGTTTCAAGTAGATTGTTGCTGTAAACCTTTACGATACTGAATTGGATCATTGTAAGTTTTTCATTTTAATGAAATGCTTCAATTGTTCTTTATTTGATTGTTGTTTACTTAATTCTCCTAAATCAAGCCACCAGTAAAAGTCCTCTTCGTTGAGGCTGAAAGAACTAAAACACAATCGTCTGATAATTGGTTGGCAATTAATTTTTTATAAGGGCTGATTGATCCTTACTGGCACGCTCACAATTACAATAATAACCTTCGAAAGCCAAAAAGCCAACAAAAATATAGGAGGATTTTTTTTAAGATCCTTGATATTAAGATTTTATAAGATAAATGACATACAATATTTTCATAGTAGTTAAGGTCTCTCAACATTTTCACAAAGAAAATTCGACTCAGAGAAATTTTACCCTACTCAGAAAAATAACATCTTGAGATGTGAAAATTGAAATTTCTTTGAGTTGGGACCGAAATTTCTTTGAGTCGGACAAAATTTCTCTGAGTCGAATTTTTTTGGAAAAATGTTGAGGGACCTTAGCTAATAAAAAATATATATTTTCGACCTCTCCTATTACACAAAATTAGAGAGGGATGTTTAATTAATTTTTCCTAAAATATATCCATATTTCTTATTTTTATTATAAAAAATACTTATAAATATCTATTTACCAATTTAATAAATAAATATGTTAAACGATTCATAAGTTGAGCATAGATGAAGACAATTTTTAATAATTAGTTGAAGGTTAAGTTGACATAAATATTGAATTGACTAATATTTTTATGCAAGAGTTATGACATAAGATAAATTATAATTTTCATGCATGATGAGACAAATTTTTAGACTTTACAAAATATAGAAAAATTTGTATTTTGACAAATGTAATTTACTATTATCATATGATAAAGTAAAATTAATTTTTGTGATTTATTCTTTAATCTTTACTAATTCAATTATGGCATGTATTTTTTATTAAGAACTTAGAACACACAATTGACGATATAAGAATAAAAAAAAATTCTGTTATGCATAACTCTGATAAAAATAAATAAAATTTAAAAATTATTATTTTGATTATTTAGGGTATTATTCTAGTTCTATTATATTGGAAACTATGGTGCTACATCTATGTTTATAAATGGTAGATAATTACTTGTAGATGGGACCATCAGGAATATAGATGTAGTTATTAAAGAGCCACGAGGTAGGGATGTCAGATTGTTGGGCAATTAAATGGGAACTCTATGAAGATGTGGATTATATGAAGCATTCATCTGAGGTGGTGGATTCAATGGCTACCTAACTGTTCAACACACCACTTATCTATTTATATGGAGTTAACATCTTAAAATTATTTACTAGTTTGGGAATATTATCACAGCATATATATGTGGTGGGCTGATATCGTCTCCCATCTATGTTTAAAATATTCACAGTAATATTAGAAATATTAGTAAATATATGGGATATTTACTAGCTAGTTTCATTAAATGAAATTAATTATTCATAAAATTTGTTGACCTTTTAAATACACTATTAAGTTCTCAACTGTCTATATTACCGTCACTACACTTACCGACACCATTAAGTCCTTCTCTATTGTCATCAATGGTGCTCGTATCAACCACCGTCATTGTCCTTCTCCCTTGCTACCATCTTCGCTCACCCCACACAACTGTCATCCTCCTTTGTTGATTGCCATTGACATCACCGCTGTTGCCACAATCCTCCATTAGCAATCTATTATCTTTGATGACGAACTTTGTCGATGGCTTCAGATCTAGATATTTTCAAGGCAAATCTAGGTATTTTATCATCGGGTCTTCTCTCTCTCTCTCTCTTTCTCTCTCTGTATATTGGGAAAGATCCCAATAATAAATCTGTTTAAATCAGTGATAAATTTGTTTAAACCAGTAATAAATTAGTGATAAATTTATTTAAACTAGTGATAAATTAGTAATAAATTTGTTTAAACCAGTAATAAATTTGCAGCGTTGAGTCTAGGGGTAAAAATGAAAAATACTATTTAATTTTTTTTAGATAGAATTTATTAAGTAATAAGACCGGTCCATAGGACCGCCCGTAACTCCCCCTAAATATATCAACAAACATATACCAACCAAAATGTAAAGCTTTTAGGTGGATTCCATAATTTGATATGAGACCATCTAATATTATATCTAATTAGTATGTTTGTTCGTACGTTTGTTAGTGTCTCTAACATTACTGAAGTAAAATAGTTAAGGTCAGTTTTACTCATCCCATAACCAATGCTTTTCTTAGTTAGAGTGGATTATGTCAATGTGTTGAATTGGTATTTCTAACTATTAAATAATTACTTATTAAGAGAAGACACCTTCAAAATTTAACACAAAGTAAATTTAAAGTTATAATCCCATGAACTTTTGTGTTAAGAGTGCGAATTCTCTTCAGTTTAATTGGAAGTCTGGTACCAAAAAAAAAAAAAAAAAATTCAATATATAAAACAATTTATGGGATCTAGAGTGAAGCCATTTCATTTTTTGAACTAAACCTTAGTTCTTTATTTATTTTTTGTTTTGGGCAGAAAACAATTTCATTGATAAGAAATATAGATGAGTACCTAAGTCACTCTCAACTAGGATATAATTGGTTCAATAAAGTTGGTATTTTGGTAAAAAAAATTTACCGAATTAATAATGTCAGTTTTATTATTTTGAATATTGATACAAACGGCTTCTCCCATCAAATCGAACGAGAACTTAACCGAATCGATTAAAACGGTTAGGTTCGATGTGGTTTAATCAATTTAGGACCTTTTAAACTTGAGTCAGTTTTAAATATAATCACTAATCTATATAAAAATATTAAATTAGTTATTTGTCTACTATGTCAAATATATCAAATCCATCCATTTAATAAATACTTTTCAATTTCTATATTAACAAAAATAAATTAAAAAATAATAAAGTTTCAAGAATAATGAGTTAGATTTAAGATTATATATAACAAGAGTTTACAAACTTAGGTTATAAGGATGATAATGTTAATTAAGGTTAATAATTTATTATACTTATTAATATCATTACATTATTAGATTATATATATTATAAATACAATATTGTTGGCTACATATTTTGTAAAAGCTAGTTACGATTCGACACGTGGCAAAGTAAGGGTATTCTGGGAAGATTATTCAAGTCTTTAATCCTGATCATACACGTGGCAATTAATATTGGTTCTCACGTGATCTGAGTAGCACTAGATCAATAAAGAGATGCAAGGTGACGTGGTTTCAACGGTTACTCATATTCAAAATTCAAAAACAGGAGGGAAGCCCAACTGCAAGTGATGGCATAGTGGAACTACTTATAAGGCAACATGATCAGCGATCATGGAGAAGCAGTTCGACGGTTTGAAGTGCAGTTCGAAGGTCATCCTTGAGAAGTATACATAGCAGGGAAGGTCCTAGAAAAAATTCCCAGACTCAGATCCAAAATACCAATCATTTACTTCATATTTTCTTTTCCAGTTTTACATTTCCTGCACTTTAAATTCCTGCACTTTAAATACTTGTTCTTTACATTCCTGCACTTTAAATTCCTGCACTGCACTTCGATTCATAGGAGTAGTTTCAAGTAGATCGTCACTGTAAACCTCTTCGAGACTGAGTTTGGATTATTGTAAGTGTTCATTTTAATGAAATACTTCAATTGTTCGTCATTTGATTGTTATTTTACTTAATTTCTCCTAAGTCAAGCCACCAGTAAAAGTCCTCTTCATTGAGGCCAAAAGAACTAAAACACAATCATCTGATAATTGGTTGGCAATTATAAATTACATGGGGCTGATTGATCCTTTGACGCCTTCGCATTTACAAAAATACCCTTCGAAAGTCAAAAAGCCAACATATATTTTTGGCACGCCCAGTGGGACTTGTTAAAATGGCTAGACGAAGACGACAAGGAGAAAATGAAAGCTTGGAAGAAGGCGTAGAAGGAGAGGTAGAAATACCTAATCCAGAGGATAATGTGGTAACACATCTTGTGGAAACTCCCATGTTATCAGAACCTATGGTCGAACAGACCAGTACTTCGGGACAAGAACCATATGTTCATAATATTGGACGAAATCAAGGAATTGGACCATCCACTGTTTCATCTACTCAGCCAACCAATCCACGGGATGGCCTAGTAGATGCTATGGGACAACAATTAATGAACACAATGGAAAGGTGGGCAACATCCTTTTTGGATCGAATGAATAACCACCAACCAACAAACACAAGACACACAGAGGAAGTTTTAAATGTCCCTTAGCAAAGATTGGCTAGAGACAAACAGCCTATGCAAGTTAATGGACATTCTAATGGTCAAACTAGTAACCAGAACTATGAAAGACCATCACCTCAGTCTTGGTATGAACTCATTTCAAGGCCTATAGCAGGCCAAAATGCCTCAGTACTTAACAATGAAACCACATAAGTTGGTGGATCTGGCCAAGTACAAGAAACTGGCGTGAGAATGGTTACAAATCCCATGTTCAAAGCCATACCTGGCACTAGAGGGTATAATAATCCCTTATTCGAATTTATACCCGAGGGGTTGGAAGGTTGGCCTGCAAATGGAAGGGACACAATGCCTGTTCCTGCACCTTTTACAGGTCCTTTCGCAGGACAGACTCAAAGGGGTTACCCACACCCCCAACAGCAACCTGCACCACAGGGGCAACCAATCCCAAATGTACCACTTTATGGACCAAGAGGACCGCAAGCACAAGTTTGTCCACCAAATCCTGTGTTTGTCCCTCCAGTAATGGTTCAGCAGGCACAAAATATGGTCCATAGGGACCAAATTGCTAATATTGTTAGGGAGATGTGTGGACCGATGGCTCGGGGAGTCCAGACTCCTGTATACAGAAAACCATACCCAGAATGGGTAGATAGGGTACATGAATACCGAAGGGGGTTCAGGATACCAGATTTTACCATTTTCTATGGAAGTGGAAATCAATCAACAATAGAGCATATTGCTAGGTTTGCTGCTCAATGCGGTGAATTTACTAATCATGACTATATGAAACTAAGATTATTCCCAAATTCTCTAACTGGAGGAGCATTTGTATGGTACATCAACCTTACACCTGGCTCCATTCAAAATTGGCAACAAATGGAAGAGACATTTCATGCCCAATTCTTCCAATCGGAGCCAGACATTTCTATGGCAGACTTGGCTAGATTGAGTCAAAGGCCTGAAGAGAAGGCTACTCAGTTTATTGCTAGATTTAAAAGGGCTCGAAATAAATGTAGAGTCATCCTACCAGAGTCAGAATTCGTAAGATTGGCTCAAAACGGTTTAGAGTTCAGGCTTCGAAAGAAGTTTGACTCAACTGAATTCAGAGATTTGGTCGAACTAACCTATAAGGTGTCTCGATATGAAGCATTACTAGAGGAGGAACAAGATCGAAATAATGCCTCATACAAGACATATTATAGAGATCCAAATTATGAGATCGATACAGCAGAGATTGTGGGCAAAGAACCTGTGATCTGTGAGGCATTAGTTCATAAGGATACAACAATTGACCAGCAGTTTAAAAAGAAAGACTTTCACAGAAAGTACTCTTTCAATTTAACAAAAGTAGATGACATTTTTGATCATTTGCTTGCGGCCAACTTCCTTAAGTTACCTAAAGGAGTAAAACTGCTATCTCCAGATGAACTTAAAGGAAAAGTATATTGTAAATGGCATAACTCTTGGTTTCACTCGACTAAAAACTGCATTGTTTTTCGAGACAGGATCCAAGAGTAAATTCGGAAAGGAAGTTTGAAATTCCCAGCCAAAACAGAAAAGGCCATGGGGATTGATAGTAACCCGTTTCCAGAAGTTGGAGAAAGCGCAGCTAATGTGGTTGTACCAAACTTCCAAAATTTATCTCTGCAGGAGTTAGAAGAGGTCAATGTGCAAATGCATATTGCCAACCAGACAAATAACAAGAAGGACACTAGAAACCCACCAGCTATTGGACAAGGTTTCTCACACCAGAGGGAACACTCTGATGAAGAAGCATTGGATGATGATTCCTTGGAAGCAGTTGTAATGTAGAGGATGTGTCCCAGGTGCAGACTAAGTTATAAATGGTTGAAGGGGCTTCCAATTGAGAGGAAGCAATACTACAGGGATGTTCAGAGACGTCCTAAATCAATCAACGCTTACAACAAAAGGCCGTATCCAGCTAGTGATAGGCAGCGACCACCAATGGTTGAGCCTGCAATGGACAGAATGCATGCTAAAGGCAAGAGGCCCTTACATGAATCCAGGCCACCCAACTATTACAGAATGGAGAGCAGTCATTCTGAAAGAAGACTGGAGAGAGGCTCATTTCATGGGATCAAAGCCAGGGATTGGCCCCCTAGACAGCCTCACGCAGGATAGAAAGTGGCTACTTTCATCGAAGGTCTGAATCAAGCTCAAAACATGAGGTCAGATCCAAACACTTACCTCCACAGCCAGCTTCGAAGATGGCTTCGAAGGTTGAAAAAAGCAGTTCAACATCTGAGTCAGCAAGTTTATGGGTACCTGGAGTCCCAGACTGGTTTGTAATGCAAAACAAACCTAGGGAACTACTTGCCCGAAAAGATGTTGGAATCCAAGGCAGGATGGTCAAGCCTCCTTTGATGGCTCCGAACAATTGGGTATTGCTTAAACATCCAAAGACAAAGGAGCCAGATATGGTCCCAGTCATTTCCAGATCACAAAGGAGAAAGATTCAGCGCAAGTACACTCAGTACCAGAACGATATGAAAGAAAATGGAGAGAGCTCTTTATTGGTCCAGACAGAAGGAAAGAAGACTCCAAAGTCAGACCATACTCCAAAGCCGACTCTACAAAGCAAAGTGGTTTGCAAGGAAACGATTGGCCAAGGTTCATTCTGAACTAAAAGCCAGAGAGAAGTCTAGCTTGGCAGGATTGGAGAAAGCTCTGATGGAGAGTGATAGCGAGACAGAAGAAGAGATTGGCATAAGCCAAAAGAAGGAAATGGCAGAGGAAGGAATGTTCGAAGCCTTCATGCCTGAGCAAACATTTCTGATTGAAGGACCAGTTGAGAAAGATCCTTCGAAGGGATCAGTTAGCAACAAAGTGCCAGAATGCAGCATGGAGGATGCTGTTGAAGTCATTGAACAAGGTGGCCAAGAAGGAAAGAAGGTACAGCCAGCCATCCAATTTGGCTCATTTCCTCCAGTATTAGTCAATATGGTACACATACTGCCTCATGAGTTCCAGGCTGGAGATGAGGACCAAGATGACCAAGACATGGATCCTATTCCTGTCTCTAGTGAAAACTCACAAGTAAGTATAGTACAAGATGATCCTGGAATGGCTACCCCAATGGAAACTGAATATGAGAGTGAAGAAGAGGTGAGCATTAACCTCTCGTATCCTTTTGAGTATCCTTCGAATTCTATGACACAACATGTCAAGCCTTTGTACATCAAGGCTTTCTTCGATGGGATACAACTGAACCGAGTCCTGATAGACAATGGGGCAGCAGTGAACTTACTATCGAAATCTTCTTTGAAGAAACTAGGGAAAAAGAATCCCAGGTTGATCCCAACTAGCACAACTATCGCTGGTTTTGCTGGAGACAGACAGATGGCTCAGGGGATTCTACCCATTAACTTGAGTGTGGGAACCAGGGACTGTATGACAGCATTCTTCGTAATCGACAATAATGCTAAATACAATGCTTTACTTGGGAGAGATTGGATCCACACTAACAAATGTGTGCCTTCCTCTTTGCATCAGAAAATCATGATGGCTTTGGGCAATGGAGAGACAGAGGAGATTGATGCAGATCCTCAACCCTTCATAGGCTGTGCAGACTTTGTAGAGGCCAAGTTGTATATTAAGGGAGTGACACCACTCAGTATACTGAGGAAAGCTGATGGCTCAGCCGAAGTGACGGTTGATAAGGAAGTGATACACCTGAAGCACTTAGTCCAAGAGAGTGCTGATGAAGAGATTGTCGTTAAGGATGACAACGATGCCTGGTTATAGGCAAAGAGATGAAGAACAAGAAGCCAAGTCCTTGGCTCTGATTAAATTCTCAACATTGGATGTAAAAGCAATAGTCCAGAAAGTACAGAGCAAGAGAGAGAAGCCCGATAATTGGTCGCAAACAGAGCGAGAACAGTCGAATTTTGACCCTTGGTAAATCTTGTGCATTGGACATTGAAACAAAAGTCCAGAGATACGGGAGGAGGATGCCTTATGGATGATTTTGTCTATGAGGAGGAGGGCAAAGATGTTGAACTAAAGAACATGGGAGCAGAACAAAGCAAGAAGGTTGCTTCGAAGGTCGAAGAAACCAAGGAAGAAGCTTCAATAAGTTCTCAGACACAAGACCCCTTAGAAGAAGTAAATTTAGGGGAAGATTCTATACAACAACCCACTTATATAAGTGCTTGCTTGAATGTTCTGGACAGAGACCAGTTGTTGGTTGTTCTAAAGAAATACCAAGATTGCTTTGCATGGTCCTATAATGAACTACCAGGATTGGATAGGTCATTAGTGGAACGTAGGCTCCCTATGAAACCTAATTTCAAGCCATACAAGCAGAAACCAAGAAGAATGAGTCCAGAAGTAATTCAGAAGGTCAAGGAAGAGATTCTTAGACTACTCAAGCCAGGCTTTGTTAGAACAGCCAGGTATGTTGAATGGCTATCTAATATTGTGCCTGTAGTTAAGAAGAATGGCAAAATGAGGGTATGCATCGATTTCAGAAACTTAAATCTAGCAACTCCCAAAGATGAGTACCCTATGCCTATAGTGGATCTCCTGGTAGACAGTTCAGCAGGGCATCAAGTTTTATCAATGATGGATGGACACTCTGGTTATAACCAAATCTGCATTGCAGAGGAGGATATCCACAAGACAGCATTCAGATGTCCTAGGAATATTGGCACCTTCGAATGGGTTAAAATGCCATTTGGTCTGAAGAATGCTGGGGCTACATATCAGAGGGCTATGAACACTATCTTTCATGATCTCATTGGAGGGTATCTAGAGTGTTATATTGATGACATTATAGTGAAATCCCAGTCCATGGAGGAGCATCTGTTTCATTTAGAAACAGCTTTTGAAAGAATGAGGAAGTTCAAGTTGAAACTCAATCCTCTAAAGTGTGCTTTTGGTGTATCATCTAGAAACTTCTTGGGTTATGTAGTGCACAAGAAAGGAATACAGATTGATCAGAATAAAGCTAAAGCCATCATTGAAGCCAAGCCTCCATCAAGTAAGAAAGAATTACAAAGGTTCCTTGGACAGGTTAACTTTCTTCGAAGGTTTATTTCTAACACTGCAGGAAAAACTAAAGTATTTTCTTCCTTGTTAAGGCTGAAAGATGAAGAGGAATTTGTGTGGACAGCAGAGCATCAAATTGCTTTCGAAGGTATCAAAGCCTACTTGGCCAACCTTCCAGTGCTGATGCCACCAAAAGGAAATAAACCCTTGAAGTTGTACATAGCTGCAGCAGAAGATTCATTAGGAGCCTTCTTAGCCCAAGACAATGAAGAAGGCAAGGAGCAAGCTATTTATTACCTTAGTAGGTTTTTAAATTCTTGTGAATGTAAATATTCAGCTGTTGAAAAGCTGTGTCTTGCTTTGTATTTTGCTACAATGAAATTAAGATATTATCTTTTACCTACAACTGTCTTGGTAATTGCAACCACAGATTTGGTTAAATACATGTTATCTAGACCTATGTTGAGGAGAAGAATTGGCAAGTGGATACTAGCCTTATCAGAATTTCATCTAGAATATGTCCCTCAAAAGGCAGTAAAAGGGCAAGTTTTAGCCAATTTTCTGGCAGACCATCCATCTCAAACAGAAAGCTAAGAGATAATGGAGCTTGGTATGGCTAGTGTTAAGCCATGGCAGATGTGATTCGATGGATCGAAAGCTAATGGCTTAATTGGAATTGGTGTTGTGATTAAATCTCCACAAGGGGTAGAAACCACACATGGTTTCAGAGTGGATGAAGCCACTTGTTCCAATAACCAGGCTGAATATGAAGCCTTAATTGTGGGACTAGAAATTCTTATTGAATTACAAGTACATGCAGTTGACATATTTAGAGACTCTCAATTGATGGTTAACCAAGTGAAAGGAATTTTCAAGTGTCAAAGCATAAGTATTTTGCCATACTATGTTGTTGCATTACATTTGCTTTCTCAGTTTCAAATAGCAAATGTAACTCATGTTCCAAGATTCTTAAACAATAGAGCTAATGATGTAGCTCAGAAAGCTTCGAACTTCAAGAGAAGGGATGATACCCAAAGGGACATAAGTCAAACAACATATCAAAGATTAATACAACCTTTGAATAAAAGGAATGTGGTCTTGGAAGTCAATCATAATGACTTACAAGAACAAGATTGGAGGCATCCAATAATGCAGTACTTGGCTGGTCCATCTTCGAAGGCCAGAAGGAGAATCAAATTGCAGTCTATGCAATACATGATATATGGCAATGATCCCTATAAAAGGAGGGGAGATGGTTTGTTGCTAGAATGTTTAGGTTCAAAAGAAGCATTAACAGCTATGGTTGAGGTTCATAAAGGCATCTGTGGTAGTCATCAGCCTAGTGTGAAGATGAGATGGTTGCTTCGAAGGCATTCCTACTATTGGCCAACTATCCTTAAAGATTGCATAGAATATGCAAAGGGTTGCCAGGCATGCCAAAAGCATGGCACAATAAGGCATGTGCCCATAACTGACCTACATGCAGTAGTAAAGCCTTGGCCATTCAGAGGATGGGCCATAGATATGATGGGAAAAATACACCCACCTTCTTCGAAGCATCATTGTTTCATTCTAGTGGCTACTGATTACTTCACTAAGTGGGTCGAAGCCAAGCCATACAAGGCTGTAGACCAAACAGAGGTCATTGGGTTCATTAAAGATTTGATCCATAGATTTGGCATCCCACAAACCATAACTGTGGATAATGGGCCTGTGTTCGATGGAAAAATGGTGAGGTCTTTTGTGGCAGAATTTGGAATTAGCCTTGTTAATTCCACACCTTATTATGCACAAGCCAATGGTCAAGCTGAATCATCCAACAAGTCCTTGAAAAAAGGAATACAAAAAGTTGTGGAGGATAATCCCAGAGATTGGCATAACCTTTTGTTGGATGTTTTATGGGCTTACAGAACTTCCCCAAGATCAAGCACAGGAGTCACTCCTTATGCCCTAGTATATGGGCATGATGCAGTTTTACCTATGAAAATTAATGTTAAATCGTTGAGGGTACGATGCTAAGATCAGTTAGATCCTGACCAATACCATCAAAGTATGTGCTTGGAGTTAGAAGGCATAGATGAAGCCAGAATTTTGGCATTAAATAGCATTCTTTTCCAAAAAAAGAAAGCAGCCAAGAATTATAACAAGAAAGTCAAACACATTGGCTTTGATGAAGGTGATTTGGTATGGAAAACAATACTCCCAATAGGAATTAAAAGCCATAAGTTTAGCAAATGGTCACCTAACTGGGAAGGACCATATCAAATTCATAGAGTTCTGCCTTTTGGAGCATACCATTTGAGAAATTTGAATGGGTATGTACATCCCAAAAAGATTAATGACAGATATTTGAAGCCTTATTTTCTAACCATTTGGAAAACACAAGGAATAAAATAAACATTAAATACAAAAACACAAGACTGCTCAAATGATAGACAAAATTTGTTCTTTCATAAAGAATTAAGTACATTTTGCCACAAATTGGCCCAGAAATCATTACAATATCTTAATTGTTTTTGTACAGTAGATTTCCTATTGTTAAGTGATGGAAATAATTGAATTGCTGCAGCCATCTCTCCCTTTCGATCGGCTAGTTCTTGATTGGTGATTTGCAATTTAGTGTCAGTTCGAACCAAGGCCTGGTTTACTGCAGCTAGCTTCTCTTCAAGTTGAGCTTTCCTCTCCAACGGCTGGACTCGAAAGTGGGAGGCCGAGGAGTGTTGTTCCTTAAGCTTTGATACTTCAGCATGTACTTGGGAAACAAAACTCTGGTCGCTAGCCAATTTCTCAGCCTCAGCCTTGGCAGCTTAACAAATGCTGATGTAAAAATCGACAGTAGCTGCTGCCTGAGACAAATAACTTGAAACATCCATGCCTGACTGTTCAGCAAGTTTACAGCACTAGAGGAACCCATTTCTGATTATAGGCCTCTATAGAGCCTCGAAGGAAATCCTTGAAAAAGAAATCAGTAGTTCCAGGCATGTGTCCAGATCTATTGAAGGTACAGAAGGCTTGCGGCTGGAAGAAGAAGAGCTCTCAAGAATTTCCAACAAGGAGTTAGCCAAAACTAATGGCTCAGTTTCAACACTGGATATTGGAGAGGTAGAAGGTATGTCAAAAAGACTAGCTAATCTGGCCTCAAAAACATCAACCTCATCCATAGACATGAGGGGTGCAGAGAGTGTTGTGGTGGAAGGCACAGAAGACTGCATGGGGATAGGAGAAATGAAGGGAGCATCTTTGGCAGCTTTTATGGTCTTAGCCACCAATGAATCAAGGGAAGAGGGGTTGGAAGTAGGCAAAGGCGATGAACCTCAAGTTGGAGAGCTACCAGCATCCTCAATGGGGGGATCAACTGCCATCATAGATGGAGTAGCAATTGGAATTTCCTTGAAAGAAGGGGGAAGAGCAAAGCTCGGAAAAGAAGCAAATCGAGGGACAGGATCAGTGGTTATTGCTACAAAAGGGGAAATATAAAGTAATGTTAAATCTCAATATTGAAGATTCGACAAGAAGAGAATAAAGGCATGAAGGAAATTACTTGTTCCAGAAGCGCTGACACTGATGAGGGAGCTGCGAAGGGAATAATGTTCGGCAGTCTGTTGTTCTCTTGCCATTTCCCTTGGTAATGCATCAGCAGCAGCAGTTTCCTCTCTTAGAAATTGTTATTGCCGTCTCCTCTCAGCCCTTTCGAAGACAACTATGGCCTTGGAATGTTCTTGTTCTACGGCCTTAGCAGTTGCTTCATGAATAGGATCTTCAACCAAACCAGTAGCTGAAACAGTCACTTTCCTTCTCTTTTCTATTGCTTGGGCAATTGTCTCGGAATCAGAATCTTCAGCAAAATCATTAAGAGACACAGTAATCTTTCTTCTCTTTTTTCTCTGAATTGGTATTGTCCGCTCCTCCATTGTCTTCTCAACTTCTTCAGTCTGAGATCCGGATTCCCCAAAAATGAGCTCCTCCTCTGCCTCCCTAGCAGCCGTCTCCTCTTGAGCCAAATCGGTCACTCTTTTCTTTCTTTTCAAGGGAGACTCCTGCTCTTGATCCTCTTCTTCTTCTTCTTCTACTTGAAACTCAGATTTTTCCTTCTCTAGCTCAAGGAGTCTCCTCTTCTTTCGCAGTTGACCACCTTCACGAAAGAAGAATTAAAGATAAGATAACAAGCATTATATAGGAAATCGAAGGGAAGAAAACAAAGGAATATACCTTTCTTCGAAGCAACTCGAACAACTTTCGGAGGATTTGAGGCAGCATGAGTGGACTGAGTTGTAGCAGGTACTGCAATTGAAACAGCGGAAGAAATGGCAATACCAGCTTCCTTGGGCTTGGGCACATCTAACATCTTTAGTAGGTTTTGAGGTGAAATGGCCAAATAGACTTCCATATTGCTCACCCACCAATTTTGGTATCTCTTCAATATAGTACCTTGAGGAATAAAAGGGGTGTACTCAAAATTGGCCAAGTCATCTATAAACTTGAAGGTTGCCTCTTCTAACCTCGATTTCCGAACCTTCAAATCCCTCCTAGTAAGGCTCAGGTTGGTGTTGCTGCAGAGAGGTATTGGGACCCCTTGTGTGAAGCCAAATTGTCTAGCAAACTGAGCAGGACAATACGGCTCAGCTATGCATTTATAAGCTCTGGGGTTCGTGGTCCCGATAAATAGCTCTCTGGGAATCAAAAGGGAAGCCCATATATCCTTGTAAGCAGGCGAGGCACAGAGCCTGTCACTTAGGAAATTATTCAACCAAGTTAGACCAATGCTGGGTTCGAAGGGGCGGAAATGGTGAATAGGAAGAGCAATTGGAAGTTGATGGAAGAAAGAGAAATAAAAGGCGAAAGTAGAGGGAGTAAGTGAAGCATTGGCCAGTCTTATGCCATGGGTAAGAGAGTGTAACCCAGAAAATTTAAGGCATTTGGATTGCAATTTAGTAAAGTAGCCGAAAGCCAAAGCTGAAGGATCCAGAATGGCCCCCCTTGATTAGCATCTAAGGGTTTTTCACAAAAGAGGGAGCAAACTCTGTATACATGGCCTAGAACATATGGGGCCAGGGCTACCCTTTTCTGCAAAACAAAGGCTTTGGCAAGAGGGGCAAATTCAGGCATGATTCTTTGGGAGGAGGTGCAGAAGAGGAATTTGCACAGCCAATATAACAAGAAGGAAAAGAATTCCCTATCGGTCACCAAGCCCTCTTTTTTATTCTCAGCTTTAACAAAATTACTGTAAGATAAGTTAAGAGAGGGGAGGGAGAAAGGGACTGCTAAGTCAGGGAAATCTGGCGTAATGAGGGTACCAATAGGGGATACTCCTAATAGATGGAAAATATCAAGAACAGTAGGGACCATCATCTTACATCTAAATTGAAAGAAATTGAAGATAGGGTTCAAAAAACGTAAAGCAGCAGGGACTAGGAAAGGGTCCTCTGAGATAGTTACCCTAGATAGTCGGAGAGCGTCGAGAAGGCAGAGCTCTTGGAGGTCCAGTGTCTTAGCAGGGATGACCCGGTCGTACTATTCTTGCCACTCCGGTCTCACCGTGGGCCAGCATCGGTGAGGGCGATTGATTCTCCAGTTCCTCCAGTCGAGACCATCTTCATAAAGGAGACATTGGTTCTCCAAACGAGGATATAGGGCTGGAAGCTCAGTAAGGATCTCTTTGAATATGGGCCCGAGCACATAATCTTGCTGCATATAGTGACGAGGGACAAAAATACGCCCATCAATAGCACTTTTCTCCCCAGCCTTGTACTTCTCATATTCTGCATCAATGAGTCTTTTCAAGGCCACAGATGAGCTCACACGTTCTATGACTGGCATTTTTGGTGAAGAAGAAGCCATTGATAGTACGCTTTTTTTTTAGAAGTGGAGAAGAGAGTAGAGAGAGAGAAGTGGAAGACTAATGAGGGTTTGTGCGTTAAAAGAGCAAGTGATTTCAGAGCACAAAACAAAGGGCTTTTGAAGGTTTCATGTCTGAAAAATATATTGCGTAAGTCGTTAAGTACTAAAAAGTACGAATACGAAGAGTTTCCTTCAATATTGATACTTTTTGAGGGAAAAAACACAACCCAGATGCTGAGACTAGCTTCGAAGTAGAGTATTTGGCTTCGAAGCCAAATTTTGGCGCCAAAAATCAAACAACAACGGCTTCAAAATACAGAAGCCGGCTTCGACGCATACTACATGCTTAAAGATGCTAGAATGCTCGAGTATTGGTCTGCTTCAAAAGGTTTAAAGACCTGTTTGAGGGTTATTAATGAAAGTAACGGCCTTTGAAGCAAAACTTAGGATTCTTTAAGGATGAGAATTACTATTCGAAACATCAAAACCAATCGTTGATTTTTATAAAAGGAGATTGTCTTTTAAACTAAAACAACATGGACTGCTCTTCGAAGTAAAAGTGATCAATTTAAAATTGATTGGCTATATCAATCATGACCATATATTGATTATAGTTAGTTTTGAAGGGTAAGGTTGTTAAATTCGAAGCACTAATTCTAGATGATATCAGCCAGAATTGTCAACTTTACTCCATAAATTGGAAAAAGACATGTTGGTTCCTTTTAGTGTTTCATTAAAAACAATTGAGTCCAGATTTGAAGGATGAGATTGTTCAATTCGAAGCTCTGAATTGGCTTTTAAAGACAAAAGGAAACAGCGTCAAATAATGTCAAATACAGAAGAACTTTGTTTGTATTCAAGCCAAGGCAATTACATCAAGTAACCCTATCTGGGTACAAACTCAAGCTCATAAAAATAAGGAATAGAATAAATAACAAGATCATGAAATTTAGTCCAACAATGATTAATGAATTTTTGTTCTTTCTTTATTGTATCTTCTATTTCTTTTAACATTAGCTGCATAAGTTGATGTGCTCTCACTTCGTAGTAGAGCTCTTCAGCCTTTATTTCAAAAGCTTCCTCTCTCGATCTTTGTTCCAATTCGTCTATGACCAAATCATCCCAATACGTAGAATCTTTATTCTTGAAATCATCGAATTCTTCGATGAAGTTCTCTGCTTCATACTGGGCATGAATTCGAAGAGACGAAAGTTGATCCAAAGATTGTGTAGTGACCATAGAATTTCGATGCCAGTGAAGGAGCACCGGAAATTGGTCCAGGAACATATGAAGTTCTGCTTGGGCGAGAGGATTAAGGACATGGCCCCTAGTCAGAATATCACAAGCCCATCGAAGGTTCTTGAGAGGGACGTCGTCCTCAAGAACATTGAAGGGCAAGTGAGAGAAAGCTGCAAGCAGAAGTTGAGCTTGTTTCCGCTCAGCTGGAGTAGGGGAAGATGGAGGTTTGTAAGGTGGGAAGACCTTATCCATGGAAAGGGCAAGCCTCAGTTTCTCTGTCCAGGAAAGAGTTGTTGGAGGAGAAGATGTAAATGGTTCTGCTTCAGAAGATAAAATAGATGCTTCTGTTTCAGAAGATGGAGAAGAAGGTGTGGATGCTTCTATTATAGGGGATGGCACGGGAGTGGAAGGAACAAAGGCATTAATATAATCAAGCCAGTCAGAAGAACAAATCTTCGCCTTTTTGGCTAAGAATGATGGGTTGTACCCTTGTGCTTCTTCTAGGCGCCGGGTAGCATGCATTATCTTTGTAGGCATGGAGGATGTGTAGCATGCTACAAGCAGATTCTCCTCCAAACTACGTCGATGGTCAATGGGCACGTAGGGGTATACCACTGAACTTCAAACGTAAGAAGGAAATTCTAAAGGGTCAGTGAACTCAACAAAATGATGGTTGATTCGTTCCCTCAAATCCCAGGACTCAGGTGTTGACCAGCTTGTCCAGTCAGAAACACCAGAAGAGGAAGAAGTCGCAGCTTCATCCCATGCAGAGGTTTGCAAAGAAGAGTTTCCCAAGTCCATATTTGCAACTTGCCGAATCAAAGGCTTGAGAGCAGTTCGTTCGAGGTACAAGGGGAGGTTAGAAGAAGAACTTCTTATATCTATATCTGCAACTTTTTGAATCGAAGGATTAATGGTAATGTGCTCGTAGTCCAAAGGTTGATAATTTGCAAAAGCTCTCATGACCTGAATATAGAAATGCGGGTAAAGGTGGTTAATGAATGCGTGAAGGTTCTTTCGAGGGGAAGCAGCATTACTCAATGGCTCTTCATATGCTTGATCAGTAGAAAGGGAAGTTGATTTACCCATGGTCTGTTCGAATACTAAGGTATTGGGATGTTCGACAAATTGAAAGAGAGTTAATGCAAATGATCACCAAACAGGTGACGGTTGTGTTTCCAGAATATGGACTCCATGCACATTCTAAAAGTGCGGGAAAAAACTGTGATCCACTAATATCACCAAGTATTGGGTATATTAGTGCGGGGGGTAATGTTGGCTACATATTTTGTAAAAACCAGTTACGATTCGACACGTGGCAGAGTAAGGGTATTGTAGGGAGATTATTCAAGTCTTCAATCCTGATCATACACGTGGCAATTAATATTGGTTCTCACGTGATCTGAGTAGCACTAGATCAATAAAGAGATGTAAGGTGACGTGGTTTCAACGGTTACTCATATTCAAAATTCAAAAACAGGAGGGAAGCTCAACTGCAAGTGATGGCATAGTGGAACTACTTATAAGGTAACATGATCAGCGATCATGGAGGAGCAGTTCGACGGTTTGAAGTGCAGTTCGAAGGTCATTCTTGAGAAGTATAAATAGCAGAGAAGGTCCCAGAAAAAACCCTCAGACTCAGATCCAAAAACCAGTCATTTACTTCATATTTTCTTTTCCAGTTTTACATTTCCTGCACTTTAAATTCCTGCACTTTAAATACCTGTTCTTTACATTCCTACACTTTAAATTCCTGCACTGCACTTCGATTCATAAGAGTAGTTTCAAGTAGATCGTCACTGTAAACCTCTTCGAGGCTGAGTTGGGATCATTGTAAGTGTTCATTTTAATGAAATACTTCAATTGTTCGTCATTTGATTGTTATTTTACTTAATTTCTCCTAAGTCAAGCCACCAGTAAAAGTCCTCTTCATTGAGGCTGAAAGACTAAAACACAATCATCTAATAATTGGTTGGCAATTATAAATTCTGTAAGGACTGATTGATCCTTGCTAGCACGCTCGCATTTACAAAAATACCCTTCGAAAGTCAAAAAGCCAACAAATATATGTTGAAGCAGTCAGTTTCGATTTAGTTTAGTGTACAAAGTGCTTGAACCAATACTGAACCGAAAATAAAAAAATAAAAAAACAATTAAATTTAAAAACTGTACAGACCGATTCTTGTTAAAAAAAAAAAAAACCATATATGACCGATTTGATTTAGTTCAATCGATTTGGTCAATTTTTTTTTTATTTTTTTTTACATTTCTATTTTTAACATTAAAAAACATTTATTAAGCTCCAGGGGGGGCATATAAGCATTAGACCTTAGCAATAGTCTAAGCTAAACCTCATTGCGTGTTAGACCCAAAATCTTATCCCAGGGTTTCTGTATCCGAAGATTATCATATCCTAGATTAGAGTGCTATCTGTGTTCAACGGAGAACACTGCAATAGAATAAAATAATCACCTTGTTTGGAAATTGGGTTCATTTTAAAATTTGATCGAATAGCCAATGAGATCTTCCATGTACTTATCATAATATTGTTTTTATACAATCACGAAGGCATAATTAATCATATAAATTAAGGTATTAAACAAGTAATGACGTTCGCTTAGTTAAATATTTTATATTGTGCCATGTCAAATAAAAAAGTCACATATTACAGCATATTGAACTTATTTGGTGCAATTTTTTATAAGCTGAAAGATCATAAAACAAAACTTAAATGCAATACTTCTCAATAACTAGCTTGTTTAAATTATTTTTATTTCATAAACTATAAACAAAAATTATATCAAACGCTTAGGCATATTTTTTTTTTTTTTTTTAAATAAATAAATAAATAACACTATAAGTAGCCCTAAAAATTATACCAAATAGTACTATTCTGTTGTTACATGGCCTTTTAACATCGACCAAAATAGAACCATTTGGTTCGCGCGGCCTTAAGCCCATGAATTTCTTTGATGATTATTTGAACAATGCTTTTTATTTTTCTTTTTATGACTAGATACATGGTTAGACATTATTCTTCTTAACTTTTTTTTAATAATAATTTTTAAATTAATAAAAATCAATAAGAGTATTCAACTAACCAACAATAACAAGCAACGGCTGACATGTATAATTTTTTTTTTTACCACTATATTTTATATCGTATGAATACCTCAATTAATTTTTTTTTTTTTTTTCCCTTGAAAAATGAGAGACATGCTATACAGATGGGACCAATAAGCCACCACATCACAACTACCTGTACCAATTTCCTTACAAAATGGTAGAATAGTAGAGAGATAGAATAATATGTATTGTATTGAATGATTTGTATTGAATGATATGTCTTATATAATAGAAGGTTTGTATATATAAGTTGAGAAAGAGTATATAAGAAATCTAACTATGGCAATACCTCATATATTCAGGAAATTAATACCTAATATATGTAGAAATATATACCATATATACATTAACATTCCCCTCAAACTCAAGGAGGATAAACATCTTGAGTTTGGAGAAAGAAACTACAACATGAAATAAAACTAAATAAAATAAAAGACAAATAGATTGCAAAATCCGAATAGAAGTGCAAGGGCGCTTAAAATAGATCAGAGGCCGTAACTAAAACCGAGAGACAATTTATGGTCGTGTCGGGCCATTGTAGGAACTGGCTGAAACTAATGCCAAGACAATTTAAGGTCATGCCGAACTGATATAGAAACTGGCTGGAACTAATGCCGAGAGACAGCTTATGGTCGTGTCGGACCATTGTAGGAACTGGCTAGAACTAATTCCAGGACAGTTTAAAGGGGTCATGCCGAACCGATGTAAGAGCTAACCAGAATCAATGTCAGGACAATTTAAAAGGGTCATGTTGGACCGATGTAGGATCTAACCGAAATCAATGTCGGGATAGTTTAAAGGGGTCATGTTGGACCAATATAGGAGCTAACCGAAATCAATGTCAGAGAAGTTTAAAAGGGTCATGCCGGACCGATGTAGAAGCTAACCGGAATCAATGTCGGGGCAGTTTAAAGGGGTCATGCCGGACCGATGTAGAGAACAGATGTTGAACCAACAAGTATGGCACACACATAACTTCTGATGTGATGCTGAACAATGATGGCAACAAATGACTGAGTGTGCCAAGGAACAGCTTGGATGGGGTGTAAGGAGCGGCTTAGGTTATGCACCACAGAGGGTGGCTTGGATGGTGCACCAAGGGGGACGACTTAGGGACATGTGCCAAGAGAGTGGCTTAGAGTGCGCCAAGGAGATGACTTGGGTGGTTTGCATAGTGTATAACCATGCTCACTATGATAGGTATAATACTAAAGTGGATTGTGAGTAAAAAAAATAAAAATATATAATAAAGATTTTTGAAGTAGGAATAAATGAGCGGATAGAAGAAGAAATCACCACAAAGTGATACTGAAAAGAAAATATAACAGCAGAATGGATTGAGGTTCGACGGGCGGCTAAGGTAAGGCTACCGCCCGCTGGTGAAGCAAAATTATTAGGTACTTAACCTAACTCTGATACCATGTTAGAATAGTAGAGAGAGAGAATAATATGTATTGTATTTAATTATTTGTATTGAATGATATGTCTTATACAATAGAAGGCCTATATATATAGGCTGAGAAAGAATATCCTACTAAAAATTTAACTATGAAAAAGAGTATCCTATAAGAGAGCTAACTATGACAATACATAATATATCTAGAAAATCAATACCTAATATATATAGGGATATATACTGATTATACAGTGAGTCCTCGTGAATGGGTTGGACCGATCCAAGCTCCTCAAGCCCACTGTATAACCTGCAAACAAGTTCAATCGGGAAACGGGGTAGTCCCCCGGCGAACCCTCCGGTGTGTGAATTAGAGAAGGTGATGGACAGAAATGTAGAGAGAGAGAGAGAGAGAGAGATAGGAGATGGAAAACTTAACCTTCTTCTTGTCTTCGAGCTTTGCTTATATCCTCTGGTAATCATTTCGCTGTCTTAGTCGTTCTGACCTTTTTGCCGAAAGCTTGCGCCGTGGTTCGTCTCGTTCAGGGTGAGGGGGTGCCATTCCTACCGAGGGTGTTGTCGCAATAAATGCGGTGATGGGTTGCATTAATGGTGATGTGCTGTGGCAATAACTTTGCAGATCTTTGTCTGCTGACATGGGCTGTTCTGCACCTGCCATGTGTCCGAGCATCATTGGCCTTTCCTGCTCAGTTGGCTTCCAGCTGTACCGGGTTTTACTGACCAGGTTGTGTAATGGGGTCTAAATGGTGGGCTTGGGTTTACTCATGGTGGGCCGTGGTTCTTGTGGGCCTATCTCTGTCAGTAGTCCCCCATTCCCGAGTGCAGCTTTAGTCCAACGAAGGGAATAAGAATAGTGGGGATGAATCCGACCCGTGGGAGGAGGCCGAGCGTGAGAGGCCGAGCGGGGTGAGGCCGAGCGTGAAGGTGACCGAGCGGGAGAGGTCGAGCGTGAGGGCGGCGAGAGGTCGGCGTGAGGCGGCCGAGGTGACGCCGTGGAGGGTGAAGGCGAGTGAGGCGGCCGGAAGGGTGAGGCCGAGCGTGAAGGTGACCGAGCGGGAGAGGTCGAGCGTGAGGGCGGCTGAGCGGGAGAGGTCGAGCGTGAGGGCGGCCGAGCGGGTGAGGCCGACCGTGAGGGTGACCGAGCGTGAGGGCGGCCGAGCGGGTGAGGCCGACCGTGAGGGTGACCGAGCAGGAGGGCGCGGGGCTCAAGAGGCGGTGTGTCACGTGGTGATTTAAAGTGGAAGAGACAGGGTGAGGGCAGAAGTCAGTGCATCTGGACCGTACACGTGGGGGAAGGGGAAACGTCAAGCGTTGGATCAGGAGTGAAACGTCAGGGGATTATTATGGGCATTGATGGTACAGTTTTGGTGGATGATTTGAAAAGTTTTTCAAACTAGCGAAAATTAACTTGGACCCTTGGAATACGGGTAAACCGTGGGCCTTTGGTATCATTCGATTTACTTACTTCTTTACAAAAACCGAAAACGCTCCAAGTATCAGTTCCTTCGTTGCTCACGATACTCCATTGAGGCATTTCTTCAATTTCTTAACACCTGCATCAGAAGCTATTCGCAAACACTGCATAGAAATGGCTCACGAAGAGACCGCAATTGTCAGGGTAGATCCACTGGGGGATGACGATGCGGAGGAATTAGCTGCTCAATACAGGGCGGAGAAGGTGGGAGAATCGACGAGGCGTTTCCATGGTTCCACCTTGGTGGCAGCTCCGACGCCGATTAGTGAGGTGGGGCCAGATCATTGGCACACAAAGGCGGACAAATCGATGGTAACAGAGGCGGAGTTGGAAGCTATCCGCGAGAAGTACCAGATTCCAGCAGAAGTGGAGTTGCTGTTGCCAACATCAACGGAGAGGCCATCGGACAGCAGGCCAGGGGAGTTCTCCTTGTACGAGGAGGCTCTGAAGGGAGGATTGAGGCTGCCGCTGCCTCAATAGTGGTGGACGTGCTCAACCACCTGGAAGTCGCGCCAGGCCAGTTGATGCCCAACGCCTGGAAAATCCTGCTGGCCTGTGCGAGTGCATGGGGGAAGGCGAATGAGGGGAGGGGAATAGTAGTGAAGGAGTTTTTCGCTTGCTACAAAGCCTCTGGTCAGCAAGAAACATGGGTCACCCTTCAGGCGGTGGTGGGGAAGGGGCTTGTGGCTGGTCTACCTACGTCGATTAAGGGTTGGCGTACGCGGTGGTTTTATGTTTCTGGCAACGGAGGGGTTGGGGTGCGCACCATCTGGAAGGTGCCAATGAAGACGGTGGAGGCAAAGTTGGGGGCGGAGGCAGAGGAGAGGGTGAAAAGGGTGAAAGAATGGAGGGAAAAGGAGAAGGTTAGGTGGGACGAGCTTGTACAGCCGTCTGCGTTGTTTGAGGCAGGGCTGGGTCCTCAGCCGACCGGAGGAGATCTGGACCGAGCAGAGTTGGAGGCGAGGAGGAAGGCGCAGGAGGCTGAGGATCAAGCCCTTCTGGCCAGAAGTTAGGTTTTGAAGGCTCAGACGACCGACCGCCTGCCCGACAAGCGAAGGAGAGGATCAGGCCTCGTCCACAGCCGTTGGGAGGGAAGGACTTAAGCACCTTCGAGCCACGAAAGCCCCCTGTGGACCCTGTGAAGGAGAGGGCCAGGAAGGAGGGGGAGGTTCTGAAGAAGAAGAAGAAGAAGAGAAGTGCCCCTGGAGAGGCTGCAGGGGAGCCTGGGCCCAAGAAAGTGAAGGGGGCCCCAACCATGGTGGAGACTGTGGAGATGTGAGGAAGCTCGAAATGTGAAGCGAGAAAGGTCGTCCCAAAGATCTTGGAGGTCATGGAGGTGGTCCCAGCAATGCAAGTGGCAGGGAGTGTAAGCAGTGTGGGGCCAAGTGGGGAGCAACAGACCCAAAAGGGTTCTGTCCCCCAGGAGGGGGGAGTGGGTCTGAACACCGCCTTCTACCACGCTCGTGCGGTCGCTGGGAGGGTAGAAGGGGAAGTGGGGCCAGCCAGTGGGCCGACTGCTGTTGAAGATTGCAAGGGTCGACTGCAGGCGCGCCGAGTTCAATGAAGCCGACTTTTGAGGGTTATGCTCCGCTCAAATGGAGGTAATCACCTGGCAGGGCGCTGCCTGTGAGCGTAAGTTGGCAGAGTCCCAAAGAGTTCGCGTATATTGCCAATGATCGGCATGAAGAGGCCATGAACAACAACGAAGAGTGGTGAAGCAAAAAGATGAGGCAGATGCTAAGGTGGAGGCTCGCAAAAGGCGTTGGAGGACGAGGTGGCCAAGGCAGGGGGAGCGAGTAGGCTGTGGAGAGGAGGCCCTGTTGAAACAATTTGAAGCGAAGAGGGAAGGTTGGTCAGCAGAGGGGAGGTCTGGAGGAAAGAGCTGGAGGCTGAGAGAGCCAAGGATGTAGCTGACAAGGAGGCCCTACAAAAGGAGCTGAATGAAGAGAAGGCGGCCTCGGAGAGGCGGCCTACCCCGATCTTTATGTTGCAAAGAAGCATTACACAATTCAAAGGGTCTCTGAGTTCCAGATGGCGATCGACGCCAGCTGCCGCCACTTTGGTGGGGTCTGGGGGTGCTGGGTCATCAGGGATAGGTGCTGGGGTGAGGACAGAGTCTGAGATTATCAACAGTTTCCAGCAATCTGACTACTATAAGCACGAAATGGCTAAGTACTGGGACAGCGGTTGGAAGATGTTCAAGCAAGGCCGAGGAGTGTTTCAGACTTAGACCCGAGTAGTGTGGTGGTTGGAGAAGATGACGAGCCTGCACCCACCGGACGAGGGATTGAAGAAGTGACTCGCCTGCCTCGGCGAGGAGGAGGAGTGATCTGCATGATGAGTAGACTCAGGAGTTGTGGTTGATTGTTTTTTTTTTTTTTGAAAAGGATGTAAGTAATTTGTACACACATTTTTGAATGAATAAAATGGCGCTTATGGTTCTAGTTGATGATTCCAGTGTATTTCTCCTTGTGTTGGTTTGGTTTTGTTTTTCTTGTGACTATTTGATGTACTGATGTTTTCAGCGAATGCTTGCGTCTTAAAAACATGCCTTAGTGTCAAAAGTACCTTAAAAAAGTAAACTGGAATGTGAAGTTGAAGATGTGATTTGCAAATGAAATATGGGCAGACAGCTTTAAAATATTGACTAAGTGTCAAATTACCCTGAAAAGGTAGACTGAAATGTAATGTTGAACATGTGATTTGCAAATGAGACATGGGAGAACACCGTTAAAATATGACTAAGTGTCAAATTATTTTGAAATTTTGGTTAAGCGTCAGATTATGACTGAGGCTGAGGTCTGGCTGAGGCTTTTGAAAAGTGCTCAGGTCTGACTGGGGCTTTGAGTGCTCGGTCTGGCTGAGGCTTTTGAAAGTGCTCCGTCTGGCTGAGGTTTTTGAAGGTGCTCAGGTCGGACTGAGGCTTTTGAAAGTGCTCAGGTCGGACTGAGGCTTTTGAAAGTGCTCGGTCTGGCCGAGGCTTTTGAAGGTGCTCAGGTCGGACTGAGGCTTTTGAAAGTGCTCAGGTCGGACTGAGGCTTTTGAAAGTGCTTTCAGTCGGACCGAGGCTTTTGAAAGTGCTTTCGGTCTGGCCGAGGCTTTGAAGGTGCTCGGTCCGCCGAGGCTTTTGAAGGTCTCGCCTGCCTGGCCGAGGCTTTTGAAAGTGCTCAGGTCGGACTGAGGCTTTTGAAAGTGCTCAGGTCGGACTGAGGCTTTTGAAAGTGCTCGGTCTGGCCGAGGCTTTTGAAGGTGCTCAGGTCGGACTGAGGCTTTTGAAAGTGCTCAGGTCGGACTGAGGCTTTTGAAAGTGCTCGGTCTGGCCGAGGCTTTTGAAGGTGCTCAGGTCGGACTGAGGCTTTTGAAAGTGCTCGGTCTGGCCGAGGCTTTTGAAGGTGCTCAGGTCGGACTGAGGCTTTTGAAAGTGCTCGGTCTGGCCGAGGCTTTTGAAGGTGACGCTGCAAATAAAAGTTTCATGGAAGCTACATTCAGACAGTTGAAGTATAGAAAGCTGGAACTTCAATCGGTATTTGTATTATGTATTGAAAAAGGAAAATACAGCAATTTTGGCAATACAAAAGAAAGGATTCATTGATAGTAACGCTTCAGATGTTCAGCATTCCAGGGATGGGGAAGGTCTCGGCCATCCATATCTTGAAGTCGGTAAGTGCCTGGCCGTGGGCGGGCCTTCACCACGTAGGGCCCCTCCCATTTGGCTGCCAATTTGCCCTCGGTTGGATTCTTTGTGGCAAGAGTTGCTTCTCTCAAGACAAGGTCGCCAATGGAGAACTCCCGCGGTCGGACTCTGCGGTTGTAGTGTGTTCTCATTTTCATTGCACGAGGCCAACTGACAAACAGTGAGCCTCTCGAGCTCCTCAATGAGATCCGTGTCCGCCGACGGAGTTCTTCGGTTGAGGCGAGATCTGGATGTAAGACCCTGGGGGTGGGCAGACCGACTTCTACAGGAATGACCGCCTCAGCGCCATATGTTAGGCGAAAAGGGGTTTCCCCAGTAGGTGTCCGGGCAGTAGTGCGGTAAGCCCAGAGTACATGTGGTAGTTCCTCAGCCCAAAGGCCTTTAGCAGCCTCAAGCTTAGTTTTGATGATCTTCAGGAGAGAGCGGTTGGTGACCTCAACTTGACCATTTGCTTGGGGATGGCCGGGGGAAGAGAAGCATGGTTGAATTTGGAGATCTGCACAAAATTTCCTGTATTTAGCGTTGTCGAACTGCTTGCCGTTGTCGGAGACGATGGCCTGAGGGATGCCAAATCTGCAGACAATCGATTGCCAGATAAACTTGGTGGTGTTCCGCTCGGTGATTGTGGCAAGGGGTTCTGCCTCGACCCACTTGGTGAAGTAATCAATGGCAACAATTGCGAACTTGGTCTGGCCTCGACCAGTGGGAAGTGGACCAACCAGGTCGATACCCCATTTGGCGAACGGGTAAGGGCTGCAGAGGGTGATCAGCTCAGTGGGAGGAGCATGGGGGATGTTGGCAAAGCGCTGACACTTGTCGCATTTCAGCACGAAATCAGAGGCATCTTTGTTGAGGGTCGGCCAGAAGTAGCCTGTACGGAGTACTTTGTGTGCGAGAGATCTGCCACCTGAATGATTGCCACATATTCCTTCATGGATCTCTTGCATTACATAGGTTGCTTGGGCGGGGCTGAGACATCGCAGGTATGGTCTTGAGAAACCGCGCTTGTAAAGGACGCCGTCGACCAGAATGTAGTTAGCCGACCGAGCTCTGACCTTGGCAGCCTGCTGTTGGTCATCTGGGAGTTCTCCCGTGGTCAAGAAGAGAAAGATGTCGGATGCCCAAGGGATGGGTTCCGTCTGAAGGAATTGCACCTCTTGCAGGTCGGGTGAGATGGCTGGCTGAGCCAGGTATTCGAGGCGAACTCCATGGCTGAGGTCGGATTGATCGGCGGAGGCAAGCTGAGCCATCTCATCTGCTTTGGAGTTTTCCGCCCTAGGTATGTGTCTGACCTGGAAGGTGTTGAAGAGACGAACAAGGGTGAGGGCCATGTCTCTGTAAGTCCGCATTGTGGTATCCTTGGCATCAAATTCACCCGTGATCTGGCCGACAATAAGTTGGGAGTCACTGAACACTCGGATGTGGCTAACACCAATGTCTTTGGCTAGACGAAGTCCTGCTATCAATGCTTCGTACTCGGCCTCATTGTTGCTGGCCGCAAACAAGAGGCGGAGGGCACATTTGAAATAACCCCCTTCGGGGGATGTGAGGATGAGGCGGCCCACTTCCTCCTGCGACAGACCGTCGACATTGAGTGTCCAACAATGAGGATCTTGGACTCTGATGGAGTTGTGCGGGTGGAGGTTAGTGGTTGAAATTTGGATTGGTAAATTCCAAGAAGTCGGCTACTGCCCTTGATTCTTTGTCAAGGCGATAAGAGATGTCGGCTGGCTTAGTTCTCTTGACCCTTGCATTAGTCTTCCCGAGAGCTCGCCGCTGCATGACCTTCTTGAGTGGTCGGTGAGAACCACTATTGAATGAGCTTGGAAGTAGGGCGAGTCGTCTGGAGGCGTGACCAAGGCCGTGGATAGCTTTTCTAATAGGGGTAGTTCTGCTTCCCTCCCGAGAGCTCGGTGATGTGGTAGACCGGCCGTTGGTGAGCCGTCCTCTCGATGATGGCCGCTGACCGATTATTGGTGCTTGATCTCGCTAGGTAGAGGAAGAGAGGCTCGCCGTGATTGCACTGAGAGAAGGAGGGTTGGCCATGCAATATTTCAACCGTTGAAAGGCCTCTTCGATTCAGTTGTCCATTCAAAAGTCTGCATCGCAGACTTTGAAGAATGGTAGGCATTTATCCGTTACGGGAGATGAAAGCAGTTAAGAACGCCACTCGCCGGTGAGCCTTTGGACCTCTTTAACGGTTTTGGGTGACTGCATCTCAATCAAGGCCTTGATCTTCTCAGGGTTGGCCTCGATGCCGCGCTGACTGACCATGAAACCTAGGAACTTGCCAGATCCTACGCCAAAGGCGCACTTCTCTGGGTTGAGCTTCATCTGATATTTGCGAAGTGTGGCAAAAGTCTCTCGCAGGTCGGTGAGGTGGTCAGCGGAGAGTTTGCTCTTAACCAGCATGTCATCCACATACACTTCCATGTTCCGTCCGATCTGATGGTGGAAGACTGTGTTGACCAGGCGTTGGTAGGTGGCCCCAGCATTCTTTAGTCCGAACGGCATGACACGGTAGTGGTAGGTGCCCCGATCGGTGATAAAAGATGTGTGTTCCTGGTCGGATGAGTGCATCACGATTTGGTTGTACCCTGAAAAAGCATCCATGAAGCTGAGCATTTGATGACCGGCTGTGGCGTCGACCAGTAGATCAATGCGGGGGAGAGGGTAGCTATCTTTGGGACAAGCTCGGTTCAAGTCGGAGTAGTCGACGCAAAGACGCCACTTGCCATTGTTTTTGCGGACCAGGACCACGTTGGACAACCACTTAGGGTAATCCACATTTCGGATAAACTGGGCCTTGAGGAGTTTGTCAACCTCTGCAGCTATGAGATTGTTGCGCTCTGGATGGAAGATACGCTGCCTCTGTCGGTAAGGTCGGAAGTGAGGCTCGATACTGAGGCGGTGGGTTATGAAAGAGGGATCGATGCCTGGCATGTCTGCATGGGTCCAAGCGAAGACATCTCTGTGTTCGGTCAGGAGGGCGGTGAGGTCGGCCTTGGCTTGGGAAGGTAGCTGACTGCCGATTTTAGCAGTTTTGAGTGGGTTGGTGGGATCGATGTTAACTTCGACGAGTTCCTCCACAGGTTCGCCTCTGATCAGTTCGTCCTCATCTCGGACGTCAAGTCCTTCGATGATCATTGCCTCCTTCAGTTTGACCTCTTTAAGTGAGGCCACATAACATTCTCTGGCGACAGTCTGTTCTCCTCTCAGACCCCAATATCAGTAGGGAACTTGAGGGCAAGGTGGTAGGTGGATGTGATGGCTTGGAAGGCATTGAGGCGGTGCCGAGGATGATGTTGTGTGGTGAGGCGATCGACAACAAGGAAAGTAAGCAGCTTCGTGGTCTGCCGTGGGTACTCTCCAATGGTGATGGGGAGATCAATGGAGCCGATAGGGGTCACCCGGTCACCGGTGAAACCAACCAGAGGAGTTTGGAATGGGGACAGGCTTTCTTCCCCGATGTTCAGTTGGCGGAAACAGTTTAAGAAAATGATGTCCGACGAGCTGCCATTGTCAATGAGGACTCGTCTGACCTGATAATTGGAGAGGACAGTGGAGATGACGAGGGGATCGTCGTGAGGGTAACGGATGCCTGCGCAGTCGGCGTCCGTGAAGGTAATGGGCTCTGTCCACTCCTTGGGTTGTTTGGAGGATCGGTCGACCGTGGCAACTGTCTTGTCCGAGCCCTGTCGTATCTTTCTAAGCTCTGCCCTCTGAGCTAAGCGAGATGGTCCACCACAAGCGAGGCCACCTGAAATAACTCTGATTTCACCAACTGGCGGAGGCGGATTACCTTGAGGCCAAGGTTGTTGGTGGGGTCGATCATGCCCCTGGTCTGGTTGAGCTGGTCGCCGCGGAGGGGTATGTCTGTGATTGTCTCTGTGGGGCTCGGTCCTTTGCCTCTGCTGAGGACGGGTATCGGTGAATCGGCTCAGGCGCCCCTGGCGGATGAGGGTCTCCACTTGATCTTTAAGGCTGATGCAGTCATCGGTGTTATGGCCATGATCCTGGTGGAAACGGCAATATTTCGACTGGTCTTTACGGATGGAGGGGTTCCGTGGAGGAAGAGGCCACTTGAGGGGGTAATCCCGCTGGATCTGGTTAAGGTCTTGTTCCATGCGCGTATTGAGGTGTGTATCGCTCGAACCGTCCTGAAGTGCCGAATTGCCGGCTCGAGGAGGTCGGTCGGCATAGCGGGATGTTTGGTTATGAGGTCGGGTGTTACTGGGCTCTTGGTCTTTTCTTTTTTCTCTGGGGGTCAGGTATTTAGTTGTGGAGTCCTGCCGAGCGGCTAGAGAGTCCTCGGCGTTCATGTACTTTTGGGCTTTGGAGAGCAAGGCTGCCATGGATGTCGGGGGGTTCTTGGAGAGGGAGAAGAGGAAATCGGATGACCGCAGACCAGCCATGAAGGCTGTGAGGATGACCTTATCGTCATTTTCAGCAACTTGTAAGGCTTCAGTGTTGAAGCGAGTGACAAAGCTGCGTAATGACTCCCCCTCGGTCTGACGGATGTTGAGGAGTTGGGTCGTCGGACGTCGCTGGCGTTGGGCTCCAATGAAGTGGCTCAGGAAAGAGTCACTAAGGTGTTGAAATGTAGAGACCGAATCCGGTGGCAACTGGCTGAACCATAGCCGAGCCGATCCCTTTAGAGTCACGGGGAAGGCTCGGCACATGATTTCGTCGGGGAAAGCATGGAGGATCATGAGTGTACGGTAGGTTTCCAGGTGGTCGACGGGGTCGGTTGTTCCGTCAAAGGGGTCGATGGTAGGCATTTTGAACTTGGGGGGTAGAGGTTTGTCTCGGATGGAGGCGACGAAAAGGGAGTTTGCTGTGGTGGAGGGTTTATGTTGGATGTTTTGCATGACCCCTTGGAGTTGGGGTTTCATGGCTCGGAGTTCAGCGTCCCAAAGGGGAATGTTGTCACCGCCAGAGGGAGATAGATGTTGGATGCTGCTAGCTTCTCCCTCGGGAGCTGGGGCTATGACTGATGGACGTGGGGGTGGAGGAGGAGGATGTATATGTGGCTGAGGGGGTTGCAAGTCCCCCGAGTTGGGAGGATTGGGTTGTGGACAAGATGGCACAGGACTTGATACGGATGGGGTGGAATATCTGGAGGTGGTGGAGGAATAGGGAGGTTCATTGAGTAGAGCGTTGATTAAGGCTGGTTTTGTTCGCCATACGGTTGATCTTTGTTGGTGAGCTCGATGAAATCTTGTGGTGGGTTGTTTGGATTAGTGGGTCGGTCGGTGATCGGCATTGTGGTGGGAAGCCATGGATCCAGTCGTTACTGCACGCGTGACGGATGAGGTGAAAAGGTTCTTTGAAAAGGGTCTCGTGTAATGAACACAATGGCGCGACGGATAAAACCAGCTTCAGACGGCGCCAACCGATTATCTGATGAGTCCTCGTGAATGGGTTGGACCGATCCAAGCTCCTCAAGCCCACTGTATAACCTGCAAACAAGTTCAATCGGGAAACGGGGTAGTCCCCCGGCGAACCCTCCGGTGTGTGAATTAGAGAAGGTGATGGACAGAAATGTAGAGAGAGAGAGAGAGAGAGAGAGATAGGAGATGGAAAACTTAACCTTCTTCTTGTCTTCGAGCTTTGCTTATATCCTCTGGTAATCATTTCGCTGTCTTAGTCGTTCTGACCTTTTTGCCGAAAGCTTGCGCCTTGGTTCGTCTCGTTCAGGGTGAGGGGGTGCCATTCCGGCTGAGGGGTGTTGTCGCAATAAATGCGGTGATGGGTTGCATTAATGGTGATGTGCTGTGGCAATAACTTTGCAGATCTTTGTCTGCTGACATGATTCTGCGCTTACCGCCATGTCCAAAGCATCATTGGCCTTTCTCTTCGATTGGCTTCCATTTATCGGTTTTACTGACCGGGTTGTGTAATGGGGTCTAAATGGTGGGCTTGGGTTTACTCATGGTGGGCCGTGATTCTTGTGGGCCTATCTCTGTCATATACCATATATACATTAACACAAACAAACAAAGAATAGATGTGATGTAGAAATTTCCTCAGTTTTCAATGTGAAATTTAATAGAGAAAAATAGATGCAAACGAATTAACCAACGGTATCTATCTATCCCCACTACTCAATTGATGAACAACATCAATTATGCAAAAAAATTTATCATGCTACACGCTTTATAACATGAAAGCTTATGTGCAATTGGCAAGACCAAAGGAGCATTGTGAGTTGATCAAAAGACCATGGTCTTGCCAAGAAAAGAATAATAAATGAATCACGGCGATTATGATAAAACAAATGACAAGGAACGAGGGGACAGGATTAAAAAATGAATCCATTTAAAGGGTGATAAAAACAAACTACATCACTATAAGAGAATGTATGGTTTGCTTATGATCGGTAAGTTGGAATAAATATGAGTAATTGGGCATCAATGTATGAAGATAAGGTTGTGACCAAACCTAGTTTTTTTTTTTTTTTTTTTTTTTTTTTTTTTTTTTTTTTTATAACTTTCTATTAGGATTTGATCTTGGAGAAAACACATTGATGTGAGGGAGTTCCAAGGGCTCAAAGCCACAACCAAGGAATAATTACTGAAAGATGCAAGTATGTTTAGTTTATGTTTACGTTTTCTTCATTTTTATTTTTTGTATTTTCATAAACAAAAATAATGAAGAGTTTGAATAAAATGGTTTATTCATTTCATTTTGATTTTGGTGTGAAAACAGTTTCCATAAATTCAAGGACTTTCTGGTGAAATTCAAGGTTGATGAATGGAAATATGCAGACTACATGAATCACATCTTCACAATTCACTACTACCTAATTTTTTCTTTTCTTTTCTCTCTTAATTTGCGATCCCACGTGTTCCACCCAATCGTAGCATTGTGTCATGTCAGTGTGGGGGAAGCATTTTGTCCTGTTTGGCTGGTGGAAAAGAAGGACAGAAAAGAAAAAGAAAATTAATCAAAAAAAGGCTCGAGTTGTCCTGTTTCCCTTTCGGAGTAATTGCAGTTTTAAAAACAATGAATTTCAATTGTGGGGGCATTCCGAGAATCGAACTCGGGACCTCTCGCACCCAAAGCGAGAATCATACCACTAGACCAAATGCCCTTCTGTTACATAACCTTTACAATTGTAATATTTAAATTATTCATAGCATATGATAGTTAATGATGGGTTTGGGGTATCTTTTCTGGTTTAGGGGGACCAATTTTCAGGGGATGGTGGGGGGAGGAAAGCTGTCAGCTAGGGCTACTACAAATTCCTTTCATCATTATTGTCTAAAGCCCCACAGCTCATCTCATCATGTGCCTGGCTCCTGTAAGCAATGCTTGCTTTTTGTATATATGGAATTAAAGCGATAAGCTATAACACTTTTGATCCCTTCCATCTTCGATTATGTTTGGATCTTGAATTCATAAATAATTATAAATAAATAAATAACTTCTACTTCTTTTATTTTGTTCATGTCTTTTCAATTTTAAGAATCTCTCTTCTTCTTTTTTTTTTTTTTTGAGGAAGAATCTCTCTTCTTGGTAATGAGTAGAATAAGTTCTCCTAGATATTATATCGATTATATCAATGGCAGTGTAAATTGAGAAGATAGAGAAACTAATTTTGTAACTTTAGTTTTAACAGTACTAATAAAATAAGAGATGTTTTTGTATATTACAAAAAATAATTTATAACAAAAATTGAAAAAAGTGAAAATGAATATTATATGTAATATTTTAATGTTTTAGTATTATTATATTTAAGAAAAATAAATTATATACATGTAGATACTTAAACAAATATAATTGGAGTGGAGCAGAGAAAAATTCTGATTCCTGTGAAAAGAAAAAATGCATACTCTTATATATATGCATGACTCAATGACTTACTAATTACTATGCTTATTGTGGAAGGCTGAAATATTCTCCACAAGAAAAGCGAGATGAGCTGCTCCTTTTTATACTCTGCAAGTAGACACCAAGCCATCAGTGATCACTCCCAACCAGATTAGGTCGGGAGGACCCTCCAATGGTCAAGTCAAAACAGTGTGTGGACATATTATATTGAAAAGAAAGATTGAACTATATTGTTTTTTTTCCCCTACCTTATTGCTATCTCAAGGTACTCCCTTTTATAGTGCTAATACCTTATATCTTGGTCGTTGGATGACCATCTTGATCCAATGGTCTTGCATGCCATCAGACCTTGGTCGGGTAAGTAGTCAAGTTGCCTTGATTTGTCATCGTCAGATTTTTTTACTTTGAGTGGCTTAGATTAGTTCAGATGTTTTATGCCCAATTTGCTAATACTTCGACCGTCGAATCTTGGTTATGTCATTTGGATGTTCTGATCCCAAATCCTAATCTCTGACAATCTTGATCTCCATCATTGATTGTACACGGATCCAATGGCACTCCTTTATTCTGTAGATCTCCCTTTGAGAGGCGATTTTATTTTGACTTTGCTCACGTGACGTTGTGTCTTCATCCGATGGACATTATTGGGCTTCTTCTTCACTTTGGACTACTTTGGCTAGACTAAATGTTTTGGGCCAATCATTCCTATCCTTGGGCTTTTGAGGTTAATGCTTTTATTTTTACCCCTCTACACTTACCAATGAAGATGATATCTTCTTTCAATTTTTAATAATCAATCTTTTTAAATTTATTTGAGGTATTTTTGTATTATAAGTTGCAAATAAAAATCACATTAAACATTCTAACACAATTTTTTTTTTAAAAATTCTTTTGAAAAAACTACATCAAATGGAATGAGAAGAACAGGGGATTTGTTTAAAAAAGAAAGCATGCCAGCTAAGTATTGATTGATCAAGTTCTGGCACCTCCGACTTTCGGATAGAAAAATGTCCATCCTCTTTTGGGCAAGGCTGGATTATTGATTATTTATATTAAGTAATTAAAGAACATAAAAAACATAATAAAAATATTTAATAAAAAAAATATAATCCTATGATATTTCGAAACTATTATTCCTTCTGTCTCAAAATATTAGTCTCTTATTCTATTTTTTATTGTCCAAAAATTCTAGTCCATTTTCAAAAATTAAGGACAAAAATAATATGAATTTTCTATTTTGCTCTTCTTTTAAATTCATTAACACAAAAAGTACAATTATGATAATTGATATTTCTCAAAAAATGTACTATCAAAGGATAATTTTAAAAAATCAATTTTTTTAAAGTACAATAATTGTACTATAAAAAAAGTTAAATTTTTCAAAAAAAAACCTATTATTTTGAGACAGTGGAAATATTTATTTTAATGGTTCAACTATCATTATATGCTGTCGTTTCATTATGTGTACAATTTTTTTTGTTACGTGAAATGTCATTTTCTTATGATCACACTATTCTGGTTAACATGGGTGGGATTATTATTTAAAAAGTTCCATGTATATCTCTAATTTCATGGTTTATCAATGTCGGCATTGGGTTGCATTAATCTAATATTAGCAAGACATCATTCATATATATATATATATATTTAGAAATTTATGTGAGAATGATGTAGAAATAATATAAATAAGTCAAAAAATTAATTATTTAAAAATTGAAAAAATATTTTATTTTTAATTTTAATTGTCAACATCCAATTTGAAAAAACCCTACACCAAACGGACAACTTTGCTCATTGTTATGAAAGTAGTGAGAGAAGAGAAAGAAGAAACTCTATATTGAATTGATTGAATAATACAATAGGAGAAGCCTCTATATATAGGCAGAAAGGAAACCTAGATAGGTAAGGAGATAGAGATTGAGAGAGAACCTAGATAGGTAAGGAGATAGAGATTGAGAGAGATACAAATACAAATAGATAAAATACAGCTATAATAATATATAATAATATATAGCTAACACCCCCCCTCAAGCTCAAGGTGGTAAGTCAGATATCAATTTGAGCTTGGAGAGGAGATCGTAAGCGGCTGGGATGAGCTTTGGTGAAGAGGTCGTGATCGATCGTGAGAGGTAACAAAGAGAAGACGAACATGGCCACTAGTAACATGTTGTCGTATGAAGTGGCAATTGATCTCAATATGCTTGGTGCGATCATGGAAGACATCGTTATGAGCAATCTGAATTGCACTTTGATCGTCACAATAAAGATTAGTGGCAGCGGAATGAGAAACACCCATGTCAGAAAGAAGCCAATGAAGCCACACAAGCTCCTGAGTAGTATCTGCAAGAGCACGATATTCAGCCTCGGTACTAGAACGAGCAACAAGGGTTTGCTTCTTGCTACGCCAGGAAATGAGAGAAGTGCCCAAGAAGAAGCAGAACCCAAGGTGGAGCGACGATCGGTAGGATCCCGTTGTAGAAGACCTTTGGAATCAATGTTGAGACGGTTCTGAGTCGTGTCGGACGTTATATTGAACAACGTAATGGTCGTGTCAAACCGTTGGAGAAGCTATAGGAATCAATGTCGAGACAGTTCTGGTCATCTTGGGACCGATGTAAGCCGGAATCAATGTCGGAGACGATTCTGAGGTCATCTTGGGCCGATGTAGAGGACATGTGTGGTCGTGTCGAGCCGTTGGTAGAAACTTTGGTGGTGCGCCAAGGGGTGACTTAGGAGTCGCCATGAGGTGGCGGCTTGGATTGCGCCAAAGGCGGCAGGTTGCGCAGAGGCGGCTTGGATTGTGCGAGGCGGCTTGGATGGTGCGCCAGGGCGGCAGGTGGTTCGCGTGGTGTATAACCATACTCACCATAATATAGGCGCCAAAGGCGGCTTGGATTGTGGTTTGGGGCTTAGATGGTTCACATGGTATATCACCATGCTCACCATGATATAGGTATAATACCCCCCCTCAAACTCAAATAGGTTTGAAGATAGAAACTTATTTGAGGTTGAAACAAAGGGATGAATAAAGTGGAGCAAAACGGCTAACACAAAGTGGGGATGGTTAAAAAAATTTGTTTGTTTGTTTTTTTTTTTTTTTTTTTGGTGGGTGAAACCAGCCCATGGGTTTGGTTTGGTGGGTTTGTAGTGGAACGGGGAGGGAGTGGGATGGTGGGTTGTCATGACATAAAATAATAAGATGGTCCAGGAGAGAGAGAGAGAGAGAGAGTGTTTGGATAACTTTTTTTTTTTTTTTTTTTTTAATTAGAAGTGAAGAATGACGAACGCAATGCAAACGCAGACATGTAAGCCGGGTGAAGGCAAAGCGGAGAATCGGTAGACGGGCCGAAGGCGCGATTAATGAAGCGGAAGCGATGTCGAGCCGAGTGGCGAAAGCAAGTGAAGCGAGCGTCATGGCGGTGGGCGTGGTGAGAGTGAGAAGCTTGAAGCGCGCCACTCGTTTGTAAGCGCGTGAGAGCGCGTGGAGAGGCCGATGGTAGTTATTTTGGTGGCGATGGCTTCGTCAGGAGGAGACGAAGAGCTGGGTATAGTGTAAACGTGAAAATACGGATGAACAAAATACGCAGAGGCCAGGAGAAACAACACCAGGACAGAAGCAAACTGAAAAAAAAAAAAATTAGGAGAGAATTGTTGGCTCTGATACCATGTTATGAAAGTAGTGAGAGAAGAGAAAGAATAAACTCTATATTGAATTGAATGAATAATACAATAGGAGAAGCCTCTATATATAGGCAGAAAGGAAACCTAGATAGGTAAGGAGATAGAGATTGAGAGAGAACCTAGATAGGTAAGGAGATAGAGATTGAGAGAGATACAAATACAAATAGATAAAATACAGCTATAATAATATATAATAATATATAGCTAATACCTATATCATGGTGAGCATGGTGATATACCATGTGAACCATCTAAGCCCCAAACCACAATCCAAGCCGCCCCCTTTGGCGCACCTATATTATGGTGAGTATGGTTATACACCATGCGAACCACCCAAGCCGCACCATCTGCCTCTCTGCGCACAATCAACCCAAGCCGCCCCCTTTGGCGCACAATCCAAGCTGCCACCTCATGGCGCACTCCCTCATAATGATTGAATACGCATAGCCATTTGCCTGTTTATTTACTTTGTGTGGTATAGATATATAGATCAAATAAATACTGTAATGTCTTAGATATGAATTTGACATGTTCTGGTGTGCATTTTATGTTTGGTAGGTAGGAAAATGTGATTGATACTGCTTTTTTGAAATTCGAATTTAAAATCTGTCATGTATAATGGTCCCCCACTCACTCTCTCAATTAACTTTAAAAATAAAAGTCAAAAAAAAAAAAAAAGCCTCTTGTAAATGATCTCAGGTAACAGAAGATAAGAGGAGAGATATTTGTGGTGATTTGATTCCTGTTGTATTTTTTCACTTGAATTGTTGTTATCATATTATTCAAGTAGGTCTAATTTTAAATTATATTTCAATACTACATTTACTAGTAAAAAATATTATAAATTTTAGAATAAATTACATTTTACACCCTTTATATTTAACCATTTTCCCACTTTGACCCTTAAAGTTTATTTTTGAAAAATTCTTGATAGCTCAAATTTGTGTGATCTGAATTGCTCGAATGTATCAAAATGACGTCGACAGGATCATGAAAATTCGGGTTACCAAGCATTGTTGTTTATTTTTTTCTCACTTTAACCTTTTATGTTTTAAGTTTTTCTCAATTTACTATTAAAGTTAATTTTTGTTCAAAATTAGACAGAAAATACCATAATAACTGTCATATAACATGAAAAATATATTATTATATAGAGTTTAAGTTTATATTACAGATGCGAATTATATATAATAAAATATTTTTATATCACGTGATTGTTAATGTGTCATTTTCTATCTAATTTTTAACATAAATTAACATTATAAGTAAACTAGAAAAAACTTGAAATATGGAGGACCAAAGTGAGAAGAAAAAAAAAAAAAAAACCTTAAATGTCAAAATAAAAAAAAAATAACTAAATATAAAAGGGGTAAAATATAATTTACCGTAAATTTTATGACATTTTCTTTAATATTATTAGCTATCATTGTGAAAGTCAGACTCCACCAAACTGGGCTCTTATGTAAGCAGCAAGTTGCTTTGATGAGTTTGTAAGGAATAATTATGAGCTCATATAAAATATCATATTCTTTGGTAAAATGTTAGTCAGACTAGTATTTTAACAGTTGAGAAAACAAGAAAAGAAAAGAAAAAGAAAATAATCAAATCTGGGAAAGGTAGTCAGGCGATTCATATTAGGACAAAACGATTTATCAAAAAGACGCAACTCTGCTTTTGGTCTGCAACCCACCTCCACTTATCTCCTCCCCCTCTGTATTTCTCTCTCCCATTGGAATTCTTTGCTTACAAGTGAAAGAACTGAAGAGCCACAGAGACAGAGAGAGAGAGAGAGAGCTAAAAAGTACATACTTGCTTTGTACTGTGAGAATTGGAAAGCAAAGCATGGCATTTGCAGGAACAACCCAGAAATGCATGGCTTGTGACAAGACTGTTTACCTTGTCGACAAGCTCACCGCCGACAACCGTATCTACCACAAAGCCTGTTTCCGATGCCATCACTGCAAAGGAACACTCAAGGTACATACCTTATATATAGATCATCTTAATTTTGTTTGTTCTTTGTTTCCTGTATAACGTTTGCTCTGAGATCTTTGAAACCCAAGGGATTGTTTTTTACAACTTGAGTATTGCATACTTCACTAGATTCAGATCTGAAGATGAATCAACCACTCTAGTTTTGGATTGACCTGAAACTTGTGAGATGACACTCCAAGAACTTGACTCCCTTTTTAGGTCCATGACCTTAAAAAGTCTATATTTCACCAGCTTACCAATTGAGTGTTCATTCGATCCACCACCCGAGGCTAGGCTGATCAAACCGATCATTGGGTTCGATCTAGCAAGTGATTCCCTCCCTGAAAACGGGGATGGTCGTTAGGTTGTGAATTGAATGCGAGGGAGAGAGAAAGAAGCAGTTGGTGGGGGACTGAAATAGGTTTGATTTAAACGACCAGGTACAACATCGCATTTGACACATGAGGATGGTACAACGCAACTATGAATTCATCATTCTAGCTAGAGCTAAAAAAAACCTCTTGCATAGAGTGAGCATTTCACACCTATTATATGCAATTTTAGTGAGAGATGCTTTTTATTTTGCAGCTTGGCAATTACAATTCCTTCGAGGGAGTTCTGTACTGCAGACCACACTTTGATCAGCTCTTCAAAAGGACTGGTAGTCTCGACAAAAGTTTCGAAGGTAAAAAAAAATAAAAATAGTTTAGGTCTTTCCGATACCCTAATGTTGTATTTGGTTGAGAGATTTGAAAAGGGATTTAGAAAAGAAAAGGAAAAGGGTGGTGAAATTAAGTGAAATATAATGTAAATTTTCACTTATCTTTTTCCTTTCCTTTTCTAAATCTTTTTTCAAATTCCTCAACCAAACACAGCATTAATGCTCATTTGTAGGTAGTCTAGATCAACCTAATTTCTTTCCTTTTGCAACTTCCAGGGACACCAAAAATTGTGAAACCAGAGAAACCCATTGACAGTGAGGTACGTTCTGAAATCTATCAAGTACTTGCCGGTATAATAATTATCATGCTGGAGTTTCTATATATAACATGAGTTTCTATATATAACATGCCACTAATCTTTATTGAGACATTTTGACAGAAACCTTTGGCGAATAAAGTCTCAAGCAAGTTTGGGGGAACCAGAGAAAAATGTGTGGGTTGTAAGAACACCGTCTATCCAACTGAAAGGGTAAACACCATTAACTTTTGCTACAATTCTATGCCGTACCTATTACATTGAACATCAAAAGCTAGGTTTTATGGTGAGGCGTCCCCACGCTTCACACCCTCCCTCACACACACGGTGCTCACTCTATATCACTGGCCGTGTGCAGGCCATAACACACCCTACTCATCCTTGGGCAACAAACATATGTTGAAATATACATAACTAACAATACGTGATTCAATGCAAGGTTACGGTGAATGGAACTGCGTACCACAAGAGTTGTTTCAAATGCACCCATGGCGGATGTGTAATCAGCCCATCCAACTACATAGCACATGAGGGCCGTCTTTACTGCAAGCACCACCACATCCAACTGATAAAGGAGAAGGGTAACTTAAGCCAGCTCGAAGGCGACCATGAGAAGGAACCTGTAAACGAGAAACTCAAAGCCAGAGAAGTCGCTGCAGAGTCATGATCTGCCAAAGAAATTGTTCTGGTCCTTTCACTCTCTTCAGTCTGTGTTGATTCAGTACGTTTTATGATGGTCTACGGATGGAGATTTTAATGCTTCCAGTTTTTGAGTGCGATTGTTTGTTGTTTTGGGTGATATCGCAAGGTTGTGGATGCTTAAGTGGGAAGACAAGGCTTAACTATTCTTATAATCATATGAAAAGTTATGTGCTGGTATCATTTGTGATTTATCATTGCCCTCTAATCGGTTTTGAATAAATGTGTATGTATGATTCCTTTTTCTTTTCTTTTTTTTTAATTTTTACTTTGTCTCTAGCAAAATTGAAGATTTTGAAGCATAAACAAAATTGTGGCATGTTACCATTTTAGCTGCTTTGAGTGGCATTTTCCCAATGGCATCATCCCCAGATCCACTTCAAACTTTTTGAAACTCCAGATGGCCTTGATCTTGCACAGAAACAGTATGGAGGAACAATAGCGAAGGACTTTAGTGTTAGAAAAACAAAAGCAAAAGCACAGAAAGGGAAGAAAACATAACAACGCTAAATTAGTACACATTAATGTGTGTTTAGAAGAGAAAAGATTAGGTACACACTTAACATTTGACATAGTGCACAAAGTGGTTGTCCTTGACTTGAACCCATAACTTCAAGATTATTAGGTCAAGATTTTATTATTGAACCAATGATTACCCCTAAAACGAAAAAAACATGCTGAAGGAAATTTAAAATGGCTGCAGAGCATAGTAAAATGTATTTCAAATTGAGGCATCAACCAATACGCAAGCCAATTTATTGCAGAGACGTTGCACGTGCAGTGTGGGCAGAACCTGAGATGGTGGCCTGCAAACAAAATAGACTGCAAAATAATAAATGCTCCAAAATTTGAAATGAATTGTGCTGATAAGTAAGCTCTACCTAAGTAAAAGCTAAAAGAATGTCAAGTAACGATGGCCACAGAACCTGGGTGCAGATTTCAGCCATGAAACAGCAGAAATATGAACACCGACATAAAATATAACCAGCAACTCACTCAAATTCATAGTCAATGCTAACGAAAACAAACAATAATCATAAAAACACAGCTAGGATAGTTGAATCGTGGGCGGTAAGCTAGGAAGCACGGATACGGATCTGGGATCACGCGATCACGATATGGATGGATCTGACAAAATTTGAAAAAAGTAGGATCTGAATCTGGCGGGATACGTTCATAAAAAATATTTTTTTTCACAATTTTTAATAATGTAGCATACACAAAAAGAGGAGCATGATCATCTTCTTCTTCCATTGGTGTACCACTTGTTGAACCTAAACTTCCCGTACCTGAACTCATTTTCTAAAATTTATGGTAAACAAATAAAACAAAACATTAATGTAGCATCATCACCCATAACAACCATAATGCATCATCCATAACAAAAAATTCATCAATTCAATTAAATTTCAACAATTTTAACAATATAGAATCACCCATAACAACCATAATGCAATTCAATCCCAAATTAAGGGGGAAAAATTTTACAAAGTTCATTTATTTATCAATAAGTTTATTTATGTATTTATTAATAAGTTTTTTTTACCTTATTTGATTTATTAATAAGTTTACAAAGTTTATAATTTTATAAGTTGACAAATTTTATTTTTAATAAGTTTATTTATTTATTTATTTACTAATAAGTTTTTTTACCTTATTTTATTTATTTATTTATTTATAAGTTTATATATTTATTTGTTTTATTTACCTTATTTGTTTATTTATTTATTAGTTTTATTAGTTTTATTTATTTATTTGTTTTATTTAAACCGAATAATACATATAAGTTTTTTTTTTTTTAAATATCTTATTTGATTTGCAAATCGCAGAATATACATATAACAAATTAAAAAAAATAAATAAATAAAGACGAGACAGACAAATCTAGTCGAGAGGGGAGGTGAGATCGAGTCGCGAATCGCGATAGAGTCGAGAGGAGGGGGGTGAGATCAAGTCGCGATCTCCAACCAGACAAACAAATCGAGCTCAAGCGAGAGGGAGAGGGAGAGAGAGAGAGGGACGAACCTGAAAGACGATCGTGGAGCTCCTGTTCGCGAAGCTGATCGACGATCGGCGAGCTGTTGTTCGAGACGACGACGAGCTCCTTCTCCTCCTCCTTCGCGGCTGCTGTTCGACCTAGGTAAGAGTGAGTTTGGTTTATTATTTTTCTTCTATTTGGTTCGACCTAGCTGCTGAACTCTTTTTTTTGTGTTTTATTTTATATTTTTTTCAAATTTTACAATTTGACCCCTTCTTAAAGTTTTTAAATTATTTTTGTGCCCCGCCGTATCCATAACGTATCTTGACCGTATCCTTCCCGAATCCTCGCGTATCCGAGCCGTATCCGAAATTCAAAAATTAAAAAAAAAAATTCGAATACTTCATTTCCCGTATCTGATACGTATCTCGCCGTATCGGACGCGTATCCATATCCGATACGTATCCAATACACGTACGGAGCTATTTCAGAGTATCCGTGCTTCATAGGCTGTAAGTAGTTATGAAGCGACCATCAGAATTCTTGAATTGTATAATCGGGGGATATGCAAATCGTGGCATCAAATGAAATTCAATGTTGTTTGCCAGTTTGAAATTATGAAATCTAACAAAGAATAAGAATCTACTGAAAATTGGAGTAAGTTTAGTGAGCTAGAAGTTCAACTCAAAGATGTAAAAGAGGCCATTACAATCAGAAAAGCTTACAAAAGATGGCAACCGAACAAAGTTTTGAATAAAAAAGCAGTTAAAAGAACTTTGAGCAATAGAGAAACAAGAATTCTCATACAATTTAGTGTTTTTGTGAACTACTTTCTCCGTCACATAAATCGTAGGTACATTTGAAAAACTCAGACTAGACAAATAAATATTATGAAAAAAAAGAAGCAAATATGAAAGGACATTTATATTAACTAAAAGAATCGATATTATTAGTTTGATGGTAATTATGTTACACAGCCACAGTTAATGAACGGCATCTAGCTACAAGTTCTGTACGTAATAATCCTAAGCAAGGATATCAAACACTACAAGTTTTCATTGTATCAAGAATACAACCATCTTGTGCAATATGCTTGAGATCGATAATGTAATTGTTCCGAAGAAACCCAAATCCAAATGTTCCATTCTTATACTGCCATATTCTTCCCTCCACACGCTGAGGATTCGCAGAAGCTCCTGCCAGGTCTGGAATTACCAGATCATAACTTGAATTAATGTAAAGAATGCGTGAGACCACTTCATTTTCCATCCAAGGTTGTTGCCCTTGAATGGAAGGAGCTGCTGCAACTGGCCGAAGATGTATGTGACTATCATATAAATATTCTTCTTCAGATGAAAATGGAGACTCAATGAATGTTGTGTTTGGTGTCCAAAAGACTGGGGAATAGTTGGAGAAAGGCTGAACTGAGTCTCCAACCCTTCGGCATGCAATGCCTCCAATGTCATCATATGCCACGAGATAAAAATCCAAGTTCATGTCATCACAAATACCCTGCATCGAGAAGCAGCAAAGAGCATCAAAATGAGCATTTAAGGGAAAGTCCATTCCCATCACCATCTTTCAACAACCATATCAGGGTACCCTAATAAAGAAGCAAATTAAAATAGTCCACAGTGCTACTAGAAGCCAGTAAAAGATTACGTATTTTTCACTAGCAAAATATGTTTCTCAGCAAGCAATATGTGTCTCTCAAATAACCCATTGAAGAAATCACCTCACCTAAGCATAATAAATTTTAGACACAACATTCAAGGTGGAAACTTTTTACCATTCATATGCCCAATAAAACATAAGAGTTCAGCAATTTAATCTAAGTTCTGACAGATTGGCAAAGTTGGAGTAAATCCAATTTCAATCATCACCAATGTACAATCGCGATGATTTTGCAAATACACTCCTCATATTTGAAAGTCTTGCCAATGTCTGCATTTGGTAAAAATTATTATTTATTTATTTATTTTGATAAATAAGCAAGCGACCTTTATTAAAAAAACATCAAGATGATGCAAAGAAATACAAAACCCCAACAAGAGGAATCACTCTCTAACCAATAACCTCATCCAAGAATTCTAAAAAACCAAACATATCCGGATCAATTTTCAATTCTAACCAACTATACAAAACAACAAGTAAACGACTCTCAAGCCAACTAACTGTATGCTGAATGTCCTAAAACATGCGTCTATTCCGTTCTCAAAATTATTATTTCAGCAACAACCACATCACTAATCATATTTTCGCATGCCTACTAAAATTGGGATAACTCACTTGACACCTAATCGCACATGTACAACATTAAAATGTAAAGGGATCTTGAGTAACACCAAATCCAAGCACCTAATGTATCACTAAACTATTAATGTTACCCCGCTCTCATTCTATAGGCACTCTGTAAAATCAACAGGAACACTTTGACAAACTCGAATTAAATATAAGTTCAGCACCTACGAAAACAAGATTAAACTCTCAAATCCAGTAAATGCAGGCAATAATGTTTTGTTTTGTGACTACTCCAGATTGAACTTGCAAAATGTGAGAAAACAACCTTGAAAAGAACACAGCTTCGTAGTAAACATTTCTACTGAAAAATGAAAGTACATTACAAAACATAATACACAAATTTCTAACAAAATGTACCAACAAAAAGAGAGCAGAAACACCACCTTCCATAAACCTTGCAAAGGTTTCGATGGCGATGGCGAGCAATTAACAATCTTCACGAAATGCTCTGGCTCCCACTTCCTCCTCCCCTGCCTCTCCTTCTCTCTCCTCCTCTGCCTCCTCAACGCCCTCTCCCCAACTGGACTTGTCCTGTTTGCAAAGTACTGATAAATCTCCGATGTGAACCGGTCCGGTAAGCTCCCTGAGGACCCACTCTCCACAACCCGATAATCCTCTCCCTTCAAATTCCCCAAACTCGAATTCCTCCTAAACCCAATTTTCCTTCCCTCCGGCGAATTCAAATTCGAATACAAAAAGCTCAGATTTTCCTCAACAACCATATAAATCTTCCCCATAAAACTAACATTAACTGGTACTAATTCGTTCTCTAGCAAACCCAATTCAGCTGATTTAACAAAATCACTAGTTAATTCGAATTTACACTCGGGATCGAGAAAACTCACAGGTGAACCACTGGGCATGATACTTAGCCACAAAAATGGAGCCTTTAAGACCCTATAGGTGCCGGTTTTCGACGGCGAAACCCTAGAGCCGGTGACGAACGAGGGGCCCCATTCGAAGAACACGAGAGGCGGAGGACGGCTGAATCCGGCGTTGTTGTCCTGGCCGCTCCGCCGCCAGAATCCGATCAGGTCTTCGTACTCGATTAGGGTTTTGTAGAGCTGTTTAAAGGTGACTTTGCCGTTGCCCCATTTCTTGATCTGGGTTTTGGATCCCCAACGGCGATCGCAGAGAGAGAACCAGAGTTTGTTGTCGCTCCGGCAGAGAGAGACGAAACGCTTCGAAGTGCAGGCGAAAGTGGCGATCTCGGAGGGAGTGAGGAATGAGAGGATACAGAGCTGAACGTCTTCTGGAAAATCGGAGAACGAAATTGAATTGGTTTTGAGATTTGAGTCATTGAGATTCGTCATGGAATTGAATTCTTATTCTTTGTTGTCTGAGATTAAAGAGGAATGGAATCTTGGTTTACTTGGATAAATTCTAGGGCTCAGACACGAGAGAGGTGGAGAGAGAAGGGGAAGATGGTGTTTGTTTGGGAGCTGGGAAGATTCTTAGAAAGGTGCGAAGATTCTTAAATTTGGTGGCGATTTTGCTTGGAGCAATGGTAGTTTACAGAACATTCAGAAAATTACAAAACTCACTTAACTTGTCAAAATGGGGTTCACCTTTGGATTGTCAGAGGAGTTTACAAGATCAAACTGTAAATGAAAATTTATAAAATTATTTAATTTAAATAAATATTTTTTAAAAGTTATAAGCAAATTATAAAGATAATTTATAAAGTAGATGAGTTTAATACTAAGGGGTGGTTTGAAATGTTTTAAATAAGTGTACTTTTTGATTTTTCATAAAAAGATGTGTAAAAACGTAAAAAGAAGATATTAATTGATGTAATCCAAAAAAGATAAAAAGATTGATTAAAATAGGGTATCCCAAACAAGGCCTAAAACATTTTATATCCTACAACATGGCGTAAAATGAAAAGAAAAAAAAACTAGTCAAAATTGAATTTAAAAGTAAATTCAAAATTCAAAAGAGTGGTTTAGCCCATCAATATGGTTTGTTGTTAGCGTCCAACCTAAGACGGAGAGGGCCTAGCAGGATGGAGCTTAACATGAGAGAATGTGGCTTTGGTGGTGAAGACAGAGAGGCTAGCAAGATGGAGCTTAACATGAGAGAGAGAATGTGGTTTTGGTGGTGAAGACAGAGAGGCTAGCAAGATGGAGCTTAACATGAGAGAATGTGGTTTTGGTGGTGAGAGACAGAGCTAAATCTTAAAGGAAGAGGTTTTAGTATAAAGATTGATTGATAATTAGAATTGATATCATTTTAAAAGATCAGTCAAATAATTAAAAATTCAAGATTTCGTTTATTATAATAGTCAAATATTAAAATTTTGATAACTTATTTAAAAATTTATTAATTCATAATGTCCAGATAAGCTTTATCACATAGTAATCTACATGCCCAAACAGTAAAAATAGCACCATTCACGCAGCTCATACAGCTAAAATCCCTACATTTTGAACATCAATCTAACCATATGAAAATAGTAACAAAATGTTAAACAGAACAACTCATAATCACTCAGAAAGTGAAATACAAGACATCTAACTTAGCCACATGAGTTGTGCTATTTGCACAAAAATATACAAAAAGTAAAATAAAACACTTATAGACATGAAAATCGACTATAACTGTGTACTTGCACAAAAATGTGCATAGAATAGGAAATTTGGAGGTTTAGTACCTCTCGAATGCATGATGAAAATATGGAGACCAATGGGACTAAATTTGAATGCCTTTTCATGCATCACTAGTATTTGATTTTGACCGTCGAAAATCTTTGATCTCATGCGATCGCTCAACTGATTCGGACTGCCTCTCCTCCATCCGATCCTTTGATTCTCGACGCCTAAGTTTCATCTTTCCTTCTTTCTCTCTATCACCGCCCTCAAAAATTTGACCCACCAATCCCTCAATTGCCTCTGGCGATAAGCACGACTTTACTTGTAAAACAGAGGCATAAGTGTTCAAGAAGTCAGTATAAGCCGGCACGACAAGCTTCACAGTAGCTTCCCTAATCTGAGTTCTCAAATCCACATCAGGTATGCTATAAGAGCTTCGATGCCTTTGCGAGACCTCGTTGAAAGTGTTCATGAAAGCTTCCAATTTCCCTCGAATTAGAGTTCCATTAATGGCTTCATTGTTAAGTCTATTTGTGTCTTCCTTGTCTAGTAGTCTTACTAGGGACCCCCAAGCTTGCTTCTGATATAGGTAAGCTGATTCCTCTGCGACAACCTTGTACCTCTTCTTCATGTATTGCTCGCCCAATAACTTTCCGAGCTCAGTGTTTCTAGTTCTCATGTAGATGTACCAGCAGGTGTTCATGCCGAACACATGGGGAAGTACCTTGTCCTTGTTGTAGCTGTTAGAAAAATATTATGCAACAATACAATTATAATCAATAAAAATAGTTGAGATATTTTGTAACAATTTTGGAACATATGAAAAAATAAAAAATAATAGAAAATAAAAAAGAATTGCTTATGAGATCAGCGGAAGAATTTTGTATTACGCGTAGTCAAAAGATATTTTTTTTCATGAGATAGTATAATCATTGTCTTAAAATCATTATTGCATCTCATATGAAGGTTTTAATGGAATACAAGTCTAAAATACAACTCGAGTACTCATAATTTTTTATTCACACTCACAAGTATATGACCAAAGTTATCTATAAAATATAATATGATGAAAACAATGTAAATATATAAAAATAAGATAATTTATAACCAATCTAATAATCTCAAATTAATAATAACAATAATTATAAATTAAGATAAAATAATATTAAATAACTTATCAAACATTTTATAACCCAAATAATAAAAACTGAGCAATACTACATTCTTAAAAATTTACTCAGAAACATTATTATATCACGATATCAACCGCACTTACTAATTCTATCTAAAAAAAAAAAAACCTTTATTAATTTATTTATTTTTTTGGTGAATAAGAATAAGTCATATACCATTATTAATTTTGTAAACAACTAAATAAATAAAACAATTGTTTCATTTTTATAAAAATTCCAAAAGCCATACCGTGATCGTTTCGCTTCCACATTCCTCTGAAGCGCTTCCATAACATTAGCAATGGCGTTCCTAAGCAAATTATCATGAGTCTCCGGCTTCGACAGCACACCAGCTTTCCATATATGTTCAGTCCGAAGAACTTTCGCCATGGGCACGCTATAAGTCTCCGTCGCAAGATACTTCAAATAGTTCGTAGCGTACCGAACCAGTTTCGGAATCGACCCATCCGGCGGTGGCGGAAGCCCATCCTGATTCCCTTCAATCTGCAACCCAAACTCCCAAAACACCTTGCTGGCCGCATGGACCAGAAGCTTCTCGAGTTCTCGAAACCGGAGACAAATATCAGCTCCAGCCTCGCCTTCGAAGACTTCAGAGAATTGAGTTTTCAGATTTTCAAGAGAATCAAACATGTCTAGCAATTTGAATAGCTTTTGGGGCTCTTTGCTGCTTCTGGCGACGCCTTCACCGAATCGGAAGAAGACGGCCATGATTTTGTCCGCGATCTTGACGAAGCATTCTTGCCATATGATTAGGCCGTCCATGATTTGGCCTAGGACTTGGTTGCAGAGGTCTTTTTCGGATACGAGGACTGTCTTGACTGCGAGTTCAAAGTGTTGGATCCAGAGAGTTATGGCGGTTTCTAAGGACTCCCATTCCATCTCGTTGATTTCTTCTGGAGTGTATGTTCGGAGGTAGTCTGGGTCTAACTTCATCAATGCTTTTGCTGCCCTTCTGTATCTCACCTGTTGAAGATCAAACACAATGGGTTACAAAATTCCATCATATAATCCAACACAATTCTCTAGAACCACATACATTTGATAGGTCCGGATTCTGTAATTATTAATTTTTCTTGATTACTATAGGAGCTCGTTGATTTGGAAGGCAAGCAATTTAACAGTAAATAACAGATAATTTGGAGCTACACTTTTTAGTTATTTCAGTTTGGTTAATTTGTAATTACCCTCCACAACCCATGTCTGGCTATTGTATCTCATCATTTAAGCATTTGCATTAGCACTCATTGAGGAGTAGATATTAAGTGGAATGATGATATTATCATATCTCAATTTAAATGAGATTGTGCATGAGAGGGTTTAAGAACGTCGTTGGAAAATTCGAAGATCTTCGAAGATCCTTGAAGAAAAATTCGAATTCTCTAGAAGATGATGAGAGGCTTAGATTTTTCAATAGTCTCAACTAAGAACACAAAAGTAAAGAGATGATGGAGAGAAGAGATTGAGTGAAGAAGAAGGCAAAGTAGCTAGAGAGAGTAATGGCAAGGCTCTCCTATGGATCTCTCACTTTCACTCTCAAGGTTGATAATGGAGAAGAGAAATTAGTTCTTTCCCAAGAGTTATCTCTCCAAAATTCATCCCTTGTAAAGCTATGGGTGAGTGCTATTTATAGACACCTCATGACGTAGAATGGAGCCCATATGCAAGGCACATGGGGAATATTCTCTCTAACCACCTTGTCTGAGGAGGTGACCTCTCCAAGGGTGAGGAAAACCCTCGAAGAGGAGATCAACCTCTCGGCGAACCGTTCTTCTTAGTCACACCTAACAAATGATCCCCAATCATCCCAAAGGGTTAGGGGTAGTCACAGAGGACGTCCTGCCGCATAAGGGTCAGGGGTAGTTCAAGAGAACGCCCTGCCGCAAATATTGCCGAGTCTCAGGGACCCCCTAGTTCGTGCCACCTCGACTCAGGTATAAGCTAGTTTAACCGAAGAGTGAATTTATCTTCATTCACCGTCCTCGGGATCGGGTCATTTGTTCGAACTCCACTACGCCCATGGTTCTGGTGCGTAGATCCCGGAAAGCTCCGAACCCGCAAGTGTTTTAGGACTCATTAACGGAGCGACTTCTAGATTACATCTGAATCCGTTCGAAGCCAAGTGCTTCGGATCTCTAGGTTTGTGGATCCGAATCCTTTCGAATCTGAGTGCCTTGGATCCCTAGGCTTGCTCAATACCCTTTCGAATCCGGACCCGGGTAAGTCTCTAAGTTCATGGATCCGAATCCTTTCGAGTCTTAGAGCGATTCAGCCCGTTTGATGGTGATAAATCCGGGCTCACCAATTTTGGACTTGTGATAAATTCGGGCCCACCAACCTTAGACTATTGGGCCTAATTAATTTAGTGGGCTCAAATTAGCTCCTCTTACAGATTGAGTGGTAATCATTCCGTCAATTAAGTAGGAGACAAGATTATGAAGCTGAAAACGAGTCAAGTCGAACTGAGTATTAAAAAAAGTTTAGCAAAATCAAATTAACAAGTTTCCATATGTGCATGTTTGATGGTTTGCAGTTCATATGTCTGTATGGTATTTGAAGGTATGAAATCTATTGTCAATAAAGGGATTATAACAAGATTGACTAAACAATCAATTACAAGATTTTTTTAAAATTAGTCACTCTATTTGTCTTCTCTTTGATACAGTTAAAGTTACAGCAAAATCTAGTCTTGCTCTGCTTGGTTGGGATTGGACATCATATAGGTACACAAACAGGGGAATCATATACAAACAAAGATCAAAGAGGGAATAGCGAGCAATGTTTTCAACTAACCTAGTGATCAATACTAAATTGACTAAGCAAGTAGTGTAAGAAAAAGTTTAACAACACAGAAATGTTAGGCTTACCTTCACAAAGATTTCGATACAGATATCCAAGCAATCATTGGCAGCAAGAGTCTCCGAAATTTGCCTCAAAACTTCAACCTCCAACTCAGTACCCAAATTCCAAGCCACCACCACCTCCTCCTCCTCCTCCGCCATATCAACCTCACTTTGCGCCGCCACTGCTGCCATCTCACCTATATTCCGATGCCTCAGTTGCTGCAATAAACCCTCAAACTCATCTTGCAAACTAAGCAAAGCCTCATCAAGCAACCCATCAAACCTCATAGCATCAACCTCGGTTTCATACAGAGCCTTAAGCGTCATCAGAGTCTCTTTCAATCTATGCGTCCTGTACTGATCAGTCGCCTTAGTCCTGCTCAAAAACTCCACAACTTCCTGAAGCTTCTGAATCGCCGCTCGCACTCCTGACTAATCGAATTAATCGCTGCGTCGAGCTTGTTCACGCAATCCACATACTTCTTCAGCCGCTTCAGCCTCTTCTTCGGCGATTTCTCGCTCGATAACTTGGAGGAGATATCGAGCAGTCGGCGCTGGAGAGACTCGGTGAGCTTGAAGCTGTCGAGGAGGAGAGAGCTGGAGACGGCACGGTTGATTCGGGTGTCGAGAGCTTTCGCGGCAATAGACAGGGACTGGAGGGAGCTACTCTTCTTGAGGCTGTTGTTAGACTTTCTTGAAATATGTCCAGTTTCTTGTCCATTTTCTCGAGGCTCACCTCTACTTCAGCTGACGTTTTGAGGAGGTTTTGAGGTCTGAACACGCTGTTTCGAGCTTGATAAGCGTCGAGTCGTCTTCTTTGATTTCCATGAATGTTAATTTAACGAGAGAAGGGAAAAGAATTTGTGGGTGGTGAAATGTGAGCTGTGTGTAGATAGACTATATGTTTTGGGGGGGAAAAGAAGATGACGCAGAGGGGGGGTTAAAGGAGACTAAATCTCGATGCAAACGAAGAACAAATGGCGTTTTTGATTTGAAAAGAGACAATAATTCGATGCTGAAACTCCTACGATCAAGCCGGTGTAGTTGAATGGGTCCAAACATTAACCAATCTGTTTTTGGCTTGGGACTCGTCAAGAATATATGGGCCGTTAATTCTTATGAGAACAGTGACTCCCATTAATCATTAAAATTTTATCCTGAAAATGATACTATACTAGATTAAAATTAGTCAATTGTGATTAGATCTTCTACACATGTTTAAATTAACACTAATGCTAGGTATCATGAAAAACCTTTCATGAAAATAATCATAAAAATTTTATGACCTTTGGATTACACTTAAATAAAAGCATCATACACTAATCAAGGTAATCTAAAAATCATAAATTTTTTATGAAAAAAATTTCATGATCCCTAACTTTTCTCTTAAATTAATTATGGATAAAATTATTGATAATTTGTTTTAGTGTAGAACATGTGCTTGTGAGAAACTTAAAGCTTTCTAAACTCACCACTACCATCAAAGTTGGGGCCAAATAACACAATTTACTCATGTAATTAGGTTCATTCACAGCTGGCTTGTGAACAACTCCAAAACGAAAATGGTAATTCACCAACAATTTTTAGAAATTTGCACTAAAATGAGGTGGCTATCATTTGTGTAAGAGGATTGTTACATATCACTTGTTTATTTTATCATTTTATATCACTAGTTTATATGGTAAAATATCATTTGTTTACATTAATTCTTTAATGATTATCATTAAACAAGGGAACTAATCATAAGTAATCCATGTAGGAAGTGATTAAAAAGGGTGATAAATAATTGGTGATATATAGCTCAAAATCCAATTAAGTTATTATGTATATAAGCTTTCAATACAAATTTTGAATTTGTATATCATGCATGAAAATATTGTTAGGGAAAATATGTGATTCCCCACAAGTAAATCAATCAATGGGAATAAAAATTAATGCGGACAAATTAAATCAAAAGCAACACAAGAATTTTACGTGGTTCCCTCAATGTGAGGTACATCCACGATATCGAAATCCGATTTTACTATCAATCAAAAAGTTTCCAAACGATTATAAACGAGATACGAATGGTCTCACAAACCCACCCTTAGGTGAATTCCAAATAATCACAAATAAACAAGAGGAAAGACCTCACCAAATAGATGAACAAAAATCTTCGAAATCAGAGTTGTAGAAAACCCAAAATAACGAACCAAATCAGCTTCAAAACAGCATCACATCACGCACAAAAAACCACTGAATTTGATCTAAGACTTCTGCTCCCCAACACAGAAAGCTTATGCTTGAATAACAAACCCACAAGTGCACCAAGCACTATCTCAACAAATATGAATAGACAGCCACACACCCTTCGGCAGAAAGCAACAAAACCAATATATATATTATTAAATCTTAGGCTTTGTAACAAAAACCCTAGTTGTTACCAAATTGGATTGGGTCTCCACAAATTAGATATAATATATAAAAATATATTATAACTAATACCAAACCAAATTAAAACTCTTTTAATAAATCAATTGGGTCCCGCACTCCAATAAGGAGGTATACCTAACAATTCTCCTCCTACCGACTTAGGTGGAGACATCAACCATACCCGCCAAAGTTCGACACTTCAAATGTTTGTCCCTCGACAAAGTCTTTGTCAACATATCCTAAATATTATCATCTGTGTGAACCTTTTCGAGTTGCAACAATTTCGAATCTCACACATCACGAATCCAATGGTATCTCACATCAATGTGTTTCGATCTTAAATGAAAAGTAGAATTTTTACTCAAGTGAATAGCACTTTGACTATCACAATAAAGAACATACTTTTTTTGCTTCAAACCTAACTCTTGCAAAAAAAAATTCAACCATAACTCTTCTTTGCAAGCTTCCGTAATGACAATAAATTCAGCTTCGGTAGCTGAGAAAGCAACACATTTTTGTAATTTAGATTGCCATGTCATAGCTCCCCCCTACAAAAGTCATCAAATACCCCGAAATAGATTTCCTAGAATCAACCTCACCAGCTATGTCTGAATCTGTGAACCCATCAAGTATCGGCTTACCATCTCCAAAACACAAACACACCTTTGAAGTCCCTCGAAGATATCTTAGAATCCATTTTACCGCTGCCCAATGTTCTTTACCTGGATTAGAGAGAAAACGACTCACCACACCAACGGCGTGAGCAATATTCGGCCTTGTACAAACCATGGCGTACATCAAAGAACCAACTGCTGAAGCATAAGGAATTTTCAACATCTCTTCCTTGTCGTTCTCACTTATAGAACATTAATTCGAACTAAGTTTGAAGTGACCCGCAAGTGGACAACCAGCCAACTTTGCTTTATTCATGTTGAACCTCTCAAGAACTTTCTCAATGTAGCTTTCTTGAGACAACCAAATTAGCCCCTCTTTGCAACCACGAACAATTTTCATACCAAGTATGTGCTTTGCCGGTCCCAAATCTTTCATAGCAAAAGACTTGCTCAACTCCAACTTCAACATGTTAATCATGGTAGAATCTTGACCCATAATTAACATGTCATCAACATAAAGCAAAAAGATTATAAATTTGCCATCCGAAAAATTTTTCACAAACACACAATGGTCCGAAGTGGTTTTAGAAAAACCATTATGCATCATGAAAGAGTCAAATTTTTTGTACCATTGCCGCGGAGCTTGCTTGAGACCATACAAACTTTTCTTCAATTTGCAAACAAATTTCTCTTTCCCTTTTTTCACAAAACCTTCCAATTGCTCCATGTAAATTTCTTCTTCAAGATCACCATGAAGAAATGCAGTTTTCACATCAAGATGTTCAACTTCAAGGTTCATACTTGCAGCCATGCCAAGTACAACCCGAATTGAAAACATCTTCACAACGGGAGAGAAAATCTCATCAAAGTCAATACATTTCTGTTACCCAAAGCCTTTCACAACAAGACGTGCTTTGTACCTCAGATTCTTGCCATCATTCTTCAATTTGAAAACTCACTTATTTTTTAGAATTTTCCTTCCCTTAGACAACTTCACTAAATCATAAGTGTGATTTTCAAGTAAGAAATTCATCTCCTCTTCCATTGCCTTTTTCCAATCATCTTTCTTTGTATGCTCAATTGCTTCTTGGTAACTCTCAGGCTCCCCTTGATCGGAAATCAACACAAATTCATTGGGAGGATACTTTCTTGAAGGTTGTCGGTCTCTTGTAGATTTCCTCAACTCAAGTTGTGGTGGCGGTTCTTGAGTTGGATGCTCTTCCTCAATTTCTGGCTCAACTTCATTAGGATTAGCATCATCCTCCACATCTTCAATAGGTGGCTGCACATCTCCCCCATTTTCATCATCAACTGAAGATGAAGAAGATGGATCCATGTCAATGAGATCACTAGTTATTGGCTCCGCTTGATCACCTTTGCCAAAATCTTCAATTGTTAGGTCTTCAAGAAACACAACATCATGACTTCGAATGACTTTCTTGTCGACTGGATCCCACAATCTATACCCGAATTCATCACGCTCATAGCCAAGAAAAATACATTGCCTTGACTTACTATCAAGCTTGGACCTCTCATCCTTTGGAATGTGAACAAAAGCTCGGCAACCAAACACTCTCAAGTACTCATAAGATACATCTTTACCGGTTCAAACTCTTTCTAGAACATCACAATTCAAAGGATAGGAAGGAGACAAATTGATTACGTCAACCGCTGTCTTCATTGCCTCACCCCAAAAGGATCTTAGCAATTTAGCTTGTGAAAGCAAACACCTTGTTCTTTCCACAATGGTGCGGTTCATCCTCTCGGCAACGCCATTTTGTTGAGGAGTCTTCTTAACTGTCTTTTGATGCCGAATACCTTGGCTAGGACAATACTCATCAAATGGCCCAATGTATTCACCACCATTGTCTGATCGGATGCACTTCAATTTTTGCCCTGTTTCTCTTTCAACGATGGCCTGAAAATGCTTAAATACTTCTAGAACTTGATCTTTAGTTTTTAGTAGAAAAGCCCAAACTTTCCTTGAATAATCATCAATGAAAGTAACAAAATAAAGTGCACCACTATGTGTTCTAACTTTCAAAGGACTACAAACATCCGAATGAATCAACTCCAAAACATTTTCTTTTCTAGAAGCGACATTTTTATGAAAAGAAACTCTATGTTGTTTACTCGCCAAACAATGAATACAAGTTTTAAGATGTGTACCTTTCAAACCGGGTAGAAGCTCTTTCTTGAACAAAACTTGCAGCCCCTTTTCACTCATGTGCCCAAGCCGCTTGTGCCACAATTCGGTAGAAATATCATCTTCAAGTGCATTGACAACACTTTTACAAATTTTTCCTTGCATTGAATAAAGTGTATGAGTCTTCTTGCACTTAGCCACCACCAAAGAACCCTTTGTGAGCTTCTATATTCCATCACCAAATTTGTTGTTGAAGCTTTCACATTACAAGAAAATACACTTTTGGCGACCACTTTTGCTGACTAAAAATATTTTGGTTGCCAAAAGTTGTGGAATTGGCGACCAAAAATTATGTTAGTCGGTAAAAGTACAATATTTAGCTACTAAATTTTTTTAGTCGGGGTATATTGATTATTGGCAATTAAAAAAAAATTAGTCGCTAAAAATGTCACAATTGGTGACTAAAAAAAATTTAGTCGCTAAATTTGCCACAATTGGCGACTAAAAAAATATTTTAGTCGCTGTATAGATAGTTTTGGCAACTAAAATTATTTAGTCGCCGAATCAAAAATAAAAATTTACTTTTTATCTTTGGCGACCAAAAGTTTGGTCAGCAAAAATTTAATTTCAACGACTAAAAAATATTTTAGTCGCTGTATAGATAGTTTTGGCAACTAAAATAATTTAGTCACTAAATGAAAAATAAAATTTTAATTTTTATCTTTGGCGACCAAAAGTTTGGTCGGCAAAAATTTAATTTCAGCAGCTAAAAAATATTTTAGTCGCTGTATAGATAGTTTTGGCAACTAAAATAATTTAGTCGCTGAATGAAAAATAAAAATTTACTTTTTATCTTTGGCAACCAAAAGTTTGGTCGGAAAAATTTAATTTCAATGACTAAAAAATATTTTAATCATTTGATAGATAGTTTTGGCAACCAAAATAATTTAGTTCTTGAATGAAAAATAAAATTTACTTTTATCTTTGACACCAAAAGTTTGGTCGGCAAAATTTAATTTCAATGACTAAAAAATATTTTAGTCGCTGTATAGATGGTTTTGGCAACTAAAATAATTTAGTCACTGAATGAAAAATAAAAATTTACCTTTTATCTTTAGCGACCAAAAGTTTGGTCAAAAAAAATTTAATTTCAGCAACTAAAAATATTTTAGTCATTGTATACATAGTTTTGGCAATTAAAATAATTTAGTCGTTGAATGAAAAATAAAAATTTACTTTTTATCTTTGGCGACCAAAAGTTTGGTTGGAAAAAATTTAATTTCAACGACTAAAAAATATTTTAGTCGCTGTATATATAGTTTTGGCAACTAAAATAATTTACTCGCTGAATGAAAAATAAAAATTTACTTTTTATCTTTAGTGACCAAAAGTTTGGTTGGCAAAAATTTAATTTCAGTAACTAAAAAATATTTTAGTCGTTGTATAGATAGTTTTGGCAACTAAAATAATTTAGTCACTGAATGAAAAATAAAAATTTACTTTTTATCTTTGGCGACCAAAAGTTTGGTCACCAAAAATTTAATTTCAACGACTAAAAAATATTTTAGTCGCTGTATAGATAGTTTTGGCAACTAAAATAATTTAGTCGCTAAATGAAAAAGAAAAATTTACTTTTTATCTTTGGCGACCAGTTTGGTCACCAAAAAATTATTTTCAGCGGCTAAATAAATATTTTAGTCGTTGTATAGCTACTTTTGGCTACTAAATTTATTTAGTTGCCGAATAGAAAAAAAAAATTTACTTTTATTTTTTGCGACTAAATAAATTTTAGTCGACATATACCAACTTTTGCCGACTAAAAGAAATTTAGTCGCCAAATATCTAGTATAGTTTTATTTTTCATCTTTGGTGACTACCTCATTTGGTCGGCAAATATACATTTTTGGTGACTAAAACACATTTAGTCAGCAATAAAACTCAATTTTTTTTTGTGGGAACACATACCGCCCAATTTGAGTTGATGTTTAATTTTATTATTATTATCATTATTTTTATTATTATAATTTTGTTTTTTATTTATTATCATTTTGAAGGGTTTTTTAAATTAATTTGGTGAGGAACTCTGGAGGGATTTCAAACAAACTAAAATGAGTTAGGGCTTAAACACGTCTCTCTCTCTCTCTCTCTCTCTCTCTCTGTGACTCTCTCTCTTTCGCATCTGCCCTTTTCCGATTCTCTCACGCTGCTGTCTCTCTCATTCCGTTACTGCCCTCCTCTTGATATTGAATCTCTGTCACTTTGTTTCCATCGTCGTCGGGTAAGAAGCATCACTGCCATCAAGCACCACCGTCAATCCACTATTGGAGCATTACCCCAATATGTCCTCTCTATTTTGCCTTCTCTTTGTCCCTCTCTCTGCCTCTCTTCCCCTAATATCTGTCTCTCTCACTCTGTGACTCTCTCTGTCTTTGTTTTCTCTAATTGACTAAAGTAATTTTGTTCTACAATGTCTCACCCACTAGGGCCTTCATCATCCCCATTTTCTAGAGCATCTTCAACTCTCCCTAAAAACAATTTGAGATATAAATATCCCTCTCTTTCTATAAAATGATTCAAGGAACATGTAATTTCTTCTTTTTCTTTTTTTGGGTTTTGAAAGCTTGAAATTCATAACACTTAAATTTTATCTTATAGTTTCATCTTATACTTAATTTATACTGGTAGCGCCCGATAAAGATTCTTGAAGCTGCCTTGCTAAACTTTGCTTCTGTGATCTTCATCTTATACTTAATTTATACTGGTAGCGCTCGATAAAGGTTTGGAGTTTTGCTGACTAATATTTTTTTAGTTGCCAAAATATAATTTTCTACGATCAAATTGAAATTTAATCGGCAAAAGTCGAAAAGGGAAGACAAAAAAAAAGTGGGAATGAAAAAATGTTTAGCGACTAAAATATTTTAGTCACAGATAATAACATTTGCCGACCAAAAATTAATTTTGTCGCCAAAGACGTGAAAATTTTAGAGGGAAACCATTTAATTGCCCCTGCCTGTTCTCTGTTTAAACCAATTAGATTGTTTTCTCTCATACAAATTCTCCTTCACTACCAAACCTCACCCCATCTCACATCACTCTGTGACTTAGGGCTTAAAAGCATGTTCGTCTCTTTCTCTCACTTTGTGACTCTCTCAGTCTGTGACTGTCTCTGTCTCTCGCATCTACCCTCCTCCGATTCTCTCTCTCGCATCTGCCCAGCTCCGATTATCTCTCTCTCTCTCTCTCTCGCTTTTGTCTCTATCACTGTTGGTACAGGAGCACCATCGACGTCGACGCCCGTCGCACATGAGGACCATCGCAAACCAACAACCTATATCATCTTATCTCGTAGTCACGATCCATCATTGGGGCACTAGCCAAGGTATGTCCTCTCGGTTTCTCTCTCTCTCTCTCTCTCTCTATATATATATATATATATATGTATCTCTATATATCTATCTTTGTTCCCCTAATTTCGGCCTCTAGGGTTTTTTTCTTCTTTCATCCGCATACCTTCTTCATGCAAACTTACCCCTAAATTAACCCAGCTGTAGACACCCCATTTTTGACCGACCTTAAGACTCAGACGTCGCCGATTGAGCACTCGGTGATGTTGCATGTTGTGCTCGTTCAGAAGTCTCAGAGTTGCGGCCGTGCGCCCTGCCTCCGGACTTCCGAACTCTCTTCGGTGCCTTGTCTCGGTTTGCGAACCAGACCCGGTTTTCTCCGTTTTCTTTCCTGAGGGAAGGGAGTGGTCTCGTAGACTATCTCTCAGTGGCCGTAGGCTACGTTTTGTGGCCGTAGGCCATTTTGCCCATTTCGGAGCCCGGTTCCGGATCGTCAGTCCTGGATCGGGACCGCCCAACCATCTCCGAGTTCTCCGGTTTTTGGCATGTGCCTCTGTTTTAGTGTTCCGAGGACACCGGGGCCCCGATGCCCACTTCGCGCGAACACCACTTCTGCGGCGACCCATTTTGGACCCCAACCGCGGTTTTGGTCCCGAGCTTTTTGCATCACTTTCTCCGGTTTTGGCGGAGACCTCTGTTTAATATTTCGAGGAACCCTGGGCCCCGATGTTCCCGCCGTGGCAGATGCCACTTCGGTGCTCATAGCGGTTTGGGACCCCAAATTGAGCGGTTTTGGTCGAGCATTCATTTCAAGATCCATTTTCTCCGGTTTTTGGCGGTACCTCTGTTTTGTCATTCCAGAGGACACCGGGTCGCAGATACCCACTTCGATGTCAACACCACTTCCGACTGCAGCCCATTTTCGATCCCGATTTGGTTTTCGCTTAACGCTCATTTCTCATTAGTTTTGTTCAAACTTGGCGGTACCTCTGTTTCAACATCGGGAAGATCACTTGGGGTGGGAGGCCAGCAATTATCCCAGAGATAGCTGGCTCCTCCGAGCCGTTTTTCTCACTTAGGGCCAATGTTGAACACCCTAGGTATTTTCTTCCAACCAAAGCTACATATCTGTGATCAGGGGACATGGGAGGACCCTAAAAGTTGGTGGTCGGCCAGAAAATTTGAGTTTCATTTTTGAGCCTCTCCTTCAAGCTCTATGTTGTGGCTCCTGCTTCAGTGTTGCCAAATTCCAACCTTGGATCCTTGTTCTACACACCTTGGAGGACCCTAAAAGTTGGTGGTCGGCCACTAATTCAAAACTTCATTTTTTTCACCCGGTTGGGCCGGGCCATGTAGGTGGTGGCCGGCCATGGGGGTGGCTGGTCACACCTTGCAGAGAACCACCGGCCGACGGATTCTTGCTTTCCGGCCCCAAATGTCCTGGATATCTTCCAACATATCCCGGCATCCGGGATATTTCGAGGGAAAGATTGGGTGCTTTCCTCCTTTTACACCCCATTTCTTGTCTATTTGAAGGGCCCTCCCTCTCCTTCTTCAAGGTTGGAAAATTTGTCTTCAAGAACACTTCTCCAAATTCCTCCATTTTCATAGCTCAAAACCTCAAAAAGCTTCTAAGTCCCTAGGTCTTCTCTTCATCAACACCTAGCCTCACCATCCCTACTACCATTCCAGCAGCTAGGAAGTGAATTTCAGAGGTTGAGAAGCTACAAATCAAAGCCAAGAATCAAAGAAAGACAAGTCTTCAAGGGTAAGTCTTCAAAACCAACTTTTAGGGCTTTTTCTTGATTCATTTCTATACTCCAATTGGTTGAGAATTGGGGCTCCGACCCCTACTGCTTTTGTGCTTGTTTTGAGCCCCTCTACAACTTTGTAGAAGGGCTCAACTTCATTTGATACTCCTATGATATACTTGTTTCAATACCTAGCTTTTATGCCATGATCTTGCATGCTAGTTTAGGCCTAGTTCCTTTTGTTTTCAGGGGTCCGACCCATACTGGTTTTGTGCTCATTTTGAGCCCCTCTACAACATTGTAGAAGGGCTCAACCTCATTTGGTCATTGTATATACCACCTCCTTCATATTTTCATCAAGTGTGCCATTTTTGCATGCAATTTTTGACCTATTTGTGTTTGTTTTTGGGACTTAGACCCCTACTGGTTTTGGTCTTATTTTGACCCCCTTTACATTTTTCATGAAGAAAGTTTTGTCATTTGGTGTGTGCATTGCATGTCTCATGATATAGCCTATTTGGAAGCCTATTTTGCATGGATTTTATAGCATGTTTGTATTCTGATTTTGAGGATGTCATCTTCTGCAATTGTGCTTATTTTTATCTCATCTTCAATGTTGTAGAAGAAAGTTTGTCCATTTGGGGTTTGCATATATCACTTGTCTCAATACCCCTCTTTTGGCCACTAATTTTGCATGCTATTGTTGATCTATCCCTACTTGCATTTTGGCCAAGTTTGTTACTGAAAAAATGCCATGTTTGGGACTGCCTTGCTACTGTTCTTGCTGCCATGATCATATTTTGCATGTATAGCATGGCTATAGGCCATTTCGGGGCTTAATTTCACATTTTCGGGATGAATACATGCTTCGAGTGTTATTTCGAATTGTTTCGGGGCTGTTTTCCCCTTTATTTAGGTGCTGAAATTCCATTGCCATGCTTACACATCATTCCCTATGCCATTTGCATCATTTTTGCATTGCCTCGGTTTGCGTGCCAAAGGACACGCACTTCGAGGCACCTCATTCCTATCATTCCGGCAGCCTATGTGAGCGTGGCTGAGGCTATCTCATGTTGGTATAAGCCCAATTTGCATTTTCACGCTTCTACATCATTGCCCCGATTTGCGTGTCCGCGGACACGCGTTTCGAGGCGGCTTTGTTTTTATCCGACGGCCTCCTATGTGAGTGAGCTGAGGCTCTCCCATGTTGGTGTAAGCCCATCGTTGCATTCCGTATGCCATTTCATCCCATTTCATCGTCGCCTCAGTTTGCGCGCCCGTGGGCACGCATTTCGAGGCACTTCGGTTTTATCCGATTTTTCATTTCATCGTCGCCTCGGTTTGCGCGCCTGTGGGCACGCGTTTCGAGGCACTTCGGTTTTATCCGATTTTCATCTTTCATCATCGCCTCGGCTTATGCTACCAGGCACGCTGCCGAGGCACTTCGGTTTTATCCGATTTTCATCTTTCATCATCGCCTCGGTTTGCGCGCTGGCACGCTGCTTCGAGGCACTTCTTTTATCCGATTTTCATCTTCGTCATCGCCGGCTTATGCGTGCGGGCACGCTGCCGAGGCACTTCAGCTTTTATCCGATTTTCATCTTTCATCATCGCCGCTTTGCGCTACCAGGCACGCACTTCGAGGCACTTCGGTTTTACCCAATTCTCATCTCATCATCGCCTCGGTTTGCGTGCCCGCGGGCACGCACTTCGAGGCACCTTCCATTTCTTCCGTTTTGCATTTTACATCATTGCCTCGGTTTGCGTGTCGAGTGGACACGCTTTTCGAGGCACCTCCTTTCATCATTCTGGCCTCCTATGTAAGTGGGCTGAGGCTCTCTCATGTTGGTATAAGCCCATCATTGCATTTCGCATGTCATTCCGCATTTCTCGGTTTGTGTGTCTATGGACACGCATTTCGAGACATCTCATTGTCATAGCATTGAGCATGCTAGATTGTATAGCAGTTGCATTTCATGCATATCTTGCATTTTGCACGGGAAACGAGGCACGTTTCATACTCCGAGTAACGGAACGAGTCTCAATTCCCAAGTCACCGACACTCCGGATTACCCATGATGGAGTTCGGTTTTGTTGTAGCATTCACTTACATTCATCCCTACATTGAGTTGTGCAATTCGACTCCTCGGCCATCATGCATCGATGTGCGTGATTGGTGGCACGAGGATCGAGGCATGCATATATTTGTGAAATACATTGCTATGCCCTTTTCCTGCTCTCTGTTGCAGCAAAATCAACAATCAACAACTTTTCGGAGGCTGGCACGCATTTCGAGAAAATTGCAAACAGAGGCTAATCAGGGCGTCCCAGTGGATTTCTGCACCAAGCAGTCCAATATGCAACATCTGTCAGAAGCAAGGCAGTCCCTGGCCTGCGCGCCAGTTTACAGCTTTCTTAGATTTGTTAATTAATTAGAAATTTGTACATTTATTTCCGGACTGTATATTCTTTTATTCGGATTGTATATTTATTCGGACCCTCTGCGCGAGGGCAATGTTGTAATAAGGGTGTGTGAGTGTGATGTATGTCTTCCAACCCCCATTTCTTTCTCCCTTTTATTTACCCGCTTTGGATGGTTAGATATAGGGCATATTTCAATTAGCATACAGTATGACAGCATATTTGCATCATTCATCTGTTTTGCACGCATCTGCGCCAAGATCATACAAATGCATCAGATTTCAATTCCAAGTTGAGTACTTGATAGCTGTTGCATCTCATATGCCATATTTAGAATAGCCGAGCCTGCTATAGTTGCATTTTTGCATGTGTTGCATTAGGCATTTCAGTATACTTAGGATTCATGCATGATTTCTAATCGTTTTCCTGTTTTGGCTTGGAGTACTCGGTAAGTGGTTATGCTTTAGCATCCTTGCATGCGTGTGAGTGTTGCCATGATAGCATGCTTACCATGAGGCTATGTGCTTATGTGATATAACTGCCTTGAATGCCTGTGGGTGGAGGTTGAGTTATCTGAATTGGAGCAATTCATCAATTGTTTGTTAAGCCCACTAGATTGTGGCAAAATCTGCATTTTAAGCCTACTCATGGGTAGCAAACCATCTTTCACAAACAAACATGAGATGTTTAGTTCCAATTCAAAGCGATTCATCTATACTTGTTTGCTGCGAGCATCACATAGTAACCTAGGCTAATAACCGGAATAAGAGCATACAAAGTTTTCAAAAATAGATATCATGGTTAGTAGAGGCCGGTCTTTGACCGGGCGAGAGGGGGTGCTCACGATGTGACCTTCCCTAATCGTACCCAAGTTCCCGAGCCAACTTTGGTAATGACGGACACGTGGCCTTTGGCACCGAGTCAGGGTTTCCTAAATTTCCCATTTTAAAATATTTAGGTGGCGACTCTGTTATCTGGCAAAGCAGTCCATGTTTGGCACTTCTTTCAAAAAATCTTTTTTTCTCAAAAACGATTTGCCGGATTTGGACTCTTTGGTTCGAGATTTAGAACCGCAACAAAATCGAGTCCGAACTGTAGCGAGGTCCCCCCGCGGGCGTTGTTACACCAGCCACCGCCATTCATATAGTGGGCAAATGGTTTCCTTCACTCTTCCCATCTTTACCTCCATATTTGCGAAATCCATTCTTGAAACCCATTCTCAAACCTTCCTTTCCTAAACAATTGAAAGCACCAAGTATTTATTTTAAATGTGGTATAAAAAGCATGATCTGAGATTAAACATTTTGATTTAATTTCCTTGTATTTGTATGAAGTTGGGTTTGCTCTGAAACTGTGTAACAAAGCTGATGCTAACATATAGAGCCCTCAGTTTTACTTATTTTAACTATGTAACATTCAGCCACTATAGAGTTCAATAATCTAGATTTTGACAATATGAGTCTAAATAATTTGGAATTTGACTATATGCTAGCATCTATTAACTGTTGACATTGTTACCTTTATCTTCAAATGGAACTTGGATTTTAAACTGTATGAAGAAGTTGTGGGAACAGATGGTATGTAAATGAGACAGCCCCCGAACCACTTAAAGGATGTTTCTGGGTTTGAATTTGCACTTGGGGCTTTGGGTTCTTTGCTATCTTATATACAACTACTTGCTGATGAGAGCAATTATGGAAAGTATAGTATTTGACAGTACAATTATGGAAGTTCTTTGCTATCTTACATGAGGTTAGATTCTGTTGCCATGAGGGCTCTAAATTTCCGTAACATACTTAAAAAAAGGCACTTATATACGGTTCTCATGAGAGAAACACGGATCAAACAACTCGCCTCTTTCTCTCTCTCTCAAATTCTCTAAAACTGTTTGTGTGTGTGTGGGTGTGGGTTATTTGAAGAGGGTGATTTGGTTGGTTGGAAGAAAATGGAAACAACGATGGGATTGATGAGAAGAATTCCTCCGAAGCACACAGAGACTGCTCTCTATGCTCTCCTCAGCCTCTTGCCTGACCACTCCTTTCATCTCCTTTCCCAAGTCGATCAGCCTCTTCAGGTCCTCCTTTCTCATGTCATTTCTTTTTTTTTTTACTTCGATTCGATTTTTTTGTTTTCTTGCAATTTGTGTACGTAAACACGACGGTTACTTTTCAATTTGCCTTCCTTCTGTATCTTTGATTGCATTCCATTAACAAGATTTATGGATCTTAGATTTGTCAAAATTTGATTTTTTACTGCAAATTTCTAGAAATTATATCTTCTCTCTCTCATATAATTGGGAAAGTTTCTTTCAAACTGGCAAGGACAGGTATTGTGTGATATGGATTATGGAAAGGAGTTCATCTTATGTAAATACGACAGAGATGCTGACTCCTATAGGTAAAAATGCTCACCTCCTGAATACCTGTAATCAAAATTATCACTTTTATAGCATGTTAACCTTAATTATCACTTTTGTTCACTTTCTTTTTTAAGAGATGCAGATGGTGGACCTGATAAAGAAGTTGCTGATGAATATTGGGCGAATCACATTGCTCGTAATGATTCCATAATTGTGGATGTGTGCCAAGTAAGCATTGCATTGACACCATTATAATGTTTTGATTTGAGAAATCGCACACGGTTTTTATGGTTTTCACATTTAAATATCTAGTTTCTATTATGAGATTAAGTTAAGTTACTTAAAATTAGAAACATATATAGATGCTACCACCTGTAAATTATTATCTTTGTAAAATATGGTTTTGATATTTGGAAGTTTTCACATCGATAATTCTGTGCATAAGGATTGCTCAAATAAATTGCTGTTGTTAACAGTTGTTAGCATCCTCTAGATACTTCTATTAGATGTTACTTGCTAAGTAATATTCTTTACAACCACACTTGATTCTGCTTTGGTAGGCATAGTTAACATTTACCTTATTGATGCTGCTAATGTCTACTATACATTTTTTCCCTTTCCAATTAATTGCTACATACAATATTTGGTGGATGGGTCTTCGTTTGCATTAAAGATTTTGAGCTTGATTGTGGCATATGCAATCCGCTTTAAAGATAACCCAACCCTTCTAATCTATTGGTCGTGGAATGTTCATGATTCAGACACTTTGTTGGTATGAATGATTATTTTTAATTACAAATTGTATTGAATGGATTTGATGGAATATTTGTCTTCAATTATAGGTTTATTTTATTAGATGTTAGTGACCAAATTGTGGTTTTGCCAACCAAAATGTTGGTAGGCATAAGGGTACATTTGGCGACTAAATAATTAGTCGGTAAAATTGTTAATTTTGGCAACCAAAGAGTTTGGTCGCGAATAGGTCTATTGCCGACTAAATTTTTAGTCGCGCAAACATTACTTTTGACGACAAACATATTTGGTCGTGAAATGAGACTTTTGGCGACTAATCTATTGGTCGTGGAATGTGACAATTGGCGACTAACATGTTTAGTCTGGAATATGTCACTTTTCGCGACTAAAGTGTTTTAGCGACTAAATGGATTATTCGCAATAATGATATATTTAGTGACCAAAAGTTTAGCCAGCAAATCTAACTTTTTCCCGACTAAAAAAAGTTTTGATCGCTAATTACTTTTGCCGACCCTCAATTGGCGACCAAAGTGGTGACCAAAAAATTGGTCATGATAACTTTTGCCAACTAAAAATGGACTTTTGCCGACCAAATTTTTAGTCGGCAAAAGTGCAATTTCCTGTAGTGTCATCATCTAGTTTCCCAATAGAGATCAAATTGAGGCAAATGTTGGGAACATGCCTCACATCTTTAAGCAACAACTTGCAGTCCAAATTTGTTTCCAAGCAAACATCACCCATACCAATAATCTTAGACAAACCTTCATTACCCATTCGAACAGAACCATAATCTCCTTTGGTGTAGGTTGTGAAGAAATCAACTCGAGAAGTCACATGAAAAGAAGTACCGGAATCAATCACCCAATTGCTCTCTTGGCCCACAAAATTGATACAATCATCTTCACAAACGATCATGAGATCATCGGTAATAACTGCCGTTGTGTCTTCTTACTTCTTATCCACACTTTTGTCACGTCTTTTCTCTTTGTTCTTGAGCTTTCGACATTCCCGCTTCATGTGCCCTTTCTCGTGACAATAATAACACTCAATGTCTTTCTTTAAAAAGAACCATCTCTTGATTTGTCGGCTTTGATCACGACCATGAGAAGTCTTACCTCCCCTTGTTTTGCTTCGCCTCTTACAACAAATGCTTCAATGAGAAGAACCCCGATTTTCTTCTAGTTTCTTCATTCAACAAGCTACTAGTGACTTGGCCCATTGTGACAACTCCATCAGGGGCCAAATTACTAACTGTCACAACCAAAGTCTCCCAACTTTCGAGTAAAGAACTAAGAAGCATCAAAGCCTGCAACTCATCATCAAAAACAATTATCATAGAAGCAAGTAGGCTAACAATACTCTTTATTTGACTCAGAAGTTCTGGAATAAGGTTGCCCTCTTTATATTTCAAAATAACCAACTTACGAAAAAAGCTTTATTTGTGGTCGATTTCCTATCATAAAGGCCTTTTAATTTTTTTTCATAAATCATGTCTTTGAAGTTTCAAAGAGCAACATGATGAAACACACTGTCATCAATCCATTGACGGATAACACCAACGACTTTTCGATTAATCCTCTTCCACTCATCATCTTTCATATCATCAGGTTTGCCACTATCACCCTCAATAGGCCCATACAAATCTTTACAAAATAATAGGTCCTCCATTTTAGTATTCCAAGTTACCCAATTGCTTCCATTGAAGTTAGACATACGACCCACATTCCCCTACATTGATTTACACAAATAAATAAATCTCAATAAACCGTAAGCTCTGATACCAGTTATTAGGGAAAATATGTGATTCCCCACAAGTAAATCAATCAATGGGAATAAAAACTAATGCAAAAAAATTAAATCAAAAGCAACACAAGAATTTTACGTGGTTTCCTCAATGTGAGGTACGTCCACGTGATCGAAATCTGATTCCACTATCAACCAAAAAGTTTCTAAACAATTACAAACGAGACACAAATGGTCTCACAAACCCACCCTTAGGTGAATTCCAAATAATCAAAAATAAATAAGACGAAAGACTTCACCAAATAGATGAACAAAAATCTTTGAAATCAGAGTTGTAGAAAACCCAAAATAACAAACCAAATCAACTTCAAAACAGCATCACATCACGTACAAAAAACCACCGAATTTGATCTAAGACTTCTACTCCCCAACACAGCAAGCTTATGCTTGAATAACAAACCTACAAGTGCACCAAGCACTATCTCAACAAATATGAATAGACAGCCACACATCCTTCGGCAGAAAGCAACAAAACCAATATATATATTATTAAATCTTAGGCTTTGTAACGAAAACCCTAGTTATTACCAAATTGGATTGAGTCTCCACAAATTAGATATAATATATAAAAATATATTATAATTAATACCAAATCAAATTAAAACTCTTTTAATAGACTAATTGGGTCCCGCACTCCAATAAAGAGGTATACCCAACAAATATATCCTAAAACATCATGTGGTTAGATTCAATTTTATATGGTGAGTTCTCATCTTCAATCAATTTAAACCATGCATCAATTTTTTTGAGTTTTTTTTAGCACACAAATTCTATGTTCGCAACAATATCTTATTTAAATATGAAATTATGTAAAATTTTACATTTTTTGGAGTTGTAATGGATTTTTACACTTCAGAAAAAAAAAAAAAATAGTTATGAATAGTGTAAATTATCACAATTTTTTTGTTCATAATTGTAATTTTTTTGACATTTCAATTTGTAATACGGTTTTAAACTTGGAATTGCGGGAACACAGTTTAGAGTACGAAAATAGTAAAATTTTACACTTTTTGAGGCCCGTAAGTGTGTAATTTGACAATTTTGAAAATCACTCATGAAAAGTATAAAAATTTTAGTTCATTATACTTCTTTAGAGAATTGTATTTGAAAAAGAAAAAAGAAAAAAGAAAAAAAAGTCAAATAACCCTTTTAAAAAAAAACACAAAAATATTGTTTTTATTTTTTTTCCATTTAAAAGTGTTCTAACCCAAAAAGTCCATGAAGAAATTTTTTAACCCACTTAGTTCCATATATTTATACTTTTATTCCATAAAGTCCTTTTTTCTTGATTTACACTATTTTCTTAAACTCTTATACATTTATATTTAATGTTGATATTTAATGTTGGGGGAAGCAGAGACAAAGGAAATAACCAAAACATAGGAAATTTCATACACAAATTAAATAATATTGATGTTATTATTTTATATTATTATATAATGTGCGTATATTTTTAATTGACAACACATTAAAAATAATGTTAACATTCTCTCTCATCTGAAGTGAACGTTCACAACACCTTTTCGAAAAATTCTCTCTCATCTAATGTAATGATGTGAGCGTTCACAACATGTGAACCTTTTTTATTTTTAATTGACAACATATTAAAAATAACGTTCATTATATTTTTAATTGACAACACATTTTTATTCACAATATATAGTAATGTGAACGTTCACAATATGTGAACATTCTTTCTTATCTAATGTAGTGATGTGAACGTTCACATTCGTATGTTATAGTATAAATATTCACATTATGTAATTAAAAACACAATGACAAAAATTCATTTCAAATTAGGGCTGGTTTGGGGTGTACTAAAAAAGTGCACTTTTTGTCTTTTTGAACTAAAAAAGTTGAGAAAAAAATATGGAGGTTTGGGTTAACTTTTTGGATTTTTTTGGAAATATGTGTATTAAAAAATTGTATAAAAAGAGTGTGTAAGAGGTGAAAAGTGACATGTGGGCCCCACAGTACAATTCGGCAGCCGTGTATTGGGGTAAAAAATTATTGGGTAATTTTTGTACAAAGTATTGGACGTTTTGTTTGGCCCATGGGGGTCATCACAGGTCCCATTTTAATAATCTGAACCGTTCAATGTGTGTAACTCATCGAACACTATGTACCTATAAAAATCACGTTAATCGGATATCGATAGCTATCTGATCAGATATATTTATTTTTCAATCATTAATTATAACACCATCCATTTGTTGTACGTAAATGATCTGATCATATAGTTATTGATATCCGATCAATGTGATTTTTGCGTATATATAGTACTCGACGAGTTCTACACATTTAACGGTTCAGATTATCAAACGGGATCCGTGATAGTCCCCAAGGCCAAACAGTGTGTGTGCAAGTCACACCCAATCCTTTCACATATGGGTACCGCCACGCATTGCTATCGATTTTGGTCAATTCGGTGGTACTTTTGGACGTAAAAAAACTAGTTTTTTTTTTTTTTTTTAGTGAATGGTGATGTATTTTTGGATTTTGGAGTAACTTTTTGGCTTTTTGGCTGAAATAGGGTACCCCAAACCAGCCCTTAATATGAATATAATGACAATCAATATCTTGATGAATAAGAATTACCAAAGCATAATAACAATCAATATTAAATATTAACATTAATAAGAGGCAAAAAAGATTGAGGGTGTTTTGGTCTTCTTATCTCAAATAGGATCTAATGGAATAGTTAAAAAGAATATGGGTTGGATGGAATAAAACTCTTAAAAAGAGGATTTATTAAAAAAGCTCCCAAAAAAAAAAGTACTTACCAGTAAGTCTCATACACAAAATTCAAAACTCATCTTATTCCAAAACAAAATACTTGAACCAATTAATCCTACATATTTTTAATTGTTACCAAAAAATCTTCTTTTTATTTTTTTTTTTATAAATTGAAAAACGTTTTTACATCCCACCACTGCCGAACTTCCGTCAGATGGTCACCGGAGACTTGCTGGAATGTTCAACATTACCAAGAAGTCGTTGAAGTATCACGAAGTTCGCCCTAATGTTCAAAACGCTTTTGACGCCAAGAATATCATCAGAGACTCACCGGAATGTCCAGAATATTACCGGAAAAAAAGAAAAAATAAATGAAGAAATTTGAGTGAAAAAATATAGCAAAATATACTAAATATTGATAAACTGAAAGAAAAAATAACAACAACAATAGAAAAAAAAAACATATTATTTTTCAATTTTTGTATAGTTTAAGCAAATAATCTTCAATGTTAATCAAATCGTAAAACATGTTATGAAACGCAAAATTTTACAATTCTAAATAATGTTATGAAATTGTAAAATTTTACAGTTTTAAAACATGATTTATTTCAGCACCAAAAAAACTGAAACTATAAAATTTTATAGTTTTCATTGTCTGTAACTAAAACACGAAAACAACTTGATCATAACTTGAAAATTTTATCCATTAAAACAAAAAAAAAATAGAAATGTATAGCAGAGAAAAGTTAGAAAAACTGAGAGATTGAAGAAGAAAAATAGATATAAAGAGAAGATTGTACTTCGACAACTATTTTTGGTTTGGATCTAGTCGAATTTGATATAGATCTAAGTAGATTTACATTAGATTTGAGTAGATATACTCATCTTCTTCGCCAGAAACTTGTCTCCTTCGCCATCGGTGGGTGAAATAAGGAGTCGGGGATCGGTGGTTGTCAATGAACTTCAATCAATGATGGTCGCTGATTGTTAGTGACTATCAAAAATAGAAAGAAAAGAAGTAAGGCATGCTCGCCGGTCGCCGAAAATCAAAAAGAGAAAGCGGCAAAAAAGAACGAATGCATAGAGAAGAGTGAAAAAGAAAATACGTGGTGGACTTTTGAGAGTTTCCAAAGATTGTGAGATTTAAATAGATTTCTCCTCTTTCAAATAGGATTTCAGGATAATTTGTTCAAAAAAAAACAAACAAACAAACAAACAAACAAATGGTGATTCTATTTGCACCCAAATAATAATTTAGTACGCCCAACTAAATTTTGAAATTTGAGTTTCTATTATATCTTAATATAAATTTACTAATAAGGACAATACATATTAAATTCTAAAATAAAATTTTATTTTTGTTATGGTACACCCAAATCACTTATAGATATTTTTCATATTCAACTATCTTTTTTTCTCAAATTTTAATTATTTTCTATTCATCTTCCTCCTCACTCTAGAACTCTAATCCACCCCCACTAAAACTCAGCATTATCATAAACATCATTGTTTTTGTTTATTATTTACAAATTGGAAAAAAATCAAACAATAAATATATATATATATATATATATATTTGGTTAGAACAACATCGAAGATATTATAGATAGTCGAAACACAATACACAACACTACTCTCACTCCTCAGAGAGCCCAACAACCACGAAGCAGGGACACCCTACTGAGTACAGCACCCACTTAAACTTAGCCATCAAATGAGCAACCTTATTCCTAATCCTTCTACCATAGCACATCTGGTTATATTCCTAGTTGAAACAAATCATGAATAAGCACACCCACCCTGTGCTCCACCTCCTTGATCCCATTTACCATATCAACAGTTAATATTAATGGATTTAATTGATATTGTGGAGGTACCATACTTTTCAAAGTGATTTAATTTAGAGTTTTTGATTTGTTTATTACTCAAATATACATTAAAGGATGAGGTGTTCTATCCCAATAAGTCCACAAAGGAAAATTGTAGCCTAATTAGTCCTATGTATTTATACTTTTATTCCATAAGGTCATTTTTTCTTGATTTATATTTTTTGTTGGACTATTATACCCTTATGTCTATATGTTGATATATATTATATACAAAAATAATATACATGTTTCCCTCTGTTTTTGTTGCAGTAGGGTTTCGTTCCTATAGGAGAGAAGACGACGACACAAAGTTGTGTTTCATTGCGATAGGGTTTCATTCCTATAGGAGAGAAGATGACAATTCAGAGTTTGTGCTCTGTTTTTTTTTTTTTTTTTTTTTTCTATCATAGTTATGATTTTAGCCAAAAATCAAAGGAACAGTGGAGGATTTGAATCGAAGTAACAGAGGTAATGGCTTACAAACTTGTTCAGTAGATTGATTAAAACCCACATTCGACTGGATTGAATCAAAGGGAAAGAGGAGATAGATTTGAATTGCAACTATTTTTGTATCCAGTCTATGTTGTTACATTTTTTTTTTCCAACTTCATTTTCTAGAATTGATGGACATGCAAGTTTTATTTGGTTGAATGGGGTTATAGGTTTTGGCTGATTATGTGGTTGAGATATGGCTCTGTTTTTTGAATGTGGTGAATATTCTCATCGCAGGAAGAATATGAATGTATATGAAGGATTGTATGCTCTGTTTCTTGTTTTTAACATTATTATCTAGATTAAATTTTGGTTGGTTGGTTGTATAGGATTGTTGGTTTTGGCCGATCATGTGTTTACGTTTTGATTTAAATTTTTGAATGTGATGAATATTCACATCGCATAAACAATGTAAATGTTCATAAAGTGTTCGATTTTGGGATTAGCTGTGCAAAATATAGACTTAGCTTTTTTTTTTGCATGATGTGATCAGTGTTAATATTCACATTAATTTAAATTGAAAATTTGTCATTGTGTTATCAATTGGTGTTAATATTATTCACATACCAATATAATATTGAATGGTGAATATGTTTTCACTGTGTTTATTACCACTGTGACAATGTGATGTTAAGATTCACATCAGCATTGTATCAACTTACACAACGACAAACCTCAGCTTTCATTTTGAATACAAATATGATGTGAATATTCACACTAAAACATATGTATGTGAAGGTTCACACGAATTCTGGAATATAGATGAAGGCACTATGGTTTCAAAGTGTTAATTACTAATATGGAATGGTGATATTAAAGTTCACATCAAAATTGCATTGCCCACAAATCACATTAAGCCAATGATTATACGTATACAATTGTAAAGCAGCTGACAACAATGTAAAGGTTTATATTGATTTTTTAATCTCTAAAAATATGACTACATCAACATTGCATTAACCACAAACTCTCATTTTTGTGTGTACACAAACATGAAGTGTATATTTATACACAATCAAATTATTGAAGTAAATGTTAACATTACGAATAAAACATCAAATGAATTAATTTATTCACATTAAACCAATGGTTGTATGTACATAATTATAAATAACATAAACCAATATAAATATTAACATTGACTTTCTAGTAACAAATATTATTGCAACATATCATTGTATCTTATTAAGTACAATCAAAATAACTAATTATGGTTCTTTAGTCCAATGTATACTAATATTTACAAAATCACAAAGGATGTGGAATTCATATTCATATTTTTCTTGCCGATGTAAAATGTGTCTTTGGATTCCTTGTACGTCTCTAGCAAATATTATTGCAACATACCATTATATCTTATTAAGCACAATCAAAATAACTAATTATGGTTTTTTTGTCCAATGTATTCTAATATTTACAAAATCACAAAGGATATGGAATTCATATTTATATTTTTCTTGCCGATGTAAAATGTGTCTTTGGATTCCTTGTACGTCTCTAGCACGCATACGATGACATCATTGAACTTCATGCATTTGTCGAGGTCAACTTTACTGATCCTCAACACATTAAATAACTGCCAAAATGGCGTTTCCTTCAAACAATCCAGCTGAGGATCGGAGAACTTGGTACTCATCATCAGTTTCACTAACCCAAGGATGTTAGATCGGTAGTTGACCTTTTTCATATTTACTTTTCAAGGAAGGTTGGCTATTTGTTCAAGTTTGTCTTTGACGTGGAACTTGTTAGGTTTTTTTATTGGCAATCCCGTTTGACAAGGATTTCTATAAGAAGTTGATTTTCTTCCAAAATTAGGATTACTTTTGGATTTCTATAAGTAATTGGATTTCTTTCAAAACTAGGATTACTTTTGGATTTTCTATAAATAGTTGGTTTTCTCCCAAACCTATTTAATTCCTCCAGATCTTCTTGTTGGATATTAAGGTTTATATCTGGGGATATTTTGTTAGTTTTCTTTGATATTTTATTGAGTATTCAACTCATGGTTTAAAGAGAGTACATCAAAGGTTTTGTTTGTTATATACAAGAGAGAGAGAGAGTTGTTCTTCGGTAGATTCTGAAGAATTCAAGCCTGAAGCTTCGGTGGATTCTGGAGTGGCTTATCGTAAAGACAATTCCGAGATGAAGACGGGGTTGGAAGAGGCACATAGAGGTTGGTTCAATTAGGCGTGAATTTGCTAGGTAATTGAGAGTATACCTGTGTAATTCCTTTAAATCTTCTTAGTGGATTGTTTTGTGGCTGTTGCCCGTGGTTTTTTAATCACAGTTGGAGGTGTCCAATTGTGGTTCTTCCATGTAAAATCGTTGTGTCGATTTGTCATTGATTGTTTGATTGGGTTTGTTATATTCTGCTTAAAATTGGTACATAATCACAAATCAACATCTAGGGTTTCTAGATTTTTCAGAACTGTTCTCTTTTTATTTTTCCATGAAATCTATAAGCAACATCTGTTTGTTCAATTAGAAACAAATTTACTATTGATGGTCACAAATGATAAATGATAACAAGTACAAACTATATGTACTGTAAATAGTGAAATGATGTGACCATGGTTGCATTGAACAAAACCATGATGTGAATATTCACATGAACACTGTACAACATAGAATAAAAGAATAAAAGTTAAATACATGGTGTGAACATTCACATTGATCAAATACATAGTGTGAACATTCAAAAAATTAACTAAGTCTGCTATTTCGTACAATGAAAATACTAATGCAAACATTTGAAATACCAATGTGAACATTCACATATCTGAGCACAAGCGTGAACATTCACATCTTTGGGCACTAATATGAATGTTCGCATCTATGGACAATGATGTAGACATTCACATCTGATAAAGGATTGAATGGAATAGGGATGGATTATGCATTTGTGTTGGCATTAGCACAAATTTATTTGGCATGTATTTCACATCAGTTCATTACAATCAAACACGAAGGGGAACACAACAACAATAATATCAAATGGTTGTTTTGAAATTCACATTAAACCAAAAAGAAGAGGGAAGAAGGGTGAATATTCATAATAACTACATACTACCAAACACCATGACAATATCACCAATTCATCAACTACAAACTATAAAGTTTTGCATCATACCCAAACATGATGTGAATATTAAGTTGACAAACATAGACAACATTAAACGAGAATGGATAATTGTCAATGGTATTTTTCACATTATATTCACATACACATGTTAATTCACAATGCTAATGTGGAGATTGACGTTAACATTGTATCATATTAGATAACCACAAAAACAAGCCTTGTTTTGAATATAAGAATTGTGAGAATGTTCACATTTATAGCTTACAAAGTACAAAAACATGGCAGCATTAGCAATACATTAACCACACACCACAATTTTTGTGGGAATCAAAACATATTGTGAATATTCACATTGGTATGAATGTCAACATCAGAAAACAATAGTTTTATCCATACATCACATAACAAATCCAAGAAATGAGGTTTTTCATAGGTATTAGCTTGATGTAAATCTTCACAATGTAACATACAAATGAATTGTTCTACAACAATCATGTAACAATTTATGCACGCCATGGTTTCTATGTGAATGTTTACATCATGGAAATAGCAACAACAACAATTAAAAAAAAATCTAAAAAAAAAAAAAAAAAAACAAAAACTTTAGGGGATTTACATCCATTCAAGGATATCATCAATATCAACAACAACTGTAAGAAAGGAAATATAACAACAATAATATGAACAGTAAAGACCAAAATCGTATCAATATAATCATGGGGATGTGTGGAAGTTCGCATTGAGACAAAAAATAGTTAGGGTTTAGGATTTATATACAAAATGATTGAAATCACTTACGTTTGGTACCCATTATGAGATGGTTGGATTGTCACAAATAATCATTGTGAAGATTCACAATAGAAACGAAGGATGAGAATGGTGATTCCGGCAGCCAATGACATAGAGAAGACTGTCACGACCTAAACCTGCCCTAAAAGTTTGGACATGACCGGCTTGTACTTAAGCCTTAAAACAAAATAGTCAATAAATAATTTATATAATATTGGGGCCTAAAACGGAAGCAAATATAATGACAAAAAGAAACGTCCGTTGAGCGGTGTCTCAATGCCAGGATCTTAAGACACATATCATATACATCCACGTTACCGATCATAAAACAACAAGTCCACGACATGCCCATCTAGACAAAAGGGTAACGATCCATAACTTACATATTAGTAATGTATCTATATCCGTAGCAAAATGGAATATACAAGGAAATCCAAAATAAAACAAAAGGATTTCACTTGGAAGGCTTGACAAAACTGGACCAACAAAAGGTTCCTGGAGCTAACCTAGGGCTAGCTTCCGGGCTGACCACCTACAAAACATACATGAATACGAAATGAGCCAAGCTCAGTGAATAATAATAATGTACTAAAGCATGTAAATGAACATGTGCCTTGCAAAACATAAAACGTGAACGTAACTCATGTATGTCCCTTTTATTTAACAGAACGGCCTCGGGCCCAACAATAGCAGAACGGCCTCCGGCCTAATAATAATAAATAAATTTAATCTCATAGCCACATTCCATATTTCGATTCTTGTAGCTCATTCATTCTAATAACATAACTTCGAGAATCATGCCTTAACGTATCAAAATAAATACAAGTGTGTATATCTTTACACTACTATTACTCACAGTGATTCGGTCATGCAATGGTTTCTTCCGACAAGTGACCTAAACATCATATACAACAATTGATAAGTAAGGCATTCTTTTCTTTGTTTTTATATCTTCACTCATTCTTTCATTTTGTTCACTTCTCATTCATTCTTAAGTATTTTAAACAGATCAAATGTACATATAAGCAGATTCAGAGGGACAAATAGAGTAAAAGAAACTGACAGAAATTTTCTCCACTGGTTGCACGTGCAGAAGTCCTCTACCATATGTGCGGGAAGGTGCGCCACACGTGCTTTTATTACAGAATGCCCCAATCTGTCTCCCCTATTTTCTACACGTGCGGCTGTAAGCCCTGCAAGTGCAGCTGTGTATCCCGTACGTGCGATTGTGGGCCCCACACGCGCGGTTCTAGCTCTGTTTTGGGTAGTTCGAAAATTCAAAAATTTAGCTTTCCAAAAACAATTCAAAGCTATAAATCAAGCAATTTAATTCCCCAAAACATAGTGTATAAACATAATAAACATGATTCTCAAGCTCAAGTAAATCATAACTCTTTTTAATTGTGTAATTACAACCCCAAATTGCCACATTCATCCAATTTCTTCATCTTTCCATAATTTATCAAACATATACACAAACACATATACATATAAGAGATCTAAGCATGTAAACGCTAAAAATTAGAAGGTAGTTCCTCTCAAACTACTCAACATAATTTAAAACACAGGGATCAACTCTCAAATCAAACAATTACCATGAGTTTTGATGGGTTACATGAATATTTCCCCAACTAAGACCACTATTTCAAAACCCTAGCTTGGGTGAGTGGAAAAACTCTATTTTAAAGCTTGATGCTAAGCAATTAAAGAGAGATTTAGGGTATTAGTTAGTTGACATATACCTTCAACTCTATTCTTTAAAACCCCCTTCTAAGATCTTCACTCCCAACTCTAGGTTGATCTCTTCCTCCCATCTCTTTCTCTTTTCCTTTCTTTTCTTTCTCTAAAGCTCACCTAGGAAATAGTTTTTATGCAAATATGAGTCTAAGGCCCTTCTTAGGTTCATACATGTATCTAAGGCTTGAGTTATGAGCCTATTTTAGTTTATTTAAGTCTTGAGTCTAAAAACTTCAATTTAATTCATTACGAATCAAATTCTTACAAAAAAATTTATTATGCCCTAAAAATCATGCAGATCATAACTATAAAGTCAATTTCGGTTCATCACGCCTCTAAGGCTGTCAATTTCAAGTCCAAATGTCTCAATTTCAATAGATTTTCTCATAATCAACAAATATAATTTCATAATTATATAATCCACACATTAAAACATGGAATTTTATGTCAAACATATAAACACGCATATAATCACACATCTAATGAGAGATTTAAGCATATGAGAGGGTCGGATTATTACATTCTTCCCCCATTTTAGAAGTTTAGTCCCTCAAACTTAATTTACCTCAAGTTGAGAATAACTCTGAATACCGTTATTTCATTTCCTCTTCTCTCTCCCAAGTGGCTTCTTTTCCCGTAGCGTTCTTGCCATTCAACTTTTACCATCTGGATTGTTTTGTTTCGTAGTTGTTTCACTTGACAATCCAAAATTTGAATTGGTTTCTCCTTATAGATCAGGTTATCATCCAAGGTAAGTTCATGGTAATCTATAATATGGGACGGATCTTGGAGGTAACCCCGTAACATGGATACATGAAAGACGTTATGTATTTGTCCCATACTCGGTGGAAGAGCAATATAATTAGCCACCAGACCCACCTTTTCCAAAATTTGAAATGGACCTACATACCAGGGTGCTAATTTACCCTTCTTGCCAAATCTCGTGTGCTCTTTCATCGGGATGACTTTCACAAAAACATAATTACCCACCTCAAACTCCAACTCTCTTCGTCGATGATCCACAGTAATTTTTTGCTGCTTTGAGCAGTTTTCAATTTTTCCCGAATGACTTTGATTTTCTTTATCATCATTTGTACAATTTCAGGCCCGAACAATGATCTATTACCAACTTCAGCCCAACACACTGGAGAACAGCATTTCCTTCCGTACAAAGATTCATATGGTGCCATTCCTATGCTTGAGTGAAAACTATTATTGTATGTAAACTCTACCAATGATAGGTATGTTTCCCAACTTCCCTGGAAATCCAAGGCACACATCCGAAGTATATCCTCCAACGTTTGTATTGTTCTTTCTAATTGGCCATCTGTTTAAGGGTAGAATGCTGTACTGAATTTCAATTCTGTTCCCATGGCATCTTGTAAACTTTGTCAAAATCTGGATACAAATTTCGGATCTCTAACGGATACAATTGAAACCAAAACACCATGTAGTCGGACAATTTCATTAACATACACAGTAGCAAGTTTATCCGCATTATATTGAGTTTTCACCGGCAGAAAATAAGCAGATTTAGTTAATCTATCCACAATAACCCATATGGAATTCATGCCTCGGGGAGTTCGCGGTAAGCCCACAATAAAATTCATAGTCGAATGTTCCCACTTCCACTTTGGGATTGGTAGGGTTGAAGAAAACTTGCCGGTCTTTGGTGCTCAGCTTTTACTTGTTGACATTGCAAACATTTCGAAACAAATTATGCAATTTCTATCTTCATACTTAACCACCGAAAATTTTGCTTTAAATCTTGATACATTTTCGTATTACCGAGATGTAAGGAGAATTTTGACTTATGTACTTCCTCCATAATCTTTCTTTTAATTTCTGGCACATTTGGAACACATAGTCTGTCTTGAATTTTCAACTAAGAATCCGAGCTTTGGCTTTGCTTCTGTTTCATCAAAAAAAAAAATTTAGAAACTCATCTTCTACTTGTCATCGCTTAATTTCTTCAATGAGTGCCGGTTGAGCCAACATTGCTGCCAATATTGCATCTAGACCATGTAACACAATTTCCACATTCATTCTTTCCAAATCAAATAGCAACTCTTTCCGTCTCGTGAGCAAACTTGCCAAATTTCCTATATCTTTTCGACTAAGAGCATCTGTAACTGTATTAGCTTTGCCGGAGTGATAATGGATTTGCAAGTCATAATTCTTAATAAGTTCTAACCACCGTCTTTGACGCATATTTAACTCCTTTTGGGTAAAGAAGTACTTGAAGCTCTTATGGTCGCTGTAAACTTCACATGTCGTACCGTACAAATAATGCCGCTATATCTTCAAAGTAAAGATCACTGCTGCTAGCTCCAAGTCATATGTGGGATAATTCTTTTCATGAGGCTTGAGTTAAAGAGAAGCATATGCAATGACCTTTTCATTTTGCATGAGTACAGAGCCCAATCCTTTGTAAGAAGCATCACTATAAATCACAAATCCCTCAGTACCAAATGTAAGACAAGAACTGGTGCTGTAGTTAACCTTGTCTTCAACTCTTGAAAAGTACACTCTCTATGTTCTGACCACTCAAATGGAACACCCTTCTGGGTTAACTGGGTAAGTGGCATAGCAATTTTGGAAAAGTCTTTAACAAACCTTCGGTAGTATCTGGCTAAACTTAAGAAACTACGCACCTCTATCACATTGGTAGGAGTTGGCTAATTCACAATAGCTTCGATCTTGTGTGGGTCAACAGAAACGTCCTCCTCATTTATGACATGCCCCAAGAATGTCACCTCATGTAACCAAAACTCACATTTCTTCAATTTCGCAT